>JBAMMX010000024.1:830000-1430000 GCA_037126225.1 Dillenia turbinata
GTCGTCACTAACGGAGGGACTAACAAGTGCCGTTTATTGAAGTTCAGAGACTAAATCGTAGCATTTTGAAGTTCATGGACTAATTTGTGAATTTGGGATAAAGTTCAAGGGCTTGACATGTAATTATCTCTTGAGATATATATCTATGTATTTGGTAGTGGTTTGTCATTTTTCGAAAGCCAATGCCTAAAGACATGTTTGTGAGACATGTTAGATGATATGGATTGCATAGATTGTGACAGTATTTGTTACTGTGGTAATGATTATGATTATATACAGAAAGTATATACGTTATAATGCTCATATTCATTGACATTTGAATTTTATTTTTGTATCCAAAATTCTTGTATCTGGAATTAAAAGTATGTAGGCTAAGTTTTGAGATTAGCTTACTCACATGAGCAATCGCCTCTAATGTCTGTGTGACATGTAGAGATGAGGCGTATTAATTTGTGGTGGATTAACACATATACAAACCTCCTTAGTTAAAATACTAAGATGAGATTACCGGTTATTATACTACGTATAAGGTAATCTAAATGAATTCTTCACAATCCATTAAATTTGTCAAATAGTCAGATGTGGATTTTCCTTGATATTGTGAGATATTTGAGGACTTGTAAAAAGGAAAACTCAGGTCAATTGTTGTGTATACTTAGACTAAAATCTGTACGATGCGTTATTTTAGAAAAAAAGACATACGCTTCCAAATGGAAAAAAAAAGTATCATAACACATGTTTCATACCACATGTGCTTACGTGACCATATGAGAAATGATATAGTACATCCCTCTTCATCTCATTATGCTCATCTCATCGTGTGAGACTCAAAGGTTTATGCTTAACCTCAAATTATACCTTTAGGACTTTTGTCTGATTTTTGAAATTTTATTTTAGTATTGCTACTTTAGCATATCATCAAGAAATCATGAATGATTCGGTTTGACGGTGCATATCTAGAAAAACAGTTAATATAAAGTTAAAAGTTAATAGTATGAAAAGAAGACTGTCTTTGACTGACACGTTACTTTGTATTCACAGACCGATCAATTATGTCTTTAACTTAGTATACGATGAGCTGCTATATATCCTTAACTGGTGTATAATTTTAGAGCCCTTGGTATTCTTACAGGTCACACAGTTCTCTTGCCTATATAAAATTGGTAATGTTCGATAGTAATGATCATGTTATGTGCGGTTCTACCCCTCATGTGCGAGTGGGAGATATTAAAAAATGAGACGGATCCGTCCATGAGGGTAAACCCACCCCCTTTATTATTAATTTGAAATGAGGGATGGTTATTTGAATAACCACCCCCTCAACTCCCATAACCCACTCCACTCTCTCATTCTTTGAGGAAAAACACTTCTCCTTTCTGAAAAAAAAAAAAGAATGACAATGCCGTGAGTTCAAAATGGTAAAAAGGAAAAGCCATTGTTCTTTGACATAGAAGAGAGAGAGTGATAAAGAGAAAATTTTCTCATATTAGAGATATAAAATGAGAGGCTTAAAACATTGATCATTCTCACACCAAAGGCATTTGAACTATGAAAAAGTTAAAAGTGATCCGAATCCATGACATCTTCTTGAGCTAAAATATCCGTCCGTCAAAGAGATAAATGATCCAACCCAAATTTCGATCCGAGATATTTCCATATGAAAACATTTTTGTTGATTTATATGAAAATCATCAATTTTTTAACAAACCTATACTCGTCTCTCTAATAATAGACTCCAGATTCTAGGATTAAGATGCAGGTTGTTGTTTGTTGTACTCTCACCAAGTAAGATGTACAATTAAAGCAGGACCACAGCAGAATCAAAGTAAAATGCCTGAAAGTCGAGAAAAGCGAAGCGCAAGCACCAGAAATGTTTAATCATAACTACAAAATGTAGTGCTATCTAAACAGCACCTTTTACGGGAAGCCAAAAGGTTTTGCTTGGCAATGCAACATGCTTGGAATAATAGTAATGCCGGATGCTAAAGGATTGCAATAGTTTAGGAATCTTGTCACATAAAAGCTTCCATCTTCTGTTCTGTGCAGGCTCCTTTTGGTTTCTCAGTAGCCTTCTTTGGACCGAGACATTGCTCAAAAATCATGTTTTCAACTTGTTACTACCTTTACTAGCTGCCTATGAAGATCTCTCTATGATTTTGAAAGCATTTACAACAAAAATTTGAATTCACTATATTAATTTGATTCTTTCAATGGATGAGATGGTACAACGTGAATAATCATAGCAAGATAGTGAAGTAAATAGCTATATTATCAAGTGCCGATATTTAATATTCTCTCTGCAAGTAAGAGATCATCGGGGGTTGTAACCTGCGAATCATAAAAAAGGTGGAGCCTCTAAGAGAAGGGTCAGAAAAGCTTCTCCAAAATATATCAAAGTGCAACAAACATCTGATTTTCAGTTTAATAAATTGTTTATGCTCAGAAGATAAGTGATTAAGTGAATAAGGTAGCCTTTCAAAGAAAAGACAGTGTCAGGCATCTCAACTTTCTATATATAGTAGCAAGAGTTCCAGTACCTTGATATTGGTATATGAACCCTCTGTGATGTACACAGGATGTTTAAGGTGTTCCACAATGGAAACATCATCAGTGACTTCTAGACCTTCACTGTAAGGAAGCAAAAATGTCAGGGAAATAAAAGGAGATATTATCAGCACATGACAAAAAATGATCAATTACCCTTTCCCCTTTTCTTATGAAAAAGAAAACAATAATTTTTAAGAAACATGACCAATGAACCATTGTTAATCATAAGGTTCTGAGCATGTACCCGTTCACAAGCGCAAAACCCTTTTTAAGCAACTCGGGTTTGATGACCTGCAGCAGAGAAAGGACCATTAGACAGGTAGGTGCTAGTGTTTTGTCAGACCATTAAACAAGTTGCAAAGCTTCAAGTGTTCGCTTCCAGCAGCAGACCTGTGGTGTCTGCATCTCCCAGAGTGTTTTCCTGTCCAGAGTTCGGACTACAAAAGATTCATTATTTGCCTGCATGGTGATTTAGATAGAATCCATCAATTATCACATCCAACAAGCACTGTAAGTTCATTCAATAGATTTGGTAAGAAAATGATATGGAACCCAGCAATTGCACAACCAGGTTAACCGACATGCAGCAAATAGAATGTGGTAACAAATGTCAAATGCAAGAGAAAGGAAAATATAATCACCTTAACACCTCTCTGATTGGGTTTTATAAAAGTCAGAATGCAAATGAAAGCTGAAGACAGTTACATGTGCCTTAAGTCAAAGAAAATGTTGATCATATAAGTTCCCTGTTTTACTAGTTAGTGAATATCTAATAATATTCCTTTGTCCAACTTTCCTTGGAATTTGTAATAAAACCAATGACAATGAGACATACTAAAAAGACCTCCTTTATACCAAGGCAGTTAATCTTTGACCAAAACAATGTCCTCTTCATCATAAGACCAATGCCTTTTACTTTAGGCCCCCAGAATGGGCATTTCTTCTCTAACCTATCAATTACCATGCAATAAAGTAGGACAAGAAAAGATAAATAATAGTATAGGACAGATAAGTTGACAATACTTGATTCCGTCTATGAAAAATATGATGGCCTTGGCCCCAAATATACAAGTATCTGCATTTTTCTTCCATTTCTCTTAGCAGGTACATTTTTTAACTTAGCAAGTATGCATGTTATGCATATTAATTGAATTTTATAGCACATAATTCATATGAAACAGTAAAAACTGGAATCTTAAGCGATCAGAACCAGAATGAATTGAATACTATGTTTTTCTTTAATTCCAGAAAGGAAAAGTGCTAGCATTAGCAAATAAAAGAAGACTTGGGGAGATCCGGAAGCAGAAACCTCTTTAATAGTAGCCTTCACTGGAACACCAAGCACAGCTGCTCCATTCAGCCAACCATCTTTGAGGACCTAAAAATGCAGAGTGCTAACTTTTTAACATCCCTTTAGGTAGTAAGACATATTTAAGTCCAGAAATACAAGTTCTTAAAAGAGAAGTATGCAAGACCACAAGGAATTTGCTTGAAAAGACATATATTTTATTAAGACCAAGCAAACTAGAGATTGATGCTACTCACAGGATAGATAGTTAAGGGAGATACATAAGATATCTCAAAATGTTGGCTTCTGAGTGTTAATTTCACAAGAAGCCATTTCTCACTTTAATACTTTCAGAATATTGTTCATTTTTTGCTGTAAGAAATGCATGATTTTTATCTTCAACAAATACATGGTTTTTACCTATTAACAATGACTACTTAAGATTGTCAAATACACTATTACATCAATGGGCTAAAAAAATGAGAAAACTTAAGCAAACTGAAAAATAGCCTTGAGTTTAAAATTTTGGTATAAAAGATGAACCAAAAGACACAGCCATGGTAAGACAATATCCTGCAAAAAAGGGGAAAAACTAGGAGAGGATACTACATTGCAAGGATGTGCATATTAGAAGATATTGAATTTAATGGTAAGAGGTGTTGTGGCTGAAGAAAATTAAACCAGTGCAGGAGGGAAGCAATTGTTATGGTGTACAGAACTCTAAATTTAAGATTAGAATTCATAACATAAACTTGTGCCTACCTTTTCCACATCACCAGATGTTACAAGAGGCCTTGCAGAATCATGGATGCATACAAGTTCAGAATTCTCATCAATTTCCTGCAACGGTGAACAATAGGTTCCATAATGATAACAATTTACAGAGCAATGGGATGTCATAGGACAGCATCTAAGGTTTAGTTTTTAAATTCAGCTTAAGTATCAAAACACAGAGAAAAAATAATAAACATCTTTCTCGAGTGTAAACAAATGCAAGCGAGCACTACCCATAGCACTTCTGAAAGCTCTTCTTTCTCATCCATAAAAGCCCCAAAAAAATCATTGTATTGTTTTGCGGTCAACTACAGTTCATTATGATGAAAACGGAAGTGGTATTTGACTCAGAAGTGGACTTTTTTATCATGCACTTTGAGCACATGGAAGTCATTTGGTGCATTTGATGTTGTCATCTGATACCAAAAAAAGAGGACAAAATATAGTAGTTATGTATTTTTGTGGCCAAACTGATTTAATGTTAGAATAAAAGTGAACAAACAAACTCTGTGTGTGTGTGTGTGTGTGTGTGTGTTTGGTGCGGGTGCTTAAAGTCCTTTCTAACTTGAAGAACTTGTTACAAGTAGGGGAAAAAAAAAATACAATAACAGGGCCTTGCCTATGTTTAAGCTTTGTTGAACAAAGTTAGCTACTAATTTCATATAGAATGAGGGTTAAGGATATCTACCAAACTGCTTGGCCACTGAACCCTATACAACCCATTTAAGTTTTCTACCATTCGCAGATCAGCAGTCATGTTGGCTCCCAAAAATTACTTTCTTGGTCTTTCTAAGTGGAGCGGTAGAACACCTCTTGTATACCTGATATATATCAATAGCCATAATTTCCTGCCTCCATTTTTCTACTATGTAACAAATCTTCAAGCATCAATTTCCTAAGTTGTTCCCTCCGCTGATAACACAAACTAGGGGAACATTAACTAAAACCAGGATCTGGTCTTCCTCCACGTGGTCTTGTCAACGGTCACTAATGTGGTTTGTTTCATTCACATTTAAAATATCCATGAGAGATGAAATCACTTTTCCCTGAAAATAAATAACATTGAAATTTAATATTCTCAATTGCCACGAGTCATTTCTAGCACTAGAAGAAATGCCCTCATTCCAATATGCAACATCATTCACATTTTTCAACTTACACTTTGTAATGAAACACTCTATAACATAAGTTTTGCAACTAAGTGCCACAAGCAATTTTTCTATACTCCAAACATGCCTCAACCTTTTCTCGTTTTTTTTTTTTTTCTTTTTCTTTTTTTTTTTTTTTTTTGAGAAAGGGGAACAGAAAGAAAAGCAAAAAAGATGCCAGGAGAGTTTGTTGAACAGAAACAATCCAATCAGCAGAACAAGTAAACATATCAATCAGCAAATGTTGATGATAACAATACTGAAGATAAATATAAAAGTGAAGTGCTAAAAATGGGAACTGAATATGCAAGGAAGCAGATTGGGGGAGGGGCCTGCAAGGTGGGTGTTATAGACCTCGTGTTAAAGACTCAGTTTTTCTGTTATTTCTAAATAGCGTGGTAACTTGGAAGCAAGATAAATGTCTTTGGGTTTGGACATACAATTGAAGTTGTTTGAGATTGATCGAACATAAATCCAATGTGATTGCATCGCGCTTGTGGCTCCACAATGCATTTTCACTGAGAAGGATATCCATAGAAATAGACACTGGAACATAAGGGAACCTAGAAACTGGTAATTAAAAGAAATCTTCCGTTAAGTTCAGTTCTCAGAATAACTTATTTTCAATTTCGACTTCCATACAGAGGATGAACTTCCTCTACGGGAAAAGAAACGTAAAGGAAGCATGTATTTGACATAAGTGGCAATATTTAGTTAAATTTCAGGGCAAAAGAAACCTAATATGGGTTGTGTCAAATATGGTAGGACTCTATTCAGTATGGATTTTAAGTCATGAAGCAAAAAGTGTTATTGGAAACAAGACTTAAATGAGCAAGTGTTTCACAAGAAACATCTGATAGAAAAGGCCGAAAGGATCATAGGCTACTAGCCCACTCTCATCAAGGCAAAAGAAATATCGTGCACACACCTGAAGCCCGTTGTATACAGAATCTTGTCTCTCCTTTCCAGGCAATGCAAATTTCAGGTTTACCTGAATTTTCTCTTTAGAATCTGAGGAGAAATCAACACCCTTGGTTAAATTTCTTACATAACCACAAAAGCTCAACAAGGGCAAAAACAATTGATAATTATCAAAAAAGAGTGGTTGAATATAACCTTTCTTGTATAACCTGTGTTGCACATATATTTCCAAACATAGCGGGGGCCCATGTATGACAACTCCTTAGGGATGACACTCTCAAGGATTTTTTGAAGATAGATATCAAACTGACCAAACCACATCCATAATGTTTTTTCAGTTTCTTTAACCAGGTGCTTCTAGATGCTTCTCCAACACTTATGAAACATAAGATGAACTCAACAATTCATAGGTTTATGGAGTTCTCTCCAACAAACACAAAATAAGAAACAAAATGGCTGATAGAAGCTTAAATCAAACGTAAAATAGTCATGTGAAGGAATAAGTAACCTTCTGAGATAAGAATGAGAAAAACTTAATGTGATTCAATATAAACAAGGTTTATATTTTTGATTCACATAAGATTATAGGTTTGTGTTTATCTTTATATGCATGTGCATACCATGTTGTGTCAAATTGTAATCATCTTTATTGATTCCCTTTGTCTTTCTCATATAATCGCCCATATCGCATCTAGGTGCCGTGTCTATGCTTCGTTGATTGATAAACAATATAATTCAAGGAATATGTACACAAACACTGAGCTTGAGAGAGCACAACTTGTGAGATAGAGCCAAGAAACAGGGGAGGAAACTGGAGAGAGAGAGAGAGAGAGGCACACCTTCAAAAATGTCCTTATAAGATGGATCGCAAACTACAACAATTTCTTTTACTTCATTCATGTCAGCAAAAGTGAAGAAACTGCATTGAAATAGGCAATAATAGGTTATCTGAATCCAGAAAGGGATCAGAATCATGCATGAAGTACAGAAATTTCTTTTCGATTGGAAAGCTACTTTGTGTCCCAACAAGCATGCATTTTGCACCAAGACGTGCCAAAACACAAAGCTAATCAAATTGGCCATTGTACATCAACACCAAGGCAGCTATACAATGCCAACATAATGAGTTAATTCATCTTTTGCGGCTTCATGATCAGCTATTGCAGAGGATTGACCAACAGTTGCAACTGCATTGACCTAAGATGCATTGACAAGTGATCCATCGGAAGCTCGATTAAATCTATTGGCACCATGCTTTCATAATCAACAACAAATTCCATTGGAACACTTTATTAAAAGCTTTGCAGGATTTAATGAGACATGTTTAGAAGCATTAAACACATCAAAAAATTGTCTATCACTTCATTTATTTTTACAGCACCATCCTATTCGAAGTTCTGTTTAGAGTCTTCCATAAAATTTTGACCAATAATGAAAGTCTCATCATAAAAGTTATCAAAATAGTGCAGTACCTGTACAATGCAATAGGTTGGCCTAGTAGTGGAAGATACTGCTTTGGCATGCTGGCCTATTTGCACCCAGGAAAAAAAAAATCCCATTATTTGGCAGACAAAAACAAAAGGTTATAAATTATGAAGAAGAAGAAATAAATATATGATATCTAGGATGCATATATGCAAACGCGTTGACATGTATTTGGTAGAAAATATCAAGTCACCATTGGACTAGCGCCCTTTGCAGCAAACAAAGTAAATGTATCAGAGAATGACCACCCTTCGTTCTTCAGACAATGATATGCTAAAAGGTAGAGAGAGAGAGAGAGATAGACTTACGCCCATTCTTTTGCCCTGTCCACCAGCAAGAAGAATGACAGAAACACTTTTGTCTTTCACAGTGGCAGAGGTCTTTCATGGTTAGGAAGGAAACATAGGAGCCAAAACATAAACAAAAGAGTCAAATATTAGACTTACTATGTAATCCTTAGTCACATAAAGGAAGATGCAAAATCAATCTCACCTGGGCACTGGAATCCAAAGAGCAACGAATTCTGATATCACAACGTCGTTTCTTCGCCGCAAAATGAGACCCATCACCTGAAATCAAAACCCAAATGTATTTTATGCATCAATTTGACAGCGATACCGAGAGAGAGAGAGAGAGAGAGAGATAGAGAATTGAAAGTAACTTGATAATCGGAGATTGATCGGCAGCAGATTGGTGCATGGAATTTGAGAGGAAACAGAGAGTGGAAACACTGTGACAGTAGATTTGGGCGCCAAAGCAGCTGAAGAACAAGATGAGACCCCAAAATAGTTTAATTTTACTAGGTGCGCCATATCCTCTCTCTCTCTCTCGTTATCTGTGTGGGGAGTAGGGAAGGGAGAGGAGTTGGTGGGTGGGGTTGGAAATGCAGACAAAGCCAAGAATGTATATCATATATGCACCGGTGTCTATGCTCGCGCGCAGCGCGGAATGACCCGAGGATACGATTTTTTTTTTGGGCCGGGGGGGGGGGGGGTTATAAAAATAGGGTTTTTTTTTTTAATTCAAAATTAAAAATTTAAAGTGATTTTTTTTTTTCCTTTCTCAAAATAAAGATGTTGCGAGAGCGACATACATTATTCATCTCGCTGTGTGGTCATACACTATTCAACTGCCGATCGTAAAAGAAAGTGTCAAGATTGCGCGATCCCAGATCGCGTACAAACTACGTGCTCTGGATTCTCAACATAATTTGCACGAACCCAGAGCGCGACATAGTCTCTATATCTCCACGAACACAGCACTTCTGTTTGTGCGATCTGCTTGTTCTCTCCCCCTTTTGCGACTTACCTTGTGCTCCTCCTGATTGCGTGATCTGCTTCTCTCTCCCATCTACCTTCTGCGACTTAGCTTGCGCTCCCTCAACTTGGTTCTTGTGACATCAAAGCTTCATTTCTATTTTAGGAACGTAAACACCACAGCATGCACTTTGTTTTATTCTCTAGTCCTCTTCAAAAGCTTCACCATAGCATACACTTTTTTGGTTCTCTCTCCCATCACATGATCTATGTATTTCATTCCATTGACTAATTGCATCCCCACTCGAGTGATTTTGACATATTTACTTTTATTTGGATAGCCCTAGATTATTTCTCCTGTTATTTGTCTATGCAATTGCAAACAAAAAGAGACTCTTATTGTACAACCTTTGCAGGTAGAATAAAATCTTAATTTCCAAGAGAATTGGACAAATTAAGGTTAGAGTTAGAGTTAGGGTTTTGTCTCTATTTGTTTATTATCTTGTCTTTGCTTGTCTCCTACTTGTCTCTTTCGTGAAACATGCTAGGGTTAGGGTTAGGGTTAAGGTTAGGATTTTATCTCTCTTCGGTCGTTGAGATAATCATGCGATGTTTTGATATTAGAAAATATTGTATTAGGTCATAATGGTCATTGTCTCTACTCGTATATGATGTTGAGATGTTAGGATTATGGTTATTGCAATATTATTATGTTAGTTATTGTAGGAAGATGACTAATTATCGTGTGCATTCTGATTGTCATGATATTCATGTTGATACTTATATTTATATAAGTTACTATAAATGTTATGAATGATTATCTTATTAATTTATCGATGTTGATACTAATACTGATATTTATTATAATTTTCATGATGTTTGAAAGAAGATAACTGATAACCGTGTGAGAATTGTGTTTTATTGGAGGGTCAAATTGGTGGACCTGAAAATGAGTATCGGCATAGTGTCGGACCTAAAATGGGTGTTATAGTTTGTAACAATGTTGGATGGGAGGAGTTTATAAATGTATTATATCAGAAATGTAGAATTGATTCTCAGCAATTCAAACTGAATGTTTCATGTTGATATCCTCTTTGGTCTGGTAATTCTCTTTTATATTGTGTATTACCGGTAGAGGCTGATTTTTTACCAGAGGTGTTGTCATTGCCTAGATATACATTGGGTTTGCCATCAGTTGAACTTTTATTAGAGCATAAATCAATTATAAATGTTACTGTTGATGCACCAATTCCTATGGTAGAAAATGAGTCAGAGGTCACAAGTAGTTCATTTAAGAGAGACCTAGGCAGTTCATTTGGTGGAATTTGAGTTAGTTCATTCGGGGGCATGACAAATTTTGGATCCTACACTGAATGTTGACAAATGTAAATGTTGAAGATGAATGGTTACAGTATGGGACATTCATTTCTGATGATATTGCATTGAAAGCTCTTCGTGAATCAATTATGCCTATGACAAAAGAATTTGGAGAGCCCAATTCTAGTATGCCTTATCAGGGGCAGGAGACAAATCCTGTGAATATATTTGTTGATGATGAATCAGAGGGTGAAACTAATGATGATCAGAATGTTGTAGATGAAGAATTTAGGGTGGATGAAGAGGAAGAAGACATCCCATTTTTATATAGTATGGGGGAAGGGGACATGATGGTTGATGAGTATAATGACTTTAACCGTTCTACATGAGATGATGATCGCACTTTGGAATTACAAATCGAGATTATTTTCAATTCCAAAGAGGGAGTTCAACATGTTGTGAAGTGCTTGTCCATGCGACAGCACAGATATTTTAAAGTTCATGAAAATAATCAACACATGTGGTTTGTGAGGTGTTCTTTCTACTATGAGAATAATTATTGTGGTATGTTCGAGCAAGATTGAAAAAGAAGTTTAACATTTGAGAAATTACAAGGTTGAATGCGAAACACACTTGTTTTCCTCGAATGCCTGCGGGGGATCATCCTAATGTAGACTCTAATATGGTGGGTCGTCTTATCAAGAGTCACATAAAACAGAATGTTGACTATAAAGTGTATGATGTAGCAGAGGATATGAGGGACTATGAAATAGATTTATCGTACAAGAAAGCTTGGCTGGGGCCTCAGAAATCTATAGAAATGGTGTATGGTAATTGGGAGACATCATACACATTGTTGCCCCAATTTATGGCTGTTGTACAAATGAGCAATCCTGAAACTGTTGTTGATTGGAGGTTTAATTAACTTTTAAGGGTTATTGATCGAGTTTTTAACTCAGTTTTTTGGACTTTCAAACCATGCATTGATACATTTAAGTATTGTAAGCCTGTGATTAGTGTTGATGGGATATTCCAGTATGGGAGATATAGGGAGAAAATTTTGATTGCTGTTAGAACTGATTCGGCTAATCATATTCTTCCTTTGTGTTTTGCGATTGTCGATGAAGAGAGTACTATAAATTGGGCATGGTTCTTGGAGAATTTGAAAATGCACATCATTGACGATCGACAGGGTATATATCTGCTATTAGATAGAGCTCCCAGAATATTGCAGGCCGTAGAGAGGAATTATATGCTACAACCACCATTTGTGTATCATAGATTCTGTGCGCGACATGTTGAAACTAATTTTAGCAAACGACTTAAAAATAAGCCGTTAACTGAGTTAATGCATATGGTGGCATAACAAAGACAAATTAGAAAGTTTAATATTATTATGAACCAAATGAAAGAGTTGAACAAGCCCGCTTATAATTGGTTGATGGATATTCCTCTCGATAAATGGACGTTGTGTTATGATGGAGGACATAGATGGAAGAACATGACCACTAATCGATCGGAGTCGTTTAATAGTGTGCTGAACGGTGCAAGAAAGCTATCAATCACTACATGTGTGTGAGCAACAATGTATCGTATGGTTTTTTTTTAACAAAAATCGAGAAGCAACATCTATTAATCTGGAAAAAGACAACGTATGGCCAACAATGGTGGTTGAAAAATTGGCTAGAGTTGAGCAGAAAGTAAAATATCATCACTGTGAGTTATTTAACAGAGCAAGAGGGGAATATGAAGTCGTTACTGGTTTTCATGGTGGGAAAGGTGGGAACAACCATACCGTGCTCATGGATGTTCCAACTTGTATTTGTGGTAAATATATTAAGCATAAGTATCCTTACTCGCACAAGTGGAGAGTTTGTGCCGATTTGGGACGTAAATTTATGTCATTTGTGAGTCAATTTCATAGTTGTCAATCAATGTTGCTTACCTATGGTGGCCAGTTCCATCCATTTCTACACAAAGACTATTGGCACCCTCCTCCTTTCTCCTTGGTCGCCAATCTTTCACGCCTTAACAATCAGCCAAGTAGACCACGCAGTACGTGAATTCATAATGAAATGGATAGAAGAAGAACTCAACGCTGCAAAACTTGTGGAGAATATGAGCATAATCGAAATCATTGCCCAAATATTGCCCGGTTGCAAAAAAGAGCAAGGCGATGTTGAAATTATCATAGTTTCGAAATTTGTTTACTTCTGTATAAGTTGTATATTATTTATGGCTTATTATTGATGTTTTATTAATTATGAATATTATATGTTGTATTTCATGACTTATTAATTGTTATATGTTATTTAATGCCTTCTTTTGTATCAGTATATTCAATGTTGAATTATGGCTTGTGGTGATCATAGATATGGAATACTCTAAGCCGACATTTACCCTAGGTCCACGGGATCCTAGTGTTTTGACGTTACAGCCCTCACACCGGTCTCAGTTGATATGGGAGTCCGATAGTGATACACCGCTAGCGGTGTGACGGTCAGATCGTGGATTTTGGGTTGCTTGACAGCTAGATGTTAGAGTTCAGTAGATTTTGTTACGAATGGGTTTTTACGGAGTCTACAGGTATGGGCATATTCGGTATGATCATGCGCTGATTACAGCCTTAGTTGAGAGATAGAGACCGGAGACACACACTTTTCACTTATTGGTTGGTGAGGCCACAATTACTTTACAAGACGTTTCAGTCTTTTTTGGCTTGCCTGTTGATGGAGAGGCAGTTATTGGGGTAGATAGGAGTCGTTCCATCGCTGAGTGGCAGGATTTATGTCGTAGTCTTTTAGGTTTCTACCCTAGTCCAATGGATTTTCATGGAGATCGACTTAAGTTGCGGGCGATTATAGAATTTCTTGATTCACATCCTTGGGGCCCGAATCAAATCAGATTTTTGTTCACTTTCATGCACGAGGTCGGATTATGCAGCTTTTGAGTACTCTTTTGGAGGATAAGTGTGAGTCGATGGTGAAACTTCTATATTTGGAACTCCTACAAGATCTTGATTGTGTTGGGAGTTATAGTTGGGGTAGTGCAGCACTAGCGATGCTTTACAGGGTTATGTGTCAGACTTTATTTGATGGTGTTAGACAGATTTCAGAACCAGTACTACTTATACAGGTATTTTATCTCCATTTCTTGTTTGGTTTGCATCAATAATTTTATATAAATGTTATGTAATTTATTTAATTTCTTCTGATATCTTTTCAGCTCTAGGCGTGGGAGAGAGTGACCATATTTACCCTAACTAGATGACACGTCACCGATCCATAACCTCTTGCTCTGAACATGTCCACTGGTCCTCGAGGATAATATTAATTACGTTTATGATACTAATTTTATCACATACCATGATATCGTTTAATTTTATCTATTTTAATGTCTAATCATTTTTTATTAGTTGGGATGTTCCTCGAAGCTACGTGCATACGAGACAGTTTGTTCAACGATCATATCAAGATTAACTTGATCATATGAGGGATGGTGAGGTGAGTTAATTTCCTTTCCCTTGTTAGCTCAAGCACTACTTGTAATATTTAGAAGTCCAACTAATACATTGTTTCTTTTCTTTTTATTTTTTTCAGTTTCTTTGGATATCATATTCATATTCCGACATTAGGGCATTACTTGATTATTGTCTTGTCAGGAGCGATATATGGCGAGCTAGTATCCCTCTTATATGCTTCAAGGTAGTCGAGTTTTATTATCCTCAGAGAGTTTTACAATAGTTTGGTTCTCGGCAGGATATTCATATTCCCGTACACATGGATATGGACTTACATCACACTGATCGACGTGGGAAATCTGGTCGTGATTGGACTATAGAGCATGCAACACACTTACAAGTTTGGGATAACCGTCGATACCATATCGTGACCGGGGAGGAGTGTTATGATGATGATATGACGATACCTGATTACATGGGTTGGTATCGACAAATCATGCGCATGTTGATTGGTAGTCCTGCACATCGATATCAGTAGGGTTTTCGGCCAACCGCAGATGACGTGACGTTCATGGTAAGTCATAAACACTTTACCAGTTTATATTACTTTTATTCTTTATATAATATTTCTATATTTACAAATATTTTTCTTTCGGCAGTGCTACCGACTCAAAGATCTCCATTTAGTAGCGTCTGATATCCTCACTGTGCCAGGAGTGGATCCTCGAGTTGCTTATATCAGAGATGACATATCGGACACATTGCACTTCGGATATACGGCACCTCAGAGAGATCGTCCTTCGACATCTACACATGGATATATTGATCCAGACATTCCCTCTAGTTCTGGTGTTATGGGTGCCTTTGAGGAGCATATAGAGATGCATATATATTCGTATCCGACTCCTACACTCACTTCGACATTTACACAAATGCTAGCATTCGAGGAGCATATAGACACTCAGATATATTCGTACCCAACTCCTACACCTACCTCGACGTTTACACAGACACCTGCCTTCAAGGAGCATGACGATGCTACGCCGAGTGAGCCTCCACGACTTAATGTTTATCAGTGGCGAAGGCGACGTCGATGTTCAGAGGATACTACGACTGTTGTGCTTCAGTTTCCCGAGAGTCATGAGGGTACGCAGGCTGTAGTTCCAGCTTCCATTCCAGTTCCCACTAGATGTCAGCCGCGTAGAAATGTTGGTCGACCTCCATGCAGTACTTAGTATAGTTTCTCATATTTGTGTATATTGCTATTTGTTTATATATTATATTCTAACTTTGTAACTTAAAAATTTATTAATTATAATTTTATAACTTTTATCTCAAATTTATATACATGTTAGTGTTTGTTTATGATTGTTTTTGCAGTATTGATTGATATTTTTAGAGTTTGATATTTGTGAAGTTTGGTGATTGATGTTTATGAAGTTTTATGATGTTACAAGTGTTTGGATGTTTGTTTTTTGATATTTATGAAATATGATATTTTTGGAGCTTAGCGATTATGTTGGAATAGATTCTCTGCAGTTTGGTGTTGGTTGATTGCAATGGCTGAATGTAGTTTTTTGACATTGAATAATGCAAGCGCAGAGATGACTGAATGTTGATTAATGGGTTGTAGGATGGCTGAATGGAGAAGCAAAATGTTGTGGGGGGTTGTGGGCAGTATGTCGCGATCGTAGATCGTGCCATAGGTAGCGCGATCTACGAGCTTGCAACAAGTTACGTGATTTACAATCGCGCAACTTATGGCGCGATCTGCAATCGTGACTTTTCTTTTTTTTGGGAGAAACATTCGATAGTTGGTTGGTGGGGGATGAATAATACATGTCGCGTTCACAGAGAGCGACATCTTTACTTTGGGGAAAAAAAACCACCTTTTTTTTTAATTTTGATTTTAAAAAACCCTATTTTTGTTAAAAAAAAAAAAAAAACCCTGATTTATTGTTAGATTTATAACTATCTCAAAATTTATACTCAATTATTTTTTATATTATTAATTTATTTATAAAATAATATCATTATTAAATATGGTGATAATAATACTTAAGAAATGATAATGTCTAATAACAATATTTACCATAAAAAAGTGATACTCTAATTTTGATGTTGAAATGCATATAAAAAATAAAATATGTTAATATATATAGATTCCAATTTTAATTTACATGGTTTAAATGACAACTCAAACACAATAGTGTTGTCATTGTCAATTTAAATATTTGAGGATATAGATAGTTTATTTACAGTCATAGAAGTTTTAATTCATAACAAATACATCAGATGCAAAATATATTGTGTGACTAGACTATTGATAATGAGCTCAAGTTGATATAAAAATTAATCTAAGAGAGTTTTGCACTAAGCCTTTTTTACCTCTTGCCTCAGATTCTGTTTATCCACTTGAATAAGTAATAATTTTTTCATGAATTTTTTTAGTTAGCGTATCTGATGATGATTGGGGCAGCATGACATTTCCTGTTGTTTCAATTAACAATGTGATTTGAGAGCTTGTTCCACTTGCTTCAGTGTGAGAGATATTGTTTTCAGCTATTTTTGAAGAAGGTAGTATTAGTGAAGAGTTCGCTACTTCATTCATAATTCCAACAATTACATAATTGATTCTTGACTGGCCTTGCTGACAAGAGGCAAAAGATCGTATTTGGAAATAAGATGGTTTGTTGTTAATGGTATTGATGATTCAAGTGATATTGAGAACATGGGCTATTAAGAAGCTTGAATTATCAGTCAATTGGATTGTAAACTTTGTCTTGGGAAAAGATTTGCATTAGTAATGGAAATTGCTTAGTTTGGAGGTGTTCATTTTGAGAAAACCAGTACTTACTTTGAAATAGCTTTTTTATTTTTGGTAGTGCATTGATGACAATCGTACAAAATTCCTATTGGTACTCTATTGTCCTTTCCACAGCGTTCACAAACAAAATAGTAGAATGTTTGATTAAGGTCAAGAATAACTTTGATCCAATGTGTTTTTCCCTTGTAATACAAAAATATAGATTAACATTATGCATGGAAGATCAACCATAAGTTGGTATTATGAAATGAGAAACAATTTAGTTTACTAGAGACGTTGGGTAGTAAAGTTGAGTAATTTGTCGAATTTGACTGCCAGCGGGTTTTTTCACCTTTTGTTTTGATGTTATGAAATGAAAAACAATATAGTCATTGTTTTCTTCAATCCTGCAATAAAAGGAAAAAAATGTTTAAGAAAAAGTTTAATGAAAGAGTATCATTGATTAGAGGTTAACCATTTTCTTAAGGATGCTGCTTATAGCATTTGAGGATTGAGAATTATATTGGAACTTGCTCTTGTCATCGGCAAACTCCTGGACAAAGTATTGAATAAGCATAAGGAATAGAGTGATCAAATAGTGGAATTAAATTGATAAGCATTGGAAAGATTATTTTGCCAAGGAATTTGCCTAGTCTTGCTCAAATGAAAAGCGATATTGGGAATGTGTGAATACTATTTGTTATTTCAATAGTTTCATATAATTCATAGGGTGGCCACATGATAAGTATCATTGGCCTACATCAATGAAGATAAAAATGTACATATGGATATTATACAAATCTTTATTTACTTAGAGATACATATTTTAGTATTAGGAATTTGTATAATTATAATTTAGACTTACTCTTAATTAACAATCATGAATTCCTAAATGTTAACCTCTTTCTTACTTTCTGGCACAACTCTTGGTGGCAATGATTAGATAGCAATAAGTAACACAACTGTTAAGAAAATTTCAAATTGAGTTGGAGATTGTTTAATTACAAAATAAAGTATAGGGATGATAGTAAAAGGAATTGCTTTTTTCTTTTTGCCTTTTGTTTTGTTGCATGCAAACAAAATAATTATATGGATTAAATAAAATCGAAAATATACATTTAAGATTAAATTATAAAAAGTAATAAGTTCCAATAATGAACTTGCTTGTTCTTGTCTGATCAAAGTTTCTCCATTAGGAAAATTTTCAAGAGAGATGGGGTTTAGTTCACGACAAATTGAGTTAATAAGAGTCTCATTTGCTACTTTTTTTATTCTCAAAATTCTCTTACGCCAACCGAGTTCTCCTTTAGCAAAAATTAACGAATACTATAATGTATCATAACATCTATAGTAATGTTTGAGGATTTGAATTGTACCATTTGTTGTATATACTTGTAAATGTGTTGATGAATCCCCAATATTATTATCTCTTTCTTTCCATACTCCAGCTACTTGTGATATCATAGGCATGTTAAAGACACGCTGATCCAAGCCAGGATCATAGTTCAAAAAGATGTGATAAGTTGACAAATTTGGAATTTGTGTCAGACTGTGGAAAAATCATGTATATGGATTTTCATCCATCAATGCAGTCAGTTTAGCAACAAGAGATTCTCGAAATTTATCAGAGATAGTCAAACGATTTCTAATTTCATGATCCGTATTAGAGAAGAACAACTGCACATTTGAAGAATTTATATCCGGAGGAGGAATAAGAGGGTGCAAATAATGATATATCTAGCCTTAAACACGAAATGTATAAATTCCATGATCTCTTTTACTAATGTTGGTGTCATAGTTGACCTTAAATGATGTTATGCCAAGCATGTTATTATGCACACATTCTCAGAACTCTCTTGATTCCTCACCATCTGCTATGCACAACTGATTTAATTCTTCAGGCATTTCAATTTATGCCAATCAAATTTCACCAGAACAACAACAAAATTATGGAGGTTCACAATAAAATTTCTTAGCACCACAATACCTATAATTGAGAACTATTGGTAGAAAATGAGGAGCACCTGTTATTTTCTCTAGTAATGATTTTCTTTTAGAATGCCACCCTATGAAATTTAAACAAAAACCTATATTAAAATAGCCTTATAAATGTCGAAAAAAAATATTTGTTAGAAGAGGTAATTGGTGTATAAAATTTAAATGTGGATTATCAAGTTGAAGTATTGCATACTAGTAGAAGGTTTTTTATGAATAAAGTTAAGTTGTTGCAAGTCCATCTCTTGAACTAAAATTTTATGATTCTACAACCGAAGTGCTATTCTTTTTTCTCTTGCTTTCAGTAGCAGTTGTTGCTTTTGTTCGATAGGCATTATTGCATATCTTTCTCTTCTCAAATGATTTCTGTTAATTTGTTGTTGTTCTTTGCTCTGACATGAAGTGCATTGAACATCTTGAATAGTCAAAGGAGCATGATATTGTAGAAGTATAGCATGAGCTCTCTTCTGCTTCCTTTCCAGTAAAAACTTCTATTTTCGTCATAGCTACATATCTTTCCCTTCTTAGACGATTTCTATTCATATGTTGATTTTCTTTCATAATCTCTTTTTTTGCATCCATAATCAGTGGCTAAAAATTAGATTGAAGGCTAGATTGGCCTATCTAAATAGCATTCTCTTTCACTTGAAGTTCACAAAACTCTATTTACTTTGCATTGAACAATCTTGAAATTTGTATGTGTAATTGACTATTATCAGTACATGTGTCCTGTTTAGAAAAGCTTTGTTGATTAGAATTTATATCTGCAAAACAAATATCGTATTGTTGAGGATATTGCATAATCTCTACATGTTTTCTTGGACAAGGTCTTTTTTGTGGGTTATGCACTAACATGTTGAGATATGTTGCAGAAGAAATTTCAAAAGTATGGACAAATGTTCCAAACAACCTTCCTTTTTGGAACTCTAGTTCTTTAACTTTGGCATATGCAATCATTTTGTATGTATATGTTTGAAGTGTCGATAGTGTAGTAAATGAAAAGGGAAAAAAAATAAAGTACATAAGTTGAGTAATTTCATATTATAAATGTACAGTAATAAAAATAAAATGTACTAATAAACCCTCCATTATGTTTAATACAAGTACGGCATTAACATTGAAACGCGAAGCAAATTTTGATTTCCTTGGTAATAAAGTTTGTTTGGTTGGATTGGCTGCAGTATTGTTACTTTTGCACTAAACACTAGAGTATTAGATTCTTCACCTGTAAAAAAGTTACATAAACAAGTTATAAAAAATAAGACTAAATGCAAAGGAAAAGTATGAAAGTAAAATGTAACAATCTTTTTTAATATCTGTTTTTTCTTATGTAATAAAAATAAAACACAATATAAAAAGTGTGCATTGATCGAAGAACATAGATGGGCATTTATGTGAAGAATTGTGGGAAATAGTTCTATCTATTGCAGTAATGTTGGCCGGAAGATTAATATTTCCAATCTGTTGTACAATAAGCTCATGAATTGGGAAATAGCAATTAAGCATAGCGTTCGGTAAGTTGGATATTGTATTAGGATAATCGATCTATCTGTGAAGAGCCTATGGAGTCTAAATTATTGCATGTAGACTTCAAGATTCAAATTCCTATGTTGTTCCACTTGGAAATCCAACAATTTTGGCACGATATGGTTGCAAAGTTATATTATTTCTGCATAGACCTTAAGCAACAAAGCTTTGCACCTCATTTCCCAAATGAACATCATTTTGAGTAGTTTTGACATCAATTGTAGGAAGACATTATTTTTTTCTTTTTGCATCGAAAAACTGGTCGAAATGTAGATGAACCATGACGAGATTTTCCAAAGGTTTATCATTTCTGTAAAGTCCTTTAGCAACAAAGTTTTGAACCTCATTTCCCTAATGAACATTAGTTTGAATAGCTTCAATCATTATAGACATACGACTAAACACAAACTTGTTCTAAACCTAAGGAAAGCTCTTAATAACAATAACTTGGTGTCGGTAGAAGATTTGATCCCTAAAATCAGTTTATTGATAAAGAAGTGCTTTTAAGTTCATCAACTTTATAAAATATGGATATATGGGGTTTTTTTTTTTTTTTTTTTTGATAGAGTAATATTTATTGAGTAATTTTTAAACGTACAAGCATACCATTTGATCAAAAGAAGTAGGCAAACAATTTAGTTAAAGAAAAGAACTCTTAACAATTATATTTACAATCACAATGAATGCACAACAAATAGCAGCACATAGAACAATTCAAGAAAAATATAAATATAAAATATACACAAGACAGTAGAAGATAAAGTAAGCAACTACACTAAACAAAATTATTTTTAGAATGAAAAGAGAAATACAGGTTTAGGGTATAGATACCTAAGTTGATGAACAGAAGATAAACTAGAGAAGAGCCAAGCAATTACATAAACAGTTTATAACATTAAGCAAGACCAATCAATTAGTAATAGGAAAAACAAACATAAATGTAAATCCACAAAAATTCATATTAAAACAAACATAAAGAATATGAGATTCAATAAATTAGGATATGGTGAAGTGGTTTTATTTATTTATTTTTTTTTTGAGAACACTCGAGTAGGAAAACGGTATATGGAATTACCCGGTTGCCTCTCCCAAAGGACAAGAAGCCATCCTCTTTGATGACCCTTATGAAACAAATGAGGTAATATGAAAATGGAAGAGAGCAATAGAAGAAAGATGAAGTACGGTTTTTGTATTTTAGGATAGAAAAAAGGCAAGTAACGGGGTAATGTGAAAGATAAAAGCATTAAATGGTGATGTAAGATAGGTGTAAAATCAAATGAAAGGAGTAAGAAGCTTCCAATGTCAAAATACATGAGAAACTGTGATGACCTAAAAAATGGAGAAAGAAAGGGGTGGAAAGATCCCAAGTTCCAATGCCAGAGATCAATAGAAGAAAGACGAAGTGTGGTTTTTTTATTTTAGGATAGAAAGAAAGGCAAAAAACAGGATAATATGAAAGACAAGCGCATTAAATGGTGACGTGAGATTGGAGTAAAATCAAAGAAAGGAAAGGGGCAAGAAGCTTCCAATATCAAAACGCATGTGAAACCGTAAACAAAAAAACAAAATGACCCAAAAAATGAACAAAGAAAAGTGGGGGAGCTCCAAAGTTCCAATGCCAAAACACATGGGAAACATTGATAAAAAAAAATAAGACGACCAAAAAAATAGACAAACACATGTAGTCTTTTGGGCGCTTTATATATATTGGGATATAGCAATGGCATATGTCTTATGTCCTTGGAGATGCTTAATTATGTTAATAAAATTCTAACCACTCCATAAACTTAAAGATGAAAAATTCCAACTCAACAATTAATTGTTCAAAAGATTCAAAATAGTTTCTTATGTCAGAAATTTAGGATTGTCTCGCTAAGCAATCAAAGAAAAAAAAGAATAAATAAAGTTTTTTTTTAATTACTCTATTAAGGGCATTTGATTCTAGATAAAACTGTAGAATATATTATGTTAAAAATTACAATGATGATGGTATAAAAAATATATTTTCTTTGTGCATTTCAATAATGATTTTTAAAAAACAAAATTGAATCTTAAATAAATTACTAAAATATAAATGTATAAATAAATAGAGTTAAGTTTAAATATGAATACACTCTCCTCTAACATTTGGCTGGGCACCAATTAATATTATTCTAATGTTATGAAATCTAAATTGATTCAGCCTTGGTTTGAAATTCTTTTCAAAGGGTTGGACTTTGAGTTGAAAGCCCATACCAAAGGAATCCTACACATTGGTTTCAAATTCTTTATGAGAGTCTAAACAATTGGTATTTTATAAATATATTAGATTCAATTAAATTTGATTTGAGTTGAATTCATAAGGGTAAAACCCTTCCGACGGCTATTTTTATCATACACAAAATCGAATCTGAAACTTAATACCAATGTTCAGTTATTAGATCAATTAAGTGCCCGTCAATTTTTCTTTTTAACATATCCATATAAGTCCAACCCGAATCTAACTCAATTAGAGCAATGCTCATTCTGGTCAGGTCAAGTTCAAGCTAATTTTGAATAGTTTGCTCGTAAGATGCCCAAACCAGCACTCTCGTGAAACTTAATACTAGTGTTTAGTTATTAGATCAATTGTCGGTCAATTTTTCTCTTTAACATATCCATATAAGTCCAACTCGAATCTAACTCAATTAGGGCAATACTCATATCTGGTGTGGTCAAGCTCAAGCTAATATTGAATAGTTTGCTCGTAAGATGCCCAAACTAGCACTCTCAATAATTTGCACTTAATTTTTATTTTTTGAATATATTACGATTTGAATTTAAAATTACTGAATTAAAAGAAGGGATTGGTTATACACTTAATTTCCACGTATATCTTAAAAATATAATTTTATTGAGTCGAACCCAATAAAAAACCCAAAAGGCCACCAAGCCTGAAGCCCACACAGCAATGGCATCCATGCTGGGGCCCATTATAAGTCCTCCCGAGCTTAGCCCACCACAATCAGTGAGTGGCCTGTGATTCCTGCCAGCCTGTCCGCTTTCTTGCTAGCCTGCCTCCGTCGAGCACACATTTGGAGAGAGGGTGAGGGAGAATGGCGAAGCAGCTTGGAACAACGGGAGAGTTCTTCAGGAGAAGAGACGAGTGGAGGAAGCACCCCATGCTGTCAAAACAGATGAGGCACGCCGTTCCTGGTCTCGGTCTTGGTGTCGCCGCCTTCGTCGTCTATTGCATCGGCGAATTCGCCATCAACAAGCTCCGTCCTTCTTCTTCTCACCATCATTGAAATCCCCCTTTCTTTCCCTCCTTCTGAGGTCTGTTCCATCACTGATTTTCCCGATCTAGGGTTTCTTCACTGGCTGTTAGTTCTGTTTATGTTCGATTGATCTTTTCTCTCACGATTGCGCTCAAGTATGAAACTATCTGAAATGCTTGATTGATCAATTGATATATTTTTTAAAATTTGGAATTCCTGTATTGAATTTGCTGATTTTGCCCTCGTGGCGTTGTTCCGCTTCCTTGTTCAGGGTTCTTCCATTGTTGCTCTGCTTCATGCAGAGTCTGGAGTCTAAGTTTAGGGTCAGACTAACTTGAAAATACAATTCCTAAAATTTTAACGTTTTGTTTTCTTTTTGGAAATTATAAGAAAGTATTGACACTTGTGTTAGGTTTGTTTGGCTTGGTGGAAAGAACTAATGCATGTTTGTGTTACCATGTAAATAAGGAGAGGAGAAACATGAGTAATCAGCTCATCTCCTATACCTAATGGGTACCTCATCTCAAATCAGAACTTAATAGGAAATTGACTGGAGGAATATGAGTTATCATTGAAAGTTGATAGTTTGTGAGGAGCCACAGAGGTTCTTTTACTTACCCAGAAAAGTCAACCAGGTCCAGAAGAACAATACTTTCTCTATCACATTCATGAATCACTTGCCAAACCCATTACTTATATGCCATATACCTTTTCTTCCAAAAGTTATAAATACATCTACATATCTATGTGTGTGTGTTTGTGCACGTGCGCGCGCTCACGAGTCTCTGTGTGTGTGTGTGTGGTATGTGAAATTTCCAAGCCCCACCCTTCTCTTTTATTCACCTTTGTGCTTTCTGTGAAATTCTTCAACACACTTTGACTAATGTTCACCATCTCTGCCTTCAACGCTGCAATGGATGTCCTTCCCTTAAACCTCTAGAAACCCTAAATTTAAGGAGAAATGAACCATGTGTCTACATGAATTCTTGATGTCAACCTCTGAAAGCATCTTCTATTATTAGATTATGAAATTCTAACAGTAACATGTGATCCAGTGATTTGTGGCCAAAACACAAGATCAGACGTCTTTGTAAGCCTGCTCCTGTATCAAGTTTTTATAGCCTCCTTTAATAACTCACAATCTATTTAAAAGCCACAATCTCAGAGATTGCTATGAGAAATTGTTTCTGTACATGTGCGGTGTTCTTGGCTTTCTGCACTTTCGCAATGGTAGGAATTTGGTATCCAAATTAGTTACAAACTATTCTTGTTTTATGAGAACTCCTTGAATGTCTTCCCCTGAATAAGCTTGGAGGGAAACTTTGATGCAACCATCTGTCCTAGGATGTTATTGTCATTCCAATAGTCAAATGCCTCGACAATCTATTACTTTGATCATTTTCAAGCCACCAATAATTGAGTAAAAACCTTCCCACTAAGGTTTTCCTTTCACATTTCCTCTCATTCTTGTTGCCTAGCCTCATGTTGATAACAAAGTTTGCTTTGGTCATCAAATCATTTTTTGACTAACATTTTCTGGCTATGTGTATTGGCCATCTTGTGTCAGTTCTTCTTCTTAAGCCATGAGATTTCGGTATCACCCTATGCAACATGCACATGAAAAAAGACACACGACACAGCACAACGCCTACTCTAACATGGACACGAAAATAGTGACATGTTATATAAAGTTTCAATTTTTTGTGTTATAAAGTGTCATCTGATGTTAAGTGCGACGACGTATTGCATACATGCATGATACAAACACAGCTCAATCAGGAAATGTTGGTGGAACATAGTTCACCATAGAAATTTCTCCTTTAGATTGGTTAACATTTCTATTAAATCTAGAAATCAATCAGTCTCCAAAGCACTTGTTCAAGCTATAACAATGGTGGCCTTGAATGCTATCCCTAAGAAAGGATGGGATGTTGGTTTGAACTGAGAGAAGAAGCTTTTGTTAGCCACTTCTAATGACTTGGATTTACAATATTGAGAAACTTGAGTCCTTGAAAAAGAAGAGACTCTTCTGAATTTGACCTAGTCATCCTATGCCTTACGCAGAGCCAGAGACCAAAGTTGGTCTAAGGGGTTTAGTTTCTCTGGTGGCATCATATAGGTCAGTTGTAGCTGCTGTCAAGTGTGGGACTGACATGTGTTGGTGTGTTAAGAGTCACATGACTACAAATAAATTCGAGCGCTTTGAGCACTCGTACTTAATTATTTGAAATTTGTTTGTTTTTGTGCAATTAAGTTGTATGCAATTGGTGCAATTTATGATCATCAGAATTCCTACAGGCTCGAGCATGATATGAGTCATTCCATTTTGCTAGAAAGCTAGCCATCTATTTACAAAGATGAATCCAAATATGCCGCATTGGAGTTGCTTGGGATTTGTTTGCACAAGTGATAGCACCCCCCTTTGAATTTGTGTGTGCATGCATGTTTTCTCTGAAGTTTCACTCTGTCTATATATAGATATTTTCTCTTATACTAAACCAAGGGTAAAAATGCTATACTATTTCTTGAATCCATAGGTTGCAAACAGAAACACTTAACTTGACACTGTCTAAACTTTAAGAATATATTAATCTGGATCCTCCTGTGAAATTTGATGCTCAAAGACTGTTAAAAATATATTCTTGATAGAAAGTTCGTTAGGAACATTTCTGTTATTGTTTTGTTTCTGTGTTGCTTAAGTTAATATTTATGGTTGAGATTTAAACCTGTTTCTCATGAATCCTTTGTACTTGAAATACAGCATTAAGGCATATGTTGAATAGGCCAAGAGTACGTGCCCTATTCCAGTTATTATTTTAAAGTTAATAGGAGTATAAATGTGTAATTGTATGATGTATACAACAAGTCCCAAAGTTTACATATTTTTCGGCATTTTATTTGCAGATAAATTTCCTACCTAATGGATGATATTGTCTTTCAGATGGAGGCCGCAGGGAGGGAGAAGAGGTTGAACTTGCATTTTGATTCTGAAGTGATTCTGGCATGTTGTTGAATAAATGTGCTTTTTCCTTGATGTGGGATTTGACAACTAGTGATTTCCCTAGTTCAGTCAGTTTGAGAACTTGTACAAATTGTGCCAAAGTTTCAGGACTAAATATTTGATAAATCCAGTTGATATGTTGCTACTTCGCCTTTGGGGACATTTCATATGATTTTAGTCACCATACTTGAAATGGTTTGTTAAGCAGTAAGCTGTCTCTCTCTTTGTAGGGTCGATCTGAAGCTCACTCGTTGTAGGGTTGAACTGCTGGTTACTGCTACCAAATGCCTGATAAACATGACGGCAACGTGAACAACTACCCAGAGTCATCTGGGAAAGGCTATATCCCAATAGATTCAACTTTAGACGGAACAAAAGCCTGGAAGACGCAACTGTCTTCAGAAGCTGGTGGTCTGGTCTAAACTTTGAGGGCAACTCCCATAAATAAAGAAGATAAAGCCCCGAGCTGCCCGGAATCTGAAGTAGTTTTAAGCTCTCCGTTTCTAAGAGGAAGCAAGACGTGAAACGAATGGCATGAGGTTCAGTTGCCACATTATGCGGTGACATGACATCGAAGCGCACGCCAAAAATAATAATAATATGTAATATTCCTAAATAATAACCCTAATTCTGTTCATATTTTTGTTAACATACTCAAGTTGCTAGATTTGAGGGCGAATGTTAGTGGGATAATAGAGTTATTTATTTGATCACCTCGAAGTCATGGAAGGTTTGAGACGTGAAAATAGTTTTTTTATAAAATATAAGGGGGAGATTACGTACATATATGTTTATTTTTTTTTAATGTATAATAATAAATTTGTTAAAATATACATAATAATTCAAAAATTAAATATAGAATGAATATGAATTATTAAATTTAACAAATTATCAAAATCTGAACTTATATATAATAATTATCTACATCTAAATTTTTTTTTCCTTATAAATATTGTGCCGCAAAAACGTTCAATCAACTCGGTGGGGATATGATAAGATACATACTGAGTACGAAAGTCCCGAAAAATGAGAAATATACTTTCATCATTTGCTTGATTTTTTTTTTTAATTATTAGTCAAAAAATGGGATTGTATTAGTACACAAATTTATTAATTTAATTAGTATGTCCAACTCTCTTAAAAGAGCCGAGGGGTCAACTTTTTCAGCCGATTTTATTGTGTTTATGGGTTCTTCATTAGGACACTTTTGTCTATCCATGTATCATGGTGCTTTGTGGGTTTTTTGCCTCTGATTTTATGGATTCACTTCTTCCACATTTTTCTGGATTTAGTTAATGATTTTTATTATTTTGCTCTCATTCAGTTGATTTTGTTGTAATTATGTAATCAATCAAGATGATGGATTGTCTTTTCCCAAATCTGTCTCGACTTTTGGGTCATTGTCCGTATGCCTTCAAAGATTGCGTTTTGTGCTTTGTCAATGTTTTGATTTTTGTGCTCTTTCACACAAACCCTCCTCCTCCCCTATAAATATTTTTATTTTTATATTTTTTTATTTATTTTTTTCTTTTAAAATTTATTTTTTTTTTTTTTTTATTTTTTTTTTTTTTTTAAAAAAAAAAAAAAAAAAAACCCAAATCCCCAAAAAAAAAAAAAAAAAATTTTAAAAAAAAATTTATCCTTTTACCCTTTTTTCCCAAAATAAATTTTTAAATTTTTAAATTTAAAAATCTCTCCATTTTTTTTTTAAAAAAAAAAACAAAAAAAAAAAAAAAAATTTTTTTTTTTTACCTTTTTAAAAAAAAAAAAAAAATTAAAAAAAAATTTATAAAATTGAATGTTATCTTTTTTGTTTCAATGCATTTTAATCTGCATATATCCACGACTTGCACATCATTAGTCCCAAACAATAATAATCAAGAATGATAATCAAAATTGGTTCATAAACTTAGAAACAAGCCACAATCTAATTGAACAACATTTATAAAAGAATACAAGTTACAAGATCAATCAAGATTAAAATTTGTTTACATCACTTGTCTATGGTATTTCCGATTACAATGAATAGCCAAACAAATGAATATTCATACATAAATCGAATGGAATAGATGATGAACCAAACTTAATTTCAGAATATAATAAACACATACTTCTCTTTATCCACAAACAAACTCAATTATCTGATAAAATATCTATGACAAAATTTTTATTTTCCCTCTTATTAAAAGATTGAAATCTTGAAATTATAGTAAGGTTAAATATTTTTGCAAATTAATTTAATAATAGTAATATTCAACATTATTAACATTTAGATTATATTATTTGTATTATAGGAATTACAAGATATCATATCATTATTTATTGAAAAGATAGAAAACAACACAAACGTATCCATCTATTAAAAAAAAAAAAGGCTATTCAAATTCAATGACAAATATATAGTGGCTAACCGATAAAAATTTATATACAAACACCTCATTAACAAAGGATACACAATCATATTTACAAAACTATCAAATTTCGAATCGAAATATTTAGTCAAAATCTTATTAAAGAGTATAATTCATATTAATGATGATAAAACTATCAAGAATCCTTTCCCAATGTAATCATTCTTTTTTAAATGCACACAACTATTGTATCAAATACCGATATTCAATTTTATCTACAAATGTAATTGCCTCATTTACACAATCAATTGTCAAGAGTTCTCCTTCTAAGTGATTTCTATAAAGATCCTAACTACCCAAAAAAAAACATAAACACAAAATGTTTACAAAACAAAATAACTAATAAATTCAAACTATACTTTAAAAAATTTACAAAAACCATTGTTAAAAAAGGGGAAAAAACATCAACCAAAAATATCTAAAAAATTTATCAACAAAACAAATACATAACAAAACTCATAAAAATTATTGTAATACTTATTTTATCAACCACGGGCACCCCTACGTGTAGAGCAGGAAAGCAACCCTAGTCTTCAATTAAATTAACCAATAGCTTATCAAAAATTAAAAAATTATAATTATAATAGAGTAACATGTAATATAACACCACAAAAAATATGATGATCACCGCAAGTCTTGAGAAAAAAACAGAAGATGAGAAGAAAAGTAACCAAAAAGTGAAGACAAAATAAGTTAATGCAGCAAATTCACTTTTGTAGAATTAAAAAGATGTAAAAATATAATAATTAATAATAATTTGGCATAGAGGTTAAAAGATAAGCAAATAATAAATTAAAATGTATTATTTTCACATAGATGAGTACAACTTATGGGTGTGAGGATTTACAGTGAATTCGGGACTTGTAGATCCATTTACTACACAGGCATTAGGAGTTAGAGAGGGATTGCTCCTTATGAGACGTATAAAGTTCTTCCTAGTTATTCTTAAGGAGTCGGCTAAAAGATAGTGAGGAACAAGATGGAAATTTCATACCACATTATAAAGAGATTTAAACAAGCCTTCATTCTCATTTTCTCTCTCAAACACCATCAAACTCTCTTCCTCCCTCGACACTCGTCTCTCTCTCGCCCTTCTCTCTGTCTCAATATCTCCTGAAATCAACCATATCTTCCCTAAACCCACATCATAAAGTTTCCAAACCCTTGATTAAACTCTTGGGTAAAGATAGATTTGGGAACACCTTAGGGTTTGCTCCAAATAGGGAAAAGTCTAGAGTTTTCATGATCCAACATCTAAGGTTCGATTCAACCACGAGATTAAGGTAATTTTCTCATCATTTTCATGGGTTTAGTTCCATTACTCACGAATTTGATTTTTATGCTTGAAATTTATGATTTTTATAGAGAGAAAGTTAGGGTTTTGACAAAGTTTGATTTTGGACGAAATTTATGACTTTTTAAAAAGTAATCTTGCTCTTTCAACCTAAATTTGTATCTTCCTAACATGAATTTGAATTATTTGATTTGAATTGTAGGATTTAACCTGAGGGTTTAGATCTAAGGTTTATGATATGATGAAAATTTGGGAAAAGTCTAAATGAAAATATTTTATTGATACAAGTGACATGTATTTGATGAATTTAGAAATATAGATTGATGGATTTATGAAATTAGGGTTAACCCTAACCCTGTAAGTGATTACAAGTGAAATTTGTGTTGAATATCATAGGTTAAGGTATTTGGAACCTAAAGTGAGATTAGACATCAAATTGATTATGGATTGGGAGTGATTATCCTTTCAAGAGATAAGTAGTTGTTTGCTTACACTTAGATAAGAAAAATGTCTTTATTGAATTTTTTAAATGATTTTCGAAACTTGATTTTATATGTTTTACTGTGAGCAGAATATCCCAAGGATTGAGTTTGAAACACCTATGCATCCTACATGTTTTGAGTGAACAAATGTGTCATGTTGAATTGTTGAATATATTGTCATATTGACTATTAATGATCAATTGCTAAATTGATGGCACATGAAATGGAATTTTGAATTTTATAAAATGGTGTATGATATGGTTATTGGGGGAAGAGGTTAAACCCCAATAAAATAACTAGTCATTTTCCTTCCACGACACAGATCGTCGGGTATGTGGTGAGGATTAATAGACTATGATACGTAACCGAGCACGATAGTACATTCTTGGTTGAATAACATATCGCCTAAGGGTGTGGGATAATTGATTATACCACCAATGAAATATCACAGCCAACACCAAAAATGGGAGCATTTGTGAACGTAACTTTCTAAAACCTTGGCAGTGGCACCCTAGATCGTAGTAAATCTTTATTGAGAATAATGATTTTGTATGCCCTAGGTTTGAAAATGTGAAATGGTTGGATATATAGAAGATTGAATTATAATAATTGTGAATTATGATGATTTTAGAAACAATAGTTTGAATTTATTTTTATCGAATGAATTCGAGAATGACATGATAGTTTGAAATATATACATTTGATATATCCACTACACAGATCTTATTGATGTACAACTTGCATATCCCTCATTAGGTATAGTATATATTCACCCCTCCTATTTTCATTTTTATAAAGGAAATTTAGTTAAGACTTGTGGACGCTTAGTGTCGGATTTGTAAAAGTTTGTTTTATTAGACTTTTTTGGGTACTAGTCTTCTTGAATTTAAGGTATTAGTGGATTCAAATGGAAGACAAACTTTATAACTATTTTGAAAACTTACTTTGTACTATATTTATTTGATTTGGATTTTATATGCTTAAAATGAGGACCTCCCATTTTCTTCTTTTTATTTATTTTATTTCCTTGAATTTTCTTTGGGAATTGTTTTTAGTGGAATTTGATATGGATTCCTTGAGTAGAGACTTATTTTATAATTTGTAGTTTTATCTAGATTTGAACAACCGAATTGGCTGATGCATGTGTGGTTTGAACATGGACAGACAGGACCGATTCTTTAGTTGTACAATGAATGCACACTGAATTATTTTGATTTGTGGAATTATTTTAGAAAATTGATAGATATCGATGAATGTCTTACACTATTTTGGTATACTGATTAGGCTTACCTATATTTCTGGGTAATATGGCGTCTGTCGCGTGCTTGACTTGAGAGTCCGAACATGATAAAAAGGGCCCTAGATATCACAATGTATAAGATCAAGGAGAAGTTGTTTTATACTCACAAGATTGGAAAGGTAATCTATATAACCTAGACATTGGGTAGATAAAACGAGGCATTCTATTAATACTAGAACATTGAGTTTTCACAAGAGGATCATCAACTAAGTTCATTCTGGAATGGGATACATGTCCTAGACGACAATGCCATAAATAAAATTTGGAATTATTCTGACCACTAGAAGTGGCTGTAAATAAGTTTCTGACATGGAATTTAGAAAGTCTATATAATAGAGCTAAAGGTGTGACACTTAAGAGTTCGAGATGATACAAGTCATGCCTTCCTTTACCCATCACAATCGTGGTCCAAGATGGAAGGTCCTATATGTAGCATTGGTCAGAAAAACAAACAAGAGAGCAGATGAGTGATTGTGCAATTTTCTTGGCCAACAACAAATTGAAAGAAAAACTTGGCACACACAAAACATCAATAAGGACAATAGGTTTGGTAAGTTTAACATTATCTATATGAGTCACTGGCACTTCACTACCATCAGGAAGTTTAACTGAATAGGAAATTGAACGTGGGCTACTAGAAAAGAATGAGGTGTGACTAATAATGTGATCCATCTCACCTGGGTCAATGACTCAAGGTATAACATTTTGAGCAATGTTTTGAGAAATACTAGTTGAAAGACACATAATGTTACCGGCCATGTTAAAGGAAGTGCTAGCTGTCTTGATAGTGGTTTGTTCTTGGTTAACCGAGTGTGTTGTTGTATTAATATTGTTGGGGAAATTGTTGTTGAACCCTAATATTTTGATGATAACAAAATATTATATGTGTTATTAATAAATTTATCAAGTGTTCAAATATTTAGAATATATGTCACGCCCCGACCTGCACATGCAACAACCGCCGCGGTACCTCGAACACGTGTGAGTCTCACCCCATGCTCCAAGATAGGGGTGTTCACTATTCAGGTGAATCCATTCACCCGCTCGATCCAAATTAAATTCAGGTTATTCGGTTCGGGTAAATAAAAATCGGATCAGGTGAATGGTTTCGCCCAATTAAAAATTTGGGTGAATAGTTCGGATATAAAAATGAAGTTTTATTTGGAGTTCGCCCGAAATTTGAATAACATATTCTCACATAACATTTCATATCCAATTCGATTAAAATTCAAACCGTTTAACCCAAATCATTAAAGGAATTTTTCATGTTATGTGGTTATTGGGGTAAATGAAACCCAAATAACCCAAACCGAATAACCCAACTTTAATTCGGGTAAATTGGTTCGGATTTTATTTTATTTGGTTCGATTTTCGGTTGGATTGAATACCTCCCAAAACCCGAATAACCAGAACCGAATAATCCAAAAAATCATTAACCCGCCTGAATGAGCACCCCTACTTTAAGGCATCACAAGACATTTCGAATACCAAGCAAAACCATAGGTCATCCCGGCCACCAAATGTTATCAACCAATTAGAACATAATCTCCTCTCTAGGGATAGAAACAAAAATCAACAATAATTTTCAAGAAAATTTCAAGAAAAAGAAATTAAGAGTTCCCAATAAAAGTTTACACATAGCCAAATCCAGTCGAAATCGAAATACAGAGTTTCAAAAATATTCAATTAGATTCTTATACAAAATGTCCTCCATGGGTCTATCTATCGATACCTCAAAGGCAATAGTAAGATCTAAACTACAAGAATCTCTGACAGAGGTCTTCCCAAAAATTCTTACTCTAAATGACTTCACGAAATAACCAAGCTTCCTTTATAAAAATGGAGAAAGAGAGGTGAGTATGAGAATACTCAGTGAGTGATATACACGTTGAACAAAAATAAGATTTTGTGTGGTGGATATATCAAGCATATATAAATATTTCAAATCATCATATCAGACACAAGATCATTCAACAATAAATCAAATTTCCAATCATCATGATTCAATTTCGTATGCATCCAAATCATTTCAGATTTCCAAACATAGGGCAGCCAAAATCATTATTTCCAACAAAGGTCTACCACGACCTATGGTGGAACCGTCAAGAGTTTTAATAAATTTCAATTTACAAATACCTCACTCCTTGGCGTTGGCCATAGTATTTCGTTGGTGATGCAACCAACTATCTCACACCCTTCAAGTGGTGCGTTTTTTGACCATGAATGTGTCGTTGCGACCAGCCACATACCATGTCTATCAAGATTTTCTCACCACGTCATCCCGTCGAGTCGCACTATGGCGGGAAATGACTAGCCATTTTTTGAGGTTCAAACTCTTCACTCAGTAACCACACCGTGCACCATTTTATGAAAATTTAATAATCCATTCCATATGTCATCAAATAAATAATTGTTCTTCAATAACCAATATTATAATATGCTCAATATCAATAAATCAATATGGCATATATATTCATTCAAAACATCAGGATGTATAGGAATTTCAAAATCATTCTTTAGGATATTCTACACACACTAAAACATATAAAATCAAATTTCAAAATCATTTAAAAAATCTATTAAAAACATTTTTCTTATTTAAGTGCAAGCATGTAACCACTCACTGTATTAGGGATGATAGTCACTTTCAGACGTCTCTGCAGTGAACATCTTGCTTCGTTCAGTTTTCGCCAACTCTTAAGGGACACAATCAAATACCCACCATCATTAATATCAATCCTTCAAGTAAACCCAAAATCCCAACATTGAATACCCAATCTTTCTCTCACCTTTGGTGACTTAAAATCCATCAAATCTATTTCATCAAATTTTAACATAAACTCTAAAGCTATGAAAGAGAAAAATTAATCCAAGTTATGAATAAAATATTACCTAGATTTTTAGTCTTCGATTTCGCCTCAAACCGAGTCACAATCAAACCCTAGGTTTTCTCTCACTAAAAAACCTCAAATCTCTCACAAGATCTAACTTTCTAGAGTTTAGATTATAGGTTTTGGAGTCTTTAGAAAGTGTGAGTTTTGTGGTATTTTAATAGATCTTGGATAGAAACAAGAAGAGAGAGAGAGAGATGTAGTGTATGAGCAGAGAGAGAGAGAGAGAAGTAAAAGAAGATGTGAAATTTGGCATTCATAGGTTCTAGAGTCCCAACTCTCCTTTTTAATTTACAACCCATCTTCCAATTTATTTAGTTATCCTCATTCTCATCCACCTTACACAAGTGTGCATCATACCCTTTTTGGTAATTTGGAACTCAATCCAATGGGTTTAAGTATTTAAAATATTATTTGTTGAGAGAGAGGAGTGTTCGGTGATGAGAGATACCGAATGGTGATCAAGTTTTCTTGACACCACAAGACTTAAATTTACAGAGAAAATAAAAAGTGTACAAGGAGAATGCATTGACCAATGGGTTCTTAGCATTGACCGATAGACTATCAGCATTGACCGATGGGTTCTTAGTAATAAGGAATAACAAATGGGCAACCTGGAACCGGTAGGAGTAAGTTGAATTTTCCAGTAATAATTACCCAAATGGGGAGGAAAAAGTGTCAATGAGAGACAGTGGTCTTTGGGTTCGATTCCCATCGGTTACCGAACAAGGAAAAACAAATATTCTAACGTAATTTAAAAGAAAGTGTCATTCACCAATGAGTTATATTTGCTGCACCGGAGGGAGTCTCAAATTTAAGAGAAATAAATTAAAAGAAATAATATTTATAAAATATAATATAAATTTGATATATCAAGATTGAAAGGTTTGAGTGGTTTGGTGGTATTATTTCTTTTTAGACACTTGGTGGTCTTAGGATCAAATCCCATGCAACGAAGAATGGTTGGAGCATTTGAAGTGAATTTCAGCTCTTGTTCGGTGCATGCATTTGCCAGAGAGAAATCATGGAATGGGATTGTAAATTTAGCCGGTCACAAATAAATTTGGGTGTACTAATGACAAATAAAATGGTGTGTACTGATTATAGAGGAAAATAAGGTGGTGCAACGATGACCAAAAAAAATGTACCGATCCAGAAAATTTGCTCAATTCACCAACAGTTTAAAGCCCAAATTTCAAGGTTTTAATAATATCGATGGGAGGTTTCTTGTAAAGTAATTGATAATAAATGTGTGTACCGAAAGGAAGGAAAATATTGAATAGGGACAAATGTTGTTTGGTAAATGTGTCGAAGAGAGTCAATATTGAAAGGAGAAATTGGAGGGAATATACTGTGCCGAGGGGATGATATAAAATTTTCAAATTCAAATGTCCAACAAGTAAAAGAGATGAAGCCTTAAATCCTCAATGACCGAATAAATATATGAAAGTGAGTCCAATAATATACCGATGGACCATCACTTAAACAGTACACCGATATGATTTTCACTTATAAAATAATAAATGGTCACCTTTAACTACCGATGAAGAAATCAAAATCTAAAAAATTGTCTAACGGAACACTAAAATTTTGTTGAATACTAAACATTTAAATTCCACCAAGTATCGATCACTGAATACTCAAGTAACCGATGACTCCGGTGATCCGGACTCTAATAATCGATAAATTAAAAATTTTAAATCTATCTACCCAATATCTAGAGGAGCTCCCGAATAACCCAAAGATAAAAAATTCACATTTATTTAAAATTAACTAGTCTTCCAAAATTTTACAAAATGTAGAATTTTTCAAATAATTACATTTAGAGTATATTTTTACAAATCCGGATTTGTCTGATATTACAATATATAACACATGCATATATATAAAAAGTTTCAAAATATAGAACTGATCAGAAAATACTATCACAGAAACTGGAAAGAAGCAAGATGGATAAAAGCAGTCAAAAGTCAGAACTATGTTTTCTGCTATGATTTTATCATATTTTCAAAACCTAACTCAGCCTGTTGAGTATAGATTGGGTGTTGTACTTGACCAGTAAGCCTATTCTAGTTGATGATTCAAATTCAAGTGAAATTCAATCATTTACTAAAGGTAAAATAGGCTCGGAATTTGACTTCAATATTTCTGAAGTTTAAGCTGATTTATAGAAGGTTTTTTGTCACATATATTTTTTGTTTCTCCTAAACTTTTTGAATTCTGATTTCTCTTCATTATAAGAGTATTGTTGGATTTTGAATTTAAAAATTTATAGTAGTAAAAAGGGTTTTTGAAACTCCTGAACTGAAAGCTGAATATAAGAATCTACAAAGTGTTTTTCTGGAAGTTGACTAGTTCTGAAGGTATGTTGAGAGGCTAAAATCAATTCGAAACTTGTAGAATTTTGACAGAACACGAATTGAACTTTGAAGAGCAATATTTAATCCCTATTCAGAACTATTTAAGATTATTTTTAATCTTTGAGTTGAGAGAAAATATAACATGAAAATAGCTACTCGATCATTGTTTTCTTGTATTCCTTGTTGTCCATTGTGTTTTTCTTCTTTGTAACCTTTGTTTTAGTTTTTGTAAAATCTCACAAGTCTATGGCGAGTATGAAGAATATTTTCTTGGGTGAATAGATTAGGTGTAAGAGAGTTTGAGTTGAATAAGTGTTGGACTAAGTCATCTTCAATGGAGAAGGTGTAAATTGTCAACATCTTAGTATTGTATTGGTTTTGTAACTCTCATAATATAGTAAAAATTAATTATCGCTAGACCCTGGTTTGCTGAGCTGAAAGAGTGGACGTAAGCACAAGTCCGAACCACTACAAATCTGTCTTGATCTCTCTATCCCTATTATTCAAATTTATGCACTTATATTTGCATATTTCATATAGTTTGGTCTTAGATTTTAAATTAAATTTTAAGTGGAATAAAATCTACAATATGAAACTAATCAATTCAACCCCCTTCTTGGTTGCATAGGGACTAATAAATGTTATTGTTCTCCTACAAAGCTAGCAATTATAGAGCCATCTTTTCATCTACTTCTTCTTTTGACTCTATAATAACAACATTAAATTGCCCAATGATAGTATTGCTTTTGCCTTTTCCTTACAACTTATGGCCTAGAGAATAATCATGCAACTTGTAACATTTCTCTGCCAAGTGTCCCATCATATTGCAGTGATTACATATTGATGGTTCAGCATTTTCTGCCTTGAAGCATATCTCTAAAGTGTGTCCACTAGGCTTGCAGAGGATAAAATATGGCCTATTTTGCTTAGCTGAAACATTATGTTTGTAATTATTTCTGCCATCCACATGACCCCTACGTGTTGCAGGAGCCATAGATTCAGCTACTGATACATTAGTTCCAAGCTTATGTTGTATCTCCTGTTGCTGTAGCATAAAAAAACTTTGTTCATAGTCTATAAGGGATCAAGCAAACATTATTTGGTCTCATTTAAGCCCATGAAGAATTGTATTACACAATCCCGTTGATACCTATTTAAGAGAACTTTTAATTTTTCACGATTATAGTCTGGTATTGGATCATACATCGAAAGTTCATCCCATAACACTTTTAATTTTCCATAATAGACACTAACAGGGTCTTGTTCTTGTGTCAAACTTGCTAGTGCTTTTTTTTTTAATTGGAAAATTCGTAGACTATTTTGTTGAGAATAACACACTTACAATTCATTCCAATGTCTCTAACATTATCTACGAAGGTTAAACTTGATTTTACAGTATTACTTACAGAATTATGGATCCAACAAACTATCAAATCATTGTAGTGCTCCCAAGCATTCAGTAGAGGATCTATTGGGTCTGTAGGTCTTAGAAAGTCACCATTGATGAATTTTGTTCCTAGCCCTTAGTGCCCATCGCATAGATCGTGACCAGGGAACATCATTCTCTCCGATGAGTAAGTCTGCAATAAGAGTTGGATTATCCCCATTGTCCAGCCTATATTGGTCATTTAAGTCATTGAAATTCAAGAAACGAAAGTTTTTCTGTTGAGTTGGTGTTTGGGTTCAAGGTAATAGAAGTAGCTATTTCCACTCCATCAGCTATCAAACCTATTCTGATACTATGAAAAGTTATAAAGAAAATGGTTGAAGAAAGCAAAACAGAGGAGAAAAACTTCTAGGTTTTGATTTTCTTTTCTTCACAATGAAAGGAATACAATAGCTGTGTATATATACAAAATGCAAGAAGGAAAGATAGAGAAAGGGAATAAAAAATATTCTATCAAAAATATTGTAACTTTCTAACAATATACAACAAAAAGAAATGAAAATGAGTTAAAGAATCCTAACTTCAAAACAATATACACCACCATTATCTGACGTGTGCTACTCGTTTCCCCCATTTCCTTCCTTGACTTCGGAAATAGAATATACTCCTTCTTTGTGCTTCAATAGAATGCATGTTTTTCTGTCAAAATTGCATTATTACCCGCTCTCATCTCTGTAGGATTCTTATTGCTGCAACAACAGCCACCATGTTATTGTTGGAACTTCTTTAACAAAGGTGTGATCTGAGATCTCTCTTTCAGGTTTCCGTACCATTTCTTGTTTGTAGTTTCTACACCCACCTGATGTTGGCTTCTAGTTTCCTGTTTTTGTGTTTGTGCCAAATTTGGACATGCATCTTCTTGGTAATTTTCTTGTATCCTTGTTAAAAATAAAATAATAATGTTGTTATAGAAATATTCTTGTTTTGTTTTGTTTCTTAACTAGGAATTTCTTATGTCAGGATATTAATGCATCTTCTCCTTCTTCTTCTTCTTCTTCTTCTTAACTTGCTCATTCTGCAATGCAAAATAAATCAAAAATAAAAAATACATGCAAAACCCATTTCTCTCTCTCTCTCTCTCTCCCCCCCTTCCTTTTGGTTTCCTTGAAAGGCTTATTTTGGTTGTAATTAAATTAAGGATGATCAAGCAGACCCAAGAATGGGAGTGGCTTCTAGAAAACGTGGAATTGATTCCAGGTTAATTAGGCCTTCCGATTTTATTAGAGTTCGATCTAATTCTTGCAATGGATCAGTAAAATAGAAGTTTGAAGATATTGATTTGGTGATTTTTGTTTGAATATTAAAGTTTTAAGGATTTTTGTGCAAACCATTAATATCTTCAAACTTAGTTATGTTTAATTTAAAAAATTTATGTTTAATTTGGTATTACAAAGTTATCTAAATTTTTTCTTAGTTATCTTTTCTTCAATTTAAAAACAAAAAAAAAACAAAAAACCTAGGACTCCCCTTTGTTGCATGTTAATAACAGGTTAATTCCGTTCGAATAGATTTTGTAAGAAACAAAAATGAAAGAAGAAATGAAAAGTTGCCTGATGTGATGTGGAAAAATATATTTTTTATTTTTGGATTTTTGATGCATTTTTTATTTTTTATTTCTAAATTTTTTATTTATGACCGGGAAAGTTGTTAATTTCGGATAACCCATTTTCGAAATCTTTTCAAATATTTTTCATTTTAAAAATGTATACACACACTAAATTGATTAATATTTATACAAAAGTTCTTATACTTTTATATTTACATACTTTTTAATATTTAATGAATTATTTACTTATTTAATTATAATTTTATTTTTATGTTATTTGTTTTAAGATTAATAATTATATATTTGGTAATTTTAAATAAATATGACTATTTTAATATTTCCATAAAATCTTATCAAAAAATTATATAGATGACAGTCAACTGGTCACAACTCCTTCTCCAATTCGATAATTTTAAATTTAAATCTGGATGTAAAAGAGAAAAAAAAAGTATTGACTTGGTCAAAGTTATTTATATAAAAGTTTTGCCTTCTTTTTTTTATTGGTTACACAGCAATTTGAGTCATAAATTTCAAGGTTGAAGGAGAGAGATTATAACCATTAAACTGTCGTCTTGGGAGGTTTTGTCTTCTTTTGTGAATGTTAATATTTCTTAGCAAATTACGGATTTAATCATTACAAAGAATGAATCTTTTATCATATCAGCTGATTTTATTATTCTTAGTAAATCAGGAACCATATATGAATCCAAACCTAAGATCAAAAAACAAATCTATTATTAATATCCAAATTAGAAAGAGTAAAAAGAATGATTATTTTCATTTTTATTTAAAAAAACACTACAAAACTATTAAAGTCAGGCCCATGGCAACATAGTGGTTATCATCTGTTTATTGAAACAATTGAACATTCCCCCACTTTTTTTTTTTTCATTTTAATAAAATTTCCCTTTGACACAGTAATATAATCATAATATACCCATATGAAAATACGTAATATATATGGTTTTCTTAATTTCTTAACAATTTATTTATGGATGTATTGGTCGAGTAAAAATAAGTATTATATATTGGAATAAAATAGTAAAATAATTTAAAATTTTAATTCATTTAAAGTAATTATTATAAAACGAGTATTATCATGCGAAGTGTTGGTTTCTTGAATTACAGTGAATCATTTTGCCGCTTGATCTTATTTTCATGCGACCGAATGTAAAGATATTAGGATATTTGAGGTTTCCTTTTGGCAGCTTCTTCCTTTCCTAAGCTCAAGCTAAACATGGTTTTGCATTTGGGTTAGAGAGAGAGAGAGATAGAGAGAGGAAATTTATTTTCAGCAAGTCTTGAATTTATAAACAAATTTGCAAGCCCCGTTTTTCCCAGAGACAGAGACATACTGCGTATTAAAACATTGTTTCCATTTTGGGATGTCATTAGGTTGCTCCTCATGGGCAAGGGGAAGGCTGTTTGGTTTCCATCAGCTTTTGCAGAGATGGGGAGAAAAAAGCTCCGGCAAGCAAGACAGTTGAAATGAAATGCATTAGCAACCAAAACCCAAATAGCTCGAAAACAAATAGAATATGGAGAAGATAATCTCTTTGTGAGCCCGAACACAACCTCAAGTCTCTCGGGTAAATATGGTGCATGGCTGTTTGACCTCTCTAAAGCTTAAGCTAGGGTGGCTAAGGCGTTCTTCAACCATGGACGCCCCCTTTTGTCTGGGTGTTGGCTCTTGAAAGATCTTATCTGGGTTGAGTTTCTAATGCTAAAAAGAGAAAACATTGAGGTCAATTCCAAAGTCACCAATTGAAAGATAAAATCTCAAGTGTCACACAAGCCTACCCATGTGCAAATTAAACAAAGTTACTTGTGACACAAATAAATTAAAACACTCAATGGTGTGAATCAATTTCAACGTCTTGATAAATACATACACCTGTATTAGATTCTGTGATACATGGTCTGGCATTAAGTTATGCTACTTTCGGGTATCTATAAAGTTTGATTATGTAATGATCTCAGTTTCAGCTAGACAACGACCAAGATCTGAAATATTAACCTCATATTTTCTTGTTTAAGGAGTAAATCCTACCTAATGATTCGAGACAGGACATCTGAAATCCCAACTTCCCTCGGTTCATCTATAAAACTCCTGCAAACACATCTATTCAATTTGTGTAGATAATCTGGATAACATACCACAAAAACCATACACTGCAGGGGAGGGGGGCACATAATTAAGTGTTCCATAAGCAACATACGCAAAGTCTGAGCATTCCTCAACTTCAGTATCCCACACTACTTGATCTACAAAATCTGAACAGCCGCCTCATCACCACGTGAAAACCACCCAGCAATTGGCATAGAAAACTTCTTGGTTGACAAATATCTCCAATGTATTTACTGAGGACAGATGCTTAATGGCCCCCACAGGGGGTGGGGGCTAAAAATTGAAAACACACCATCCAAACAGATGGACAAAGTTGAACATGGAAATTTCTCTTCATTAAACCTGTGAGATGCTTTTATAAGTATAATTGAACAACTCATCGCCTGCGCATACCTCGTCCGCGGCCGCGGAAAGCAGCCCCACCACGCCCTCTACCCATCGCACCGGCAGCAGCTTCTCCTTGTGCACTCTCAGACTGCACAAATGAAGTTCAGCAGCCAACTTAGTTTATAAACTTGAAACCATCAATTAACGAGTATGTAAACATAATTAATTTGCTAAGACAAAACAAAACAATACCAGTTTCAATGAACCCCAAGAAGGCATGTGCATAAAAAAATAAAATAAAATAAACAAACAGGCTAGACAGAAGTCTCCATCTACTAGAAAACCAATATATGTGAATCATGGCATTCAGAACATGTTATTACCTTGGGATTTTTTACAGTCTCATCAACGCTTAAGATCAGGCAAGCAGCCTCTGTTGCAGCATTGATGGCATTTATCTACAGCACAGGATACAAAGATTACATATATATATATATTAGCAGTAACTACAAACATGAAATGATGACCCAAAGTTCACATGGAAGTACCTTCACTACTGAGGGTTCCCAGACAAAGTTGGCAAATGAATCAGCAATTCCACCGGTGTTGATATCCACTCCATAAGGTGCCCCCTCACCTATCAGAAGCGTGCTGGATTACAAAATAAAAATAAAAAGTAGAAAAGGGGATGCTTGCAATCCCAATGGAATTCTTCATAAGAGGGACTATCAATCAAGTCCCAGGAAACTAATTTCAAAACTATATAACACAGATTCCCTAGATAAAAAACAACTACCATCATAGACTTTGTGATTTTTCAAGGACTTATTCCCTTGCCTTGAGCTCACACATTTGTAGAAAAACAATAAGCCTAGATTGTGATCACTTCCTCGTGTTCAGTTAATTACAAAGAGAAGTGGGGCACACAGCACTATTTTTAGACCTACTCAACTCTCACGTTTAAAAAAGCTTTAGTTGATCTTGCCATTCATGTGTAGGAGGTAAAATTTGATAAATGGAGCATTTTGACCTATGACTACCCTGTTGTCCCACAACCCCACCTTAAAGTTGTAAAATGAAGTACTTAAACTTATTGTTAACCAAGCCACTCATATTCTGTGGCCTTCAATTCCACCTGCACAGCATGCACAATGTTCATGTCATTCTACTGCATATTGCTTATTGACACCATAACTGCAAACTTTATTTCTAGCTTCTTTGGGTGCACCAGTCAGAAAAGAAGATGGATTTCTGTAATGTACAAACATTTTTACAGGTGATTGGTTTCGTTGATAATTATCATATAAATATATGGGAAATCATATACTAACTTGAACATTTAAAAATCACTTTCTGAGTATACTCAATTAAGCCACATACACTCAATTGAACTCCTTTATCCCAACTTAGTTAGGAACCGGTATATGAATCCATCTTTTTCATTCGGCTCTATTAAAAGCTGTCACTAATTAAGTCCACAATTACCATATCATGTTTTATTGCCTCTCCCAGGGTTTTCTTAGGTCTTTCTCTTGTTTTTGGTACACCTTAAATTTGTACGCTTTCAACTCTTCTACAAACAGCATTACATGGTCTTCTTTGAACAAAACCCAATAGATATTTTTTTTTTCCGGGTTTCTGCGGCAGCGGGGTGGTTGGAACTCTTCATGGATGGCAAGGCCCTTATTCTGAGTCTTAAGGTATACTATCCACAATCACTAATGACAGCACAAGAACCATGGAAAACCTCCCCTTTCATAGCTAAATCTCCAGATGGAAGACTGCACTTTCAACAAGATATGGTGTAAAAAACTCAATATGTCCCGCATATGGTTGGAGTGATGTGAGGCTTGAATAAATTGATCTCAAGCTAATGGTTCTTATGATGCCTTCACGAGCCTAGTCAACATACATAGAGGTATTGTACTTTCAGTCGGGCCATAGACCAAGTTTTTCAGGAAAGGAACTGCACCTAACTCTTACCTCCTCCCCCACCTAACGCTTACCTCCTCCCCCAAACAAAAAGAAGAAACGAAAAGAAAAGAAAAACTGAAGTTCATAAAGCTAAATTGCCCCAAGAGGCATCTTCTTCTTGTTCACTGGATTGGTTCATATGATGTGCAAAGAAGCACCAGCATCAAGAATGAGAACAAAGAATATCAATCCAGATTGCCAGTAAGTAAAAGCACATTTCCCCTCTGTACTTACCAGATGGCAGTGCATGTTTCTGTCTCAACTTGTTCAGTACATCAGTTGCATCAAATCCAGCATTTTCACAAAGTTGCCTCGGGATCACCTTCAAGCGTAGGCACATTTCAGATTAGCATCAGACAGCATGAATACAGGATCACGACATGCATGTCTCAAAGATACAATTTGAACTAAACTACTGCAATATCTTACGCAGTGATAATAATGGCCAAAGACAATGTGCTTTCAAACAGTTGCTAAAAGAAAGTACATCAACAAAAGGTGAAATTTGTTCACAATACTACATTGCCGCCAATGCAGAATTTTCTGTTACTACATATTCTCTTCAATGCTATAAATTACTTTTTAGGAATTAGATATTTAATCTACTCGTGCTCTGTGTCAACATTACCTCACCCTCAGGCTCTTTAAATTCCAAAGTCCATTTAGGTATACATACATCTGGAATATTCAGTGTCCACCCGCAAAATCATAGAGCATGCCTATTCCTAAAAAATTAAATCATGTGGGAACTGCTAAACTACCACAGGAAAATATAAGACGGCTAAAATTCCTCTGGAAAAATTTCTAGAGCATCAAGGGATTAGCTGTTCATTGGAGGGGCAGATTGAGGTAACATTTATAAGCAGGACCAATTTAATTAAAGGCGCAGGTCTTTAAAGCACTAGAAACTCCATCACCTAGGTCAAAGGTGCTTAAGTCGATAAGCGCAGCACTTATTTAGAAAAAGGTTTGTCTTGCCAGGGTAAAGGACCTAATCAGTTGTCCCTCAAAAAAATAAAAAATAAAAAATACATTCATTTTAATCTTACTAAGAGAAATTTGCATTGCAATTAACTGCCAACAAAAAAGGATGGCATATCTTCATCTGCACCAATAATAAAATCGGTGCAAATTGATGAAATTTATTCCAACATACATATCTGGTCTAATTATCAAAAATTCCCAATGAAACCACTCAAATTACAACAACACAACAACAATAACCAGTGCTTTATCCCACTATGTGGGATCAGCTATATGGATTTTTCTACGCCATTGTACTCTATTTCATATAGCATGCTCACCTATATGATTGTTTTCTAAACCACTCAAATTACAAGTGTGAAATAAAACAAAGAGAAAGCATTGTGTGCGTAGGAGAGAGGGGGGTATCATATTCATGAGAAGATGGGACAGAAGACATGATGGAAAATGGTAAACAGATATGGAGATCATGATGACGCAGCAGCAGTGGAGTGAAGCTAGATGATGAAAAGCAAAGTAGTGCAGGGAGGTAAATTTGAGAATTGGACTTATAGAGAGAGAGAGAGAGAGAGAGAGAGCCAAAGGGAAAAGAATGAAAGAAGCAGGGACAGAAAATGAAGCAGAAATAGAAGCAAATAACAACAATTTCAGTAATCGATTTATAATTCTAGTCTAGCCTACAACAAACCCTAGTGCCTGTGAAACTTTCCAACTGTTACCGAAATAAAATCAAACTATAATTCTATGAAAATCATAAATAAACCAGTAATAGAAATAGTATCCTTATAAAACAACTAAAATAGAGAAAAAAAGCTTATAATTTTGACACAAATCAAAGAAATAAATTATTTTCTCTACTTATTATAAAATATATTATGATGATGAAATAAGTTAAAATGTGAGAGAAAGGAAAAACCATTAGATTTAAAAAAATAAATATATAATATATACATAAGTATGTCAAATAGTTACAAACTAGTTCTCTAATGTGTTGTAACAGACTCATTATTGATATACACATATGGAAAGTAAATCTTTTGTCTTTTCCAAGAACAAATAAAGTAATACAATTATTATAGAGATAAATATTTTATAGTAAATATAAATCTTACTCGTGTACTATTACAACTGTGTCAATTATTAAAAAATGAAAAAGAAAAAGGAGTTAACCACATACAATTTGTAGTTGCATATAATTAGAGTATGAAATTGTTTATATGTCAATATGGTGTTAATAATTTTGATAGTACTGTCAATTATAAATGAAATAGGAAATTAGAGTACATTCTTAAAATTTTAATTAAAAATTATTAGAAAATTCAAAATATACACCTGCATTGTTTTTACCAACTCCCACAAAGACAGCAAGCCTCCAACTAATAAAGGTCTAAATTAATGCGTCTGCATCAGAAGTTAAGAAAAATCTAAGGGGGTGTGCGTGAACTTGGACCAACAGTAGAGACAACAAAGAAGAAACCATATGGTAAATCGAGAAGAGTTCAACAAGGTGTCAACACCTTGGCATTTTTTTGCCTAAATATAACATGAGAGCCTCTTTGAAATCTTCTCTCTGAGGAGCATGAGGAGCTGGGCTAGAATTTCAACCTCGTGAAATGCCTAGGCAAGTGCTTATTTCACTCTTTAAAAATACTTCTTAAGACAATTTGCAGCAGTGAGACAACACTGCAAATAGACATCTATTGTGTTGATGTAAGCTAGGACCAAAAGGATGTGAACCAGGTTTAGTTGAGCCAAAAAAGAGGCAATTCAGACATATATCTGTCGATAGTGCATAGACAGACTAGATGGCTATGATGTAAGTCCTTAAAGGTCACTGCAGTACTAAACTTCAGGTTACTGATGAGGTATTTCATATGTGTCAGAATACTTATTTTCCAGCTATTCCTTAGGCCTGAATTTCAGATTGCACTGCCATAGCTTACAAAGATGTGGCATCTTTCACAATTGCGCCGTCTCCAGCTGCATCAGTGTGCAAGAACTAAATGTCTTAACATGGATAAGATAATAACTGAATGTCATAGCTATAATCAGTTACATGAATATATCATATGATTCATAACAATAGAAGAAGTTTATCAATTTATAGAAGCATGTGATAAGAAAAGGAAATATTTTGTACCTCAAGAGCTTTAGCATAAGAGTTTATGAATAACTGAGACTTCCCAGCAATTGTGCGTGCATGCTGTCTCAGATATCGACTTATCTCCATCTGGTTGAATGGAAAAATAAAAATTCAGTAACACAGGACATATCAACTAAAGTAAGGAAAGCCAACAGCATTGGGTACCAGAAAAAAAAATATATATATATATATATATATATTGTGTTATATCACAACCTTCCCAAACATGAACATGAAACTATGTAAAGATCATATGGTCTCTAGTTCAATTTGACATGATCCTGATTCTCTTTATGCTACCATTTATACACCTTTAGTTAAAGAACTTAACTCTAGATAACCAATTGTAACAAAGACATCTCTAGTTCTGCTTGATGTGGTTCTATTTTTCTTCATCCTACCATCTATTCAACTTCAGTTAAAGAATTTAACTCTAAATAGCAAATTGTGACAAAGACCATTGGGGCTCCCTGCTCGTGACTCACCCTGCCAATTGCCTAGAATGCCTTTGATGCTCCTATGCCATTCAAATAAAGAGTAAGGAAGAAGCTACATTAAAGACTTACATCTATAGCACCTCCACCAGCAGCAACAGTAGAATTCTTCATAGCTCTTCTAACAATCATAATTGCATCATGAAGACTCCTCTCAGCCTCCTCAATGAACTGAAAAATAGCAAGAAACGAAAAATATCAGTCCATATTAGCATATGAAATTTATAACAAAGGCTAATGCGGGAGGTGATGTACCTGATCAGCTCCACCTCGAAGAACAATAGTAGCAGTCCGGCCTGAAGGGCATCCACTAAATATATTATAACGCTCATTTCCGACTTGCTTCTCCTCAAAAATTTCACAAGACCCAAGAACCTTGAGAACACATAAAGAGAGTTTTACTATTGCATCAATTAAAAAGGAGAATTTTCACATCTTAAAAGTATGATCAAAGCCCAGAAAACTCCACTATTAAGCATCTGGAGTTTAAAAAATAATAATAATAAATAAATAAGGTAAGAATATAATGTTATAAAAATCAGAAACCTCATCGATGATGTTGTTGACTGATGTCTGGACGGTTCCACCAGTTGCAGCAGCAACGCGTTGCAGATCCTCTTCAGTTACACGACCAGCACAGAAAATATCCCGATCAGCAAAATACTGTCCAAGGAAAATTAACACTCAATAATCTTTTCCGACATATCATAATCAGACTACATTTTCCTTGACGTTAAAGAAAAATATTATCCTGTATGTCTATGATATCACATGCATACTGTACAAGTTGCAAACCAAATGTTGCAGCATTTATGTTACATTCTTGAGCTGCAGCTACCAATACCTTGCCAAGTGCTAAAAGCACCATTCATCTAAATGTTTAAAGTACTTAAATACTTTAATAGGGTAGACAGTTATCACAATTATTCAAAGAATTTTAGCATAGTTTTTCATAAAAATTCTTTTGAAACAGGGATTCAAATGAGCAGAGAATAACAAAAAGATGTGCAATCCTGGGTCACCACCTGAGTTGCAAGATCGCCAATTGCCAAGCGGGACAGAACAACCTTAGCCCCACTTTGAACACATTTATCCAATTTGTCATAAATGATATTCCACTCGGCATCAACAATCGATTGATACTCTGATGGGTCTGCAAGTCTGCAATTAACAGGAAATAACTTGAGCATAAGGTTTGAAATGGCTCACCTGGTGCACAAAATGCTTCCCGGCTTAGTGCGGAGGTAGGAGAAGAGTGGACGTATATGTATGCAGCCTTCCTCTTACATTTTGCAAATAGGCTATTTTCACGTCTCAAACCCGTGACCTCGAGGTCACCAAATAACTTGAGCATAAGGTTTATGACAATTAAATTAATTAAAATCAAAAAACAATCTAACCTTATCTCGGCATTCTCTTTCTCTGATTTTAGTTCTAACTCAATATTCAATAGCAGTATCTTCGGATTTACAAACTTCTTAGGTTGCTGTTCAAATCCAGCATATGAAAATGTCTTTTTAAATGCCACACCATTTACAAGAAATGAGTCTCGCATGTTGCCTCCTTGAACCTACAAAGTCATGCAACTTTTCCTTTCAAAACAGATCCAAAGCATGCCAAAAATTTTCAGATTTCAGCAAAAATCAGCAGCAGAGGGAACTAAGACAAGCAATGGGAAAAATAAAGTAATAATTCAATTACATAGAAACAAACTGAAGGCATATCAAATGGGAAACCTGAACTTATAGAATCGTGATCAACTTGCATTGATGTAAAATTTTTTCTTGCAGTAATTTAAAACTATCATAAGAACCAAAGTTATGCCAATTGGTCCATTTAAAATGTTCCTAATGCTAGATATGCCAGTGCAACTGTCAATTTCGTAAAAAAAAATTGGCCATGACCATATCTAATTTGTGATGAGATATATATACTATTATAATGAGAAGTATACATCCAGTATTGGGCCTTAAATCTCTGCCCAGTATTTTTTTCTTTTTCTTTTTTTGACATGCATGATCAACACAGCAAGAGTGTTGAATCCATTATTTGTCTTAACTACCATAAAAATTATTGACTAGTGTAAAGATAAGGAACTATAATATAAGTGTAAGCTAAATACACTTGAGATTATGAAGCATGAACAATTTAAAGTGTCTGTGTCCATGTTCAACAAGACATTGGACATGCCCAGCTAATACACTCGACAAGACAGACAGCATTCTCAAATCCCTCAAAATGTCCTCTGAACCAATTCCCTTGAAAACCATGAACAAAGGTTTATAAAGAAGCACAACATAAGTGCCTTCCAAATAGTCACATTTCCTCTACAGTCTGATACTTCAAAAAACTGAAATCATGGCACTTCTCTGTAGCACTCTTGCTTTCTTAAAGCTTCCTAATCCTCTAAAGTTAATTTTGATAAACATGAAACATATTGTATATATGATGGTAACTGTTATCAACGTTGTAAGTCTTAATTAACCAGACAAGCTCCTTATATCACTAGGCATGTACCTAGCATGCCACTTAGACTTCATGACAAGGGAAATTATGTTGCCTTAAGGACACCTAGTTCTTGAAGACATTCAATAGAGACATGAGGGTTTTCATTGTGACCAACTACAATCTGTTCAAAAACTTCCCTCCACATGGTGCTGAAAGGATAAAGAAAATTATGGGAATTAAAGACAAGTTGAGTTTGAGTTGATTTCAACCAGAATGTGGAATTCGAGCAATATTACACTGGTTGATATCAGTACAGGGAATTTCTTTTAATAAACAATAAATCAAATGCTAAAAGTGAAATAACAAAGATATTCCCAACATCTTAAATATATAGAATATAAGACTTCCACTGAAACCAAAAGAAAGAACGTCCATTCCATGTATCACACAAAGCGACTATTTTATTTAAGGAAACATTTTCAAGTTGTCTCTCATCACACAAACATGCATATCTTAACAATATATATATATATATATATATATATATATATATACAGAGTCATATGAATACTGCAAGTAGTAATAGGATGTTGAATGCATACAGAAATAATGACAAATACATTTGTATGTTACTGTAGCAGAAACTAAGAACTCAAGTGTGCATAATTGATAATATTATGGAAAACTAAGGATCAAAAGTAAGTCACATATACCTTCTTTATCCCAATCATGTTTAGCCTATCTTCGTCCCCAATTGCAATGACAGCATCCACAACCATTTCAGCAAAGAACTCCTTTTCACCACCAATGAGCTTTGAGGACAGGGTTGTAGCAGCACATCTAGCCAGTAAGCTCTTCTTTTCCTCCAGACTTTTGCCCTCTATACTCACAGCAAGTTCCTTAATCTTCTCAATTGCCTTTTAAGAGTTTGACAAAACATGGAAAGCAACTAATTAGAGATATCTTTGCCCCCACATCACAATAACAAGAGAAAATGATCAGAGATTGTACCAAATAAGATGCAGTCCTATAACTGCGAATCAAATTCTGGGGGTGGACCCCTTCCTCAATATATGGCTTGGCCTCTCTGAGAAATTCCCCAGCAAGAAGAACAACAGTGGTTGTGCCATCTCCAACCTGTACACGACAAGGAAAAACAATAAAAACTAGATCCACTTGCAATCAGCATACTACAGAAATTTCTAGTTCACAAAAAATAGAGTCCATTCCATAAAAATAAACAGAGCAAAGCAGTCGAATGCCAATCAAGGAACAGCTGGAAACATCAAAGGTCTTTCTGATCTACCTAATGCCATTAACGGAAGGGGCAAACACGTTGCAAGTAAAGGCACCTGATCTACCTGATGCCAATATCTAGAGGTACTTTCTCTAATGCTGGACTTTGCCTCAAAAATACCCTCCCCAAGCCAGCCAAGCAAGCTTATTTATGCCAACCCTAGTGGATTCACAAGAATTTCTTCTTATAACCCGATGCAGAGTCGAACTCAAATTCCTTTGTCTTTTGAGCGAACCTCCATTGGACAATATATTGTTTTGAGTCTTTTGTGTACTAAAAAAATAATTAAAAAAAAAAAAAAGCTATGCCAAGCAAGCTTAAGGACACTTTTTCAAATCCTAAACCCATGCATTATAGGGTAATGGGTGACTGGGCTTCGCCTCAACAACACCCTTACACCGAGCCTAGCAAATTCAAAAGACATTCTTCTCACAGCCTCCAAGCAAATTATAGGTTGGCAGTACAAGGACAAGTGAACCAGCTTCCTTGCCTGGTCTGTATACCTTGTATTTTGACTACTAAAAATATAAGTATTCAAGACCAAATAAAACATCAGAAAATAAACAGACTGCATTTCTTCCATTTTCTGATCAACCAAAACAGGGAAAAAAATCAAAATTAGATTAGGGTTTAAGAGAACCAAAACACAGTGAGACTACAAGAATAAACTCATTAAAACATTAAGACAAACACCTAATACAATTATAACGAAAATAGTAGGGTTTGGATCCAAGGGACCTCAGAGTCCTGAGACTTGGCGATGTCGACGAGAATCTTGGCGGCAGGATGGACGATGTCGAGAAGTTTCATGATGGTGGCGCCGTCGTTGGAAATGGTGGTGGAGCCTTTTTCGTCGTGGATGAGCTTGTCCATCCCTCTTGGTCCCAGAGTCGTGCGGACACAATCGGCCACAACAGTGCAAGCATTGATGTTGCTTAGTAGCTGTGCCTTGCCTTGCGACGTGTCCGTCCCTTCCTTTAACAGTATGATTTGCGGTTGCTGTTTCGATTTTCAAACACCGGAAAGAGAAACCCCATGGATTAGACAACTAAGAAGAGAGACAGTAAGTGACATGGAGGGGGGAGAGAGAGAGAGAAGGAAATTACCAGCATCGCCGCCATTGATGTGGAACTTGGGGATCGAGGGAAGAGAGAATAGTAGAGAGTGAGAGTAGAAACTTAGGGTTGTTTCTAGAGAGTGGTTGAGGATGCCGATTTGAAAGAATTCAAATGTGGAAGACAGAAAAAAGGAACGCCCATTTGAAAAAATATAAAATTATAATAAGGCTTATTTCCTACTTAATATTTTTATTGGAGAGTGGTATATGGAGGAGTCTGTCCGGGAGAGTTGTGGCAATATCCCATTTGACATTTAGCATATCCTAGTTGTGACTTTGATGGCGACCGGCCAAAGACGAGAGTTATTAAGATTGGTTTGTGTTAGAGGTATTTTTAACCCATAGATAACTACTCTTTTTCGTTTGAATGGGAAACCTGCATTGATATGTTCGTCCAGTCTTCTCGGATGAAAAACTTATAAAAGCCCTATCGGAATTGATTCGACGGAAGATTCCGACGCTCAAATCAAGAATGATAATAACAAAAGGAAAACTGAATATTACCGAGAGAAATATGGCCATGTGGCTTCTGTCATGTGATGTATCGGTCGAGCGGATGTCGGAACCCCCGTGCATGTGTGTAGCATGTATGTGTATTGCACAGTAAGCATTATGTATGTCGCATATGTGAAACCATGTGATGCAATATAAAAACATACGTATAGAGTCATACCTCTGATCGTGTGTAGAATCGGTGTAAAAATCATACCTCTGGTGGAATATGTTTGGGTACGAAACCCCCCTCTGAATGATATATAGAGCTGACTATCGAGTCATCTAGAATTGGGTATAGAACCCTACCTTCATTGATGTATGGAATTGGGTATAGAACTCTGCCTTTGCTGATGTATGGAATTGGGTATAGAACCCTACCCTGAACGGCATATAAAATTGTCTCCCTCTGGTATGTAAAAACTGAGTCCCCCTGAGGGTTGCTTATGCTCTATATTTATAGCCTTCCCAATGGTGTAGAAAACCCTACTTTCCTTTTGGTTGAAATCTTTTAAGATGGTTAGAATTGTAATTAGAAATTTCTGAAAAGTTTAGACTTTCTTCAGAAATATGGAAATATTTGACCTTTATAGTGATTGTCTTTCTTATCAGATAACCATGCATGATTTGGAAAACCGATTAAATAGGGTATCATCATTTGCCCCTACTCCTAATTGTATTTTGAAGAAATAGTATTAGAAGTAGTGTAGATTATAAGAGGTCTCCCATAAGATCGAAAGCTCAAGAGATCAGCAGGCCAATAGACTGAGTGATCAAATGATTGAGTCATCGAGAGACCGAGTCATCAAGTGATCGAGAGATTGGCAAATCGACAGGTTGAGTAATCGTGAGATCCAGAGGTCGAACGATCGAGCGGAATACCAGACCGACAGGTCGAACGATTAGAGAATACCAGACCGACAGGTCGAACGATCAAGAGAATACCAGACCGACAGGTTGAACGATCGAGAGAACACCAGACCGACAGATCGAACGATCGAGAGAACACCAGACCGACAGGTCGAACGATCGAGAGAACACCAAACTGACAGGTCGAACGATCGAGAAAACACCAGACCGACAGGTCGAACTATCGGGAGAATACCAAACCGCACCAAACCAACAGGCCGAACAGTAAATCAGGGCGTCATAGGCCTACTCAGGGAATTAAATCCCTATCAATAGATGGGGCGACATGGGCTCGTTTGGGAATCTCCATCCATTATTGATGACACGCTCGAATGATAGGATCTGGGCGACTTAGACCCATCGAACAATAGGAGTTGGGCGATTAAGGCCCTCCGAACAACAGGAGCTGGGCGATCAAGACCCTCCGAACGACAGGAGTTGGGCGACTAAGGCCCTCCAAACGAACGATAGGAGCTGAGCGACTGACGCCCTTCGAACGAACGATAGGAGTTGGGCGACTGAGGCCCTCCGAATAATAGGAACCGGGCGACTGAGACCCTCTAAACGAACGATAGGAGCTGGGCGACTGAGACCCTCTGAATGATAGGAGTTGGGCGACTGAGACCCTCCGAATGATAGGAGTTGGGCGACTGAGACCATCCGAACGATACAAGCTGGACAACTGCGGCCCTCCGAACGATAGGAGCTCTGCTACTGAGACCCTCCGAACGATAAGAGCTGGGCAACTGCGGCCCTCCAAATGATAGGAGCTCGATAACTGAGACTCTCCGAACGATACGAGCTGGGCGACTGCGGCCCTCCGAACGATAGGAGTTGGGCGACTGAGACCCTCCGAACGATACTAACTGGGCAACTGCGGTCCTCCGAACTATAGGAGCTGGGCGACTGAGACCCTCCGAAAGATACGAGCTGGGCGACTGCGGCCCTCCGAATGATAGGAGCTGGGCGATTAAGGCCATTCGAATGATAGGAGCTGGGCGATTGAGACCCTCCGAACGATAGGAGCTCGACGACTTAGGTCCTCTGAACGATAGGAGTTGGGCGACCAAGACCCTCCGAACGACAGGAGCTGGGCAACTGAGGCCCTCCGAACGACCAGAGCTGGGCGACTGAGACCCTCCAAACAATAGAAGCCGGACAACTGAGACCCTCCGAACGAACGATAGAAACTGGGCGACTGAGGCCCTCCGAGCGAACGATAAGAGTTGGGCAACTGAGGCCCTCCGAACAATAGGAGCCGGGCGACTGAGGCCTTCTGAACGAACGATAAGAGCTGGGCGACTAAGGCCCTCCGAATGATAGGAGCTGAGCGATTGAGGCCCTCCGAAAGATATGAGCTGTGCGACTGCGACCCTCCGAATGATAGGAGTTCGGGGACTGAGGCCCTCCGAATGATAGGAGTTGGGCGACTAAGGCCCTCCGAATGATAAGAGTTGGGCGACTGCGGCCCTCTAAATTATAAGAGCTGGGCGATTGAGACCCTCCGAACGATAGGAACTGGGCGACTGCGGCCCTCCAAATGATAAGAGTTGGGCGACTGTGACCCTCCGAATGATAGGAGCTGGGCGACTAATACCCTCTGAATGAACGATAGGAAACTTTAGATAGATGGGCCGATAGGCCGAACGATGGAGAGACCGATAGGTCGAAAATCAAACGATCATTGAGTCAGGAAACTGACAAGAGATTGAGAGGCATACCGTCCGAACGATAGAGAGACCGACATGTCAAAAAATCAAAGGATCCTTGAGTCAGGAAACTGACAAGAGATTGAGAGGCCGAAAGACCGAATGTGTCACGCCCCGACCCACACCCGAGCCGGGCACGTGACCAGCCCGCCGCGGCACCTCGATGCACGGGCACCACGTCCCGCACATCGAAGCACCGTAAGGCTGTCGACATTCACAAAATCCAGGTTTCCAAATCACATAGATCCCCAAGAAATAAAAATAATACATGTATGCCTCAATGCAAATTAAAACAAGTGAGAGTTAAACTTATACAGATAAGAAAAATTATAAATACAGTCATCCCAATTTAAACAAATACAATGGTCATCCTAACTTCCTCAAAATAATAAAATAACCTCAATACATAGCGGAATAGCGGGTAGTCATACCCCGGCCCAGTAGTCTCCAAAGAATGTCCAATACAATAATGCGCACAAATCTCTCAGTCTGAGTCTACACCTGTAGGAGGGGAATGTGAGGGGTGAGTACCATAGAGAGGGGGGGTTGGTACTCAGCAAGTCGGGGGGATGACATGCTACAATTAATTTTTGGGTGAATTAGGAGTGTCAAAATTATGTCCCAATAAATCCATGGTATGTAAAAAATATTATGACATCTCAATAAATCATTCACGGCATACGTATCAAATCAAATATGCATCCATTATGCATGTTCATCATATCATCTGCAATAGGCCGAAAATATCCCGGCAAAGGCCAACCATGGCCAAGGACGGGCAACGTTGGGGGTTTTCACGGTGCAAGTAATAAAATAAGGCTCTCCACCCCAACGTTGGCCACAGACTACTCCAACTAGCTAGTATATATATATCGCACACGTATCAAGGATCAAGCGTGTATGGAAACCCGCCGGTGCTAGACCTACCAAGGTCCTCCCCGAAGTGGTTCAACCGACGACTGTCCGTACAATATGTATGACAATCTGGCGGATACCCCCTGCAGAGGCGTATCCGGGCACAACAGGTGCCTCTACCAAATGTCCTTCGTAGCTACGGAATGCCATAGGAAACATATCATCATCATCACAGTATCCACAGGGGCATCCAGCCCAAATCACATATCTCAAGCCATAATATGTCAAAATCATGTGCCAATATGCAATGGAAGCATAAAATAATTTGGATATATCAAAGTGTGGCACAATTATCAAGTGTCAAAATCATGGATGCATATCGATATAAATAAGTTGGGACACTCCATATATCACAAAACATTTTCATAAATCCAAGAAAATATGTCAATCATACCATTTTAAATCATGCCTTTGAAAGCTTTTTAAAACACGGTATCAATTAAAAGTAGATGTCAAGTCCCACTCACAGTTAGGGGAGGATAATACACTCCCCAATATCTCCACAAAGTGTAAATCAAGTGCTCCTTCCGTTCAACTCAAATAACTCTTAGGGAGACAAACAGTCTGCAGATTTTTTAACCTGCGCAGTCATGGAAAACAGACTATAACTTTGGCTATACTAGTCCAAATCAGATGATTCTTATCTCATTTTAAAGCTAAGAGATAGCACTATAACTTTCATTTTGCACACTTCCTCAGATTCAAATCACAGAATTCCCGGTAAGCCTCATTTTGTCACTGTCATATTTAAGTTTTGGATTCTGTCCAGTTTGTGTGCAGAAGCCATAACTTTCATTCTACTCACCAAAGTCTAATGCAATTTTAACATATTATAGCTAAGATGTAGATCTACAACTTTCGTGTTTTGAGTTTTATCCAAATATGCCTGGAAGGGGTTCAACAAAATTCATGAACAGGACTGATACGTTTTAGTGAAACATAAAGTTTCTGTCAACACAGTTTTAAGGAAAATTGTATAAATTTCAATTTACTCGTGTGAAATGGCTGAAATTTTTATATGTTATAGGCAAGAAGTATATCTATAACTTTCATGTTTTGTGTTTCTTCAAAATAATACTGGAGAGGGGTCGTTTTTACTCACTACTGTCAAGGTTCGAAACAGGACACTTCTATGTCGAGTTTCAGAAAAAGTGCCATAACTTTTGGCACAAGCATCTGATTTTGGTGATTCTTATCTCGTTGGAAAGATAAGACTTTGATCTACAATTCATATAACTAGCACATTTTCAAATTCTGGCTCTAAGATGTCTTAAAATAGAGATGAAATCACGGACAGAAATAAAATTTAAAGTGAGACAGGATAAAATTTCTTACCTCACTTTCTTGGTCTTCCTCTCTTGCTCTCTCCTTGTTCTCACGAATTGGGAAGAATGAACAAGCCTTCTAAGGTCTTCTTCTTTTATTATTTGTGTTAATAACTCACCACCCTAGGATCAAATCTCCAATTAATCTAAACCATAGGATCATTTTGATTATTGCATGTGTTCTTATTGGTTTTCATGTGCATGTGTTCTCATTGGCCCACCTTGCCTTTTCATCTCCATTTGGCCAACACTTGTCCTCCTCACTATAACACTTGTTCAATACAAGAATACACTTGTCACATTTCATTTAAGTTTTGTTAATTGCTAACAAGTCCTTTGACTTATAAAAATTCTAATTTGACCCCTAAAATTTTCATAATTACACACTAGGCCCAAAATCTTATATTAGACCTAATTAAATTTATTTATTGTGAAATTAAAGTTTTGAATCTCTTTGAGTCAAAATTGATCCGATTTGTATTTTATCGTCAAATATCTAAGGTTGATTTATCGAAAAAATTTTCTTAGTGAAAATTTATGAATATAGTAGTAAAAACATCATATATATATATATATGAAATGGAATTCACTATAGAATACACCGAGAGTCGGTGTTACAGAATGATTGAGAGACCGATAAGTCAAAATATCAAGCGATCCGGAAGTCAGGAAACTGACAAGAGATTGAGAGGCTGACAGGCCGAATGATGGAGAGACCGACAGGTCGGATAGTCGAGGGTGGTATAGACCCATTCAAGGAGATAAATTCTATCGGTAGATCAGGGTGACATGGGTCCATTCGGAGAGATAGATTCTAAAGATAAGTCGGGGCGACACAGACCCATTCAGGGAGACGGATCCCAGTGGTAAGTTAGGGCGACACAAGCCCGTTCGTACTAATCGTTAAGTGTAATGTGGAATGACCAGATTTCTTATGAAAAGGGAATGATCGTTACTGATAGTATACAGATAGGCTCTTAGAGTTTGAGATGACATATTTGACGTGCACGAATGATAGTAGTTAGGCGACTAAAACCCTCCGAATGATAAGAAATTTTTAGAGAGTTGGGCCGCGTCCACCCGTTTGGGAGTTACATCCCTTATTGATAACGCGTACGAATGATAGGAGACTCTAGATATGAGGATCATGTCTACCCATTCGGGGAGTTATATACCTCATTGATGACACTCTACGTTTGAGAAAGTTCATTTGAGAGAACTTAAATGAGAGAATATCATGAGACAGATAACCGATGGATTATCTATGCGAGGCAAATAAGGTCAGGAGGTTGAATAACCAAGCGATCGAGAGATCAGGAATTGAGAGATTGACACATCAAAAGATGGAAAGACCAACAGGTCGAACGATTGAAAAATCAAAGGATCGTGAGGTCGGTTGACCAACAAATAGAACAATGGAGAGACCAACAGGTCAAAAGATTCGAATGATCAGGAGAACTAGAGACCAACGGGGCATTATAGACCAATAGATCGAATAATTGAGAGACTAACGGGTCAAACGATTCGGATGATTAGGAGGTCTAGGGACCAACAGGTCGTTAAAAATTATCAAGCGAGAGACTTAAACAAAAGTATTTGGCCAAGCAGTGACCAAGAGTCTAGAGTGTGTCTTTTATGAAAAGTAAAATATCTGAAGGCTAACCTGGAGGTTTGTGTCCGGCGATACGAGAGGCTAATGACCGAAAGAAGAAAAAATAGGGTTGGACCACAAGTTGTCGAATCGATAACAGTATCATCTCGTTACAAAGAGTCTGCTTCTTCCGTTGTGCTATGTGATGAGTAAAACTTTGTACGAATGAAAAGAAACTCGCTTGTCACCCTCGCATTCTTGTGATAAGACTAGGTGACGATGGCCTAACATTTGGCAGGAGCAGACCGATGTGAGTCCGTTCGGGGAGTCAAGTCCCAACTTAACGACATATTCGCTCAGAAGGATATGGGCGACTGAGACCCGACGATCGATTAAAGACTTTAGAGATTAAGGTCGTATCCATCCGTTCGGGGAGTTCTATCCCAACTTATTGACACATTCAGTCGGAAGGATCTGGGTGACTGAGACCTTCCGGTTGATTAAAGGCTTTAGAGATTAGGGTCGTGTCCGTCCATTCGGGGAGTTCTATCCCAACTTAGTGATACATTCATTCGGAAGAATCTGGACGACTGAGACCCTCTGGCCGATTAAAGGCTTTAGAAATTAGAGTCGTGTCCGCCCGTTCGGCGAGTTCTATCCCAACTTAGTGACACATTCATTCGGAAGGATCTGAGCGACTGAGGCCCTCCGGCTGATTAAAGGCTTTAGAGATTAGGGTTGTGTCCACCCGTTCGGGGAATTCTATCTCAACTTAGTGATACATTCATTCGGAAAGATCTGGATGACTGAGGCTCGACGTTCGGTGAGAGTAGGGCAATTTAGGCACGACTTTCGCTCAAGGGGTCAGATCCCTTCGTTCGACAAAATCGGGTCGTAAAGATTTTTCGGCTTATCAGTTAGTTGTTTCTCACAAACGGCACCAATTTGTTGGAGATATTTTTGACCCCACAGATAACTGCCCTTTTTGACTCGAATGGGAAGCATGCGCCGATATGTTCGTCCGATCTCCTCGGATGAAAAACTTGCAAAAATCCTATCGGGACTAGCCCAGCAGGGGGACTTTGACGCTCAAATCAAGAACAGTAATAACAAAGGGAAAACTGAAAACAACCGAGAGAAATATGACCCTGTGGCCTCTGTCATGTGATGTATCGGTCGAGCGGATATCGAAACCCCCGTGCGTGTGTGTAGCATGCATGCGTATTGCACAGTAAGCATTATGCATGTCGAATATGTGAAGTCATATGATACAATATAAAAGCATACGTATAGAGTCATACCTCTGATCCTGTGTAAAATCAGTATAAAAATCATACCTCTAGTGGAATATGTTTGGGTACGAAACCCCCCTCTGAACGATATATAGAGCTGACTATCGAGTCATCTAGAATTGGGTATAGAGCCTTACCTTCGTTGATGTATGGAATTGGATATAGAACCCTGCCTTTGCTGATGTATGGAATTGGGTATAAAACCCTACCCTGAACAATATATAGAATTGTCTCCCTCTGGTGTGTAAAAACTGAGTCCCCCTGAGAGTTGCCTATGCTTTGTATTTATAGCTTTCCCAATGGTGTAGAAAACTCTAGTTTCCTTTTGCTTGAAGTCTTTTAAGATTGTTAGAATTGTAATTAGAGACTTCTGAAAAATTTAAATTTTCTCCAAAAATATGGAAAGATTTGACTTTGATCGTAATTGCCTTCCTTATCGGATAATTATGCATGATTTGGGAGACCTATTAAATATGGTATCATCAGTTTGGATTTGCAGCCCTAACACTACGAGTCTTAGCGGGCATATCTTATTACATGTGTAAGAATTAAGGGTGTTATAACACTCGAATCAACTCAAGTAGTGTTGATATCCAAACGCAGCTCGAGTATTGGTCAGATGACAAGCTCGAGCATGAACTTGAAATATCATCGAATAGTGTTATCGAATAATATCTCTTAATTAATCGATTTCGAATAATATATTCAAAAAAGTATACCTATAAATATAATATCACATATAAAAATTATTTTTAAAAAATATAATTAATTGATCTTGGTTAGCTCGTCGAGCCTTCAAACTTGACAAATTGGACTCGAGCTCGAACTTGATACCGAACTACTTGAACTTGAGTCGAGTTTTGATTGGGTAGTGTCACGAGTACTCATGACACTATCTGAATCTCATAACACCCCTAGGATGCACTATGTAGTTGTTGGAGAACATTATAGGAGACAAGTCCAGGTTTAAGGTGAAGCTAATGTATTTAGAGCTCCTACAAAACATAGATGTATTTGGTTAACTTAGTTAGGGTAGTGTGCTTTTGGTTTCATTGTACAAAGTTTTGTGTTGTGCTTGTATTTATGAGTAAAGCAGACTATTGTTCTAGCTTTACGTTTACAAGTATAGTAACTTCTTTGGAAGCACCCTTTTTTGTACATATACTTTATCTATATTCCCTAACTTTATTTTATTTTTGTTAGTAACCAACTTTAGGTACGAGAAAAGATGCCCATGTTTACTCCAGTAAGATGCCATCTGGTTGATCCAATGTTGATTGGACCAAACTCGTCGAGTGGGTCTTGAGGATCACTGTAAGTTATATTGACAAATAACAACGCATAGTTTTTATTATCAATTTTGTATCACTGCCTATTTACTTCTCAATATTTGAGAACATATGGGATGTTTCACATAATTTTACTACAGCCATACAATATGCTTTCTAGAGTTACCGCAATTAGTTGGACCACATGAGAGATGATGAGGTAAGTTATCTTACTATGTGTATTTAGTTGACCAAGTTCAGTTAGAAATAGTATGTTTAGGAAACACATGTATAACTATTATACTACAATTTATTATCCTATTGAATTTATTACTATTTGTCAAATTGGCATTTTGTAATCTCATTTTCAGTACGGCTGAATGTCTTTCTCGGAGTGTGAGTTAAATACATTACTGACCTACTATGTAGAGGGGCGGGATATTTGGCATGCATCTGTCCTCTTGATTTACTTTGAGCTCATCAAGTCCTAGTCTATGGAGAGGATTATGAGACAGTTTGGCATCCAGTAAGGTATATCGGTCGATATTTACACGGGTTTGGATTTGTATCACATTGATCAAAGTGGAAAAGTGGGAAAAGATTGGAGCATCGTGCTTGCATCCCACATATATAGGTGGGAGGATCATTGAGAGTATATTATTGATGGAATTTCGTTCCACAGTTAGGTGATAATGACTCTAAACTACATGTCATGGTATTGTCATATCATGCGTACATGCATTAGCAATTTGCCACATCATCATCTAGCCAATTTTACAAGCCATGGTATTGTCATGTCATGCGTATATACGCTAGCAATTTGCCACATCATCATCTAGCCAATTTTACAAGCCATGGTATTGTCATGTCATGCGTATATACGCTAGCAATCCACCACATCACCTTCTAGCTGATTTTTGGCCTACAGTATCAAAGTTAGAGATTCTTATAAATCTAAGGGGTGTTTAGTTAAGGTTATAGGAATCAATAATGTAAATAAAACTCATGAGTTATTTGGGTTAAGGAAATGAGAATAAAAGTATGAAAATGAAACCCTTAAAATATAGGTTTTATGAACCCAAATAAAATTATGGGTTTCGGTCAAAATCCATACGTAAAACCTATGAACAAAATTGTCACTTTTTTCCCTCACCTCCTTCTTTGACAACCACTTTGCTTTTCTTATAATCTTAATTTCTTTTTTTTTTTTTCTTTTATCGCCTCTATTCGTCTTAGCGTTCACCGGTCACCACCGGAATCACTAACTACACTGCCTTTGTTCGACTTCATTCCATTCACTATTCGTTGTCCAAGTTCCACCATCAAACAGTCGCCGCTCTGCTTCAACTTTTCAGCCATTCATCAAGTTCTCCACCGCCTCAGTTCAAGCTTCTATCTTCTCCTCGTTATTTTTGTCAACCGATTTGTTTGACTCCTTGAGTTCTCTATCGACTGTGCAGTTCATCTTCAACCATTGCAAAAAAACCCCTCTACTCTCCTTTCAAATTCCTCCTTTTGGCTTCATTTCAATTTCATTGTGGGATTTAAGGCCATGTTTGGTTTGCATTTGGGTTATGTCTAATTTACACTGTTTTATTTATTTATGGTCTAATTTCAATACCTATTTTGCTTATTTTTTAAAATTTTATTTTATAATTATTTTTTAGAACTTTAAATTTATTATTATACTTTTAATTTTAAAAAATAAGACAAAAATTCATAGATACTCTTTTATGTTTTATTTGTAATCTTAAGATTAATTAATATTATCTTTAAATTTTAGGTTTGATTATTTTCTATTTTTCTTCTTTTACAATTTAGTTTTGGGATTATTTTAGAGTTTATACTTAATTAAATTTAATCTATTAATTTAATTATTTAATTAGTTTTTATTTATTGGATTTAGTTTTTCAATCATTTTTATTTTTTTTAATTTATTTAGTTAGAATTTATAAGATTTTGTATTTAATTAGATTTTAGTTCTTGATTATTTATTTCTTTGAATTTTTATAGATTTGGTTTAGAATTTAATTTTTATTTCACTTAATAATTTGGTACTTCATAATTAAAATAATTTGAAATTAATCAGGAAAAAATTGATTAATTTTCATAAGATTTTTCATAAGATTGATAACTCTAGATGCTAAAAAAATCACACAAGACAAGGGAATAAAACGAGGGGCAAAAACCCTTTTTTTATTAAGGTCAAAATTTAGAATTATATGATTCTCATTCCGAAAAATATATAAACCAAATATTAATAATGGTAATCATATCCATTCCAGAACTTGAGTCAAACAAATGGTTTCAAATTTCAATTCCGATTCCGATATCTAAAGTTTTTTATTCCGATTCTGATTTCGATTTTTTAGTGCGAACCAAATACTCCCTAAATCATATTACCATTTTTACTACATCCTTTCTTTTCCGGTAATTATCTATCTGATATTATATCCATTGCAAGGTTGATTATTTGGACATGTCTACCACATTATCGGTGATATGCTTGCCTTCGATGCATTCAATCTTAGAGCTATCCAGCTCAAAGATTTATCATCTTATGCATTTAAAGCATTTGGTGATGATCGGATCGCGACTTCATGACAGATGAACTATGCTAGTCATCTATCCATATTTAGATATATGGTTGTAGATGATATGATAGAAATGCCAATCGCTCTTCATATCTGATGCATAGTCCATATACATCTCCCGTCAACCATGGTACTGATTACTCTTCACTTAGTGTGCCACCATGTATGGTTGTGTACTAACAGTGTCATAGTAGATTATCTCAGGATATGGAGTTGGAGAGAGTCATACTCTCGACTTGCGATGAGAGTGCATAGCCATCTTACAAACTCGGTCCTTAGCCTACTAGATGTCAACCCCATAAAAATGTTGGGTTTTCACCTTATGAGATTTAGGTTAGTGTAGTGTTGAGTGCTTGTGGATCTATATAACACTAGAAATAAATTTTTGTATGAGTTGATATGTGTGTGTGTGTGTGCGCGTGTGTTTTTGTGTATTCCTAATTCATTCATTTCATTTTAATTGATTCAGCCCATTTTTTTATGTAATTGGTTTGGATCGAAAATTATAATTGATTTGAACTAAATACTATACATGCGAGGCTGAAATTCAAGTGAAGATTGTAATTGGTTTGAATGGAAATGGGAGGCCAAAATCTAAGGGTGCTAAACTTGATTTATGAGAAATCAACTTCACTCTAGTTCTTTTTCTCACTTTTGCTCTTTTCCAAAAATGCGAGAACATATTTATTTGATTTCTAGAAAATTGATTTTAACATTTCTATGATTCAAATAAAAACATCAACATTTTTATCATTTTGATCTCTAAATCTAATATTTAGAGAAATAACCCATAACTTGAATATCTATTTTAATTAAATAATTAATTATTTGAAAATAAAATAAATCAAAATAAATTGATTTTTTTTTGAAATAATTGTACTATTCTAAATGATATTTAAAATAATATAATAATTGGGTTTTTTTATTTTTCTTAAAAATTAAATATTTTCTTTTCTTTTTTGCATTTTTAGTGAAAGATTGACATAAAAAGACATTTTGGTTGTTGGCTGAATTTCGGAATGTTTTAATTTTAAATATTTTATTTATTTTGATATTAATTATATATATATTCTAATTTTATGTTATATTCGAGTCAAGGTGCTAACTTGATGGTAGAATAATCTATTTTTAGTGCGGTTATAATCTTTGACATAGTTTATTTATTATTTAGTGCATAAGTATTATGCATTAAGTTTTATATTTTTTGGTTGCAATAATAACAAAAAAACACATGATACAATGAGTTTAAAAATTAAGGGCAATAGTTGAGATTCAAGTGCATCTCCAAGTTGGGTTTAGGCCTTTGCTATTATATAGAAGTGTAATAGTTATGGTCTCTTTAATTAGAAAGATGATAACCTCTGATAGTTCTAGATTCCAGAATACACATGTAGTTTAGAGTAATGAAAATCATTATCCTATAGATTTTTCAAATTAAACAATATCAGAAAAAAAAATTGAATCAATATATTCAAAAATACTACAATCAAATCAATATAACTATAAAACACTTTTCAATAAATTGTATAGCCTTAATAGATTCAGGTATAGATCAAAATAAGAATGATACCAATAAGATATTGCAAGAGAACAAATGAAGTATTATTAGAAGCAAATTCAATAATTTTAGAAGTAAGATATAAATTAAATGATACCTATATTTGGAACAATAAATTGTGCTTAAGGAATATATTTATTGCAGTGGAAAATTTAAATCAAGATATGATATTAGGAACACATTTTTTAACCCAGATATATCCGTTTAAGTTAAGTCACGTAGGAATGACAACAAATATCTTAAGAACTACAATTAAGTTTGAATTTGTAACTCAAATGCAACAAAGAAAATTTTCTTTATTACAAAACTCATATATATATCAACAAGTTAATTGTATTATTCAAAAATAAATTCAAATAAATTACCTAAAGGATGAATTAAAATATGTAAGAATTGAAGAATAATTAGGAAAAGAAGATGTTAAGAGAAAAATTTTAGAAATAGAAGAATTGATATAAAAGGAAGTTTGCAACAATGTACCGAATGTATTTTGGGATAGAAAGCAACATATTATAACATTATCATATGATAATGAATTTAATTAAAGGAATTTTCTAACAAAAGCAAGATCAATACAATTGAATTAAAAATATTTAGAGATTTGTAAAAAGAGATACAAACCTCACTGGACAAAAAATTAATAAGATTTTCAAAATCTCCATGAAACTGTCCAACATTCTATATAATAAATGCTGCAGAAAAAGAAAGAGAAGTTTCAAAAGTAATAATAAATTATAAACTATTAAATAAAGTATTTTGATGGATTAGATACCCAATACCTAAAAAAATGATTTATTAAATAGGTTATATAACGTCAAAATATTTTCAAAATTTGATATGAAATCAGAATATTGACCGATCTAGATAGATGAAAAAAAATAGATACAAGATAGCCTTTATTGTACCATTTGGCCATTACGAATAAAATGTAATATCATTTGGATTAAAAAATATTCCATCAAAATTCTAAATATCACGAATAATATATCTAGCCCATATTTAAGCTATATAATTATTTACATAGAGGATATTTTAATATTTTTAGAAAATGTTGAACAACATTTGGTAAATGAATAATTTGACGTTAGGCAAATTCAATTTCACAATGATGGAAAGAGTCGATGCTTAAGGATCAAAAGGCAACATAGCTCTGAATGCTCGGACACCACAAGCCAGTTATGAGACAAGGAATGACAAAATCAATACTATAAACCAATACCCTATCATAAATCTCCAAAAATAACTAGTTATAATACTCTAAAATATAACAATATTGAGTTCAAAATATTAAAAAATGATTACATAATATTGTTTAAAAATATTAATCGAAATCTCAATTGTCTTAATAAAATCTTATAAGATATTTTAATTAGAAAATATTTTTTATTTATATATTTCTTATTTAGAAAATGTTAAGAAGCATATATAAAAAATATTTAACTATTATTATATTATTAATAAAATTATAACTTTCAATATGTATGTGGACTCTCCTTACCAACAACCTATTGTTTATCAAAAATAAAAAAAGAAGTATTTTAGGCAATTTAAAATTTACATTTTGAAATTGACATATTTTGCCCAAGACTTTGTAATCTCCAAAAATACCCCCTTCTTCCCCGTCTCTCTCTCCTCTCTCTCTCTCACTCCTTGATCAAAGACTCGTGCGCTGAAGAACCACACGCTTGATTTCTTCCAAGTTTGAAAGGGATGAACCAGGGAAGAAATTAGGGCAGCAAACAGAGAATTTGATCGGTAGAGATGGATCCAGAGCAGACGTTTATAAGGGTACAAGAGCGGTTTTCACAGATGCTAACCCCCAAAATCAGGGCATCTCTCGAATATATATACCTCTTCTTGGCTATCACTCTCTTCTCTATTCTCGTTGTCATGCATGCCAATTATGTCCAACAGGTATTGTTCCTAATTCACCTTCCTTTTGAATTTTGTTTACCAGATATGCCCTAGGTCACCCAATTGGTCTCTCAAGATCACTATGATTATTCGATGAATGGCCAGTTGAAAGTATGTGGTGGTTTGAGTTTCAATTGTTGGATGATTAATGTTTTAATGTTTTTCTTGCATTAATACAACAGTTTCTAAGGTAGAAATTTGTAGTGGCTGATGAAATTTAGGAGTGACTTAGAGAAATGGAATAAGAATCGAGGTTGAGCCCTTGGTCTCCCTAGACAACTATGATCTTTTGATGAATGCCTAGTTGACAGTATTTGGTGGGTAGAGTTCCAATTGTCGGATGATTAATGTTTTAACATTATTCTGCAGTAGTTCAACAGTTTCCAGGGTAGAAATTTGCAGTTGACAATTAAAGTTGGTAGTAACTTAGAGAAATGAAATCAGAATTGAGGTTTCGCCTTGGTATTGACTATACTGCCATTTTTGTTTGTTTCCTAGTAATGGTATAAGCACTTGTCAATGATCCCTTGGTTATTGGGTTACATGGGTCTCCCATTCCTAGTATGCTTGTGTCTTGCACGTGGTTTCTGGGTAATGCATGTGTCTAATGGCTTTACTTGTGCAACCTAAAGGGTGTTGGTTGATTTTTGCACTATTGTGAAAAAGGGTTTCTGTGATGTCTTATAGTAGGAAGGAAACTGGGAATTGGAGTCCTCTAATTTTATGGTTATTCTATATTATAGAGTTGGAAGGTATTGGGTGGATGATTTCAGAAGGGAAGGAATTTTAAGAAGATTCGTTTGAGGTTAATGTCTTTTCTTTTGCTATGATCTATAGTTTCTTATACTGCAAAATGGCTAATGTAAGCATATTACTGTGCCTAGAGTACTTTGTGTATGAATTTCATAGAAGAATTTCATAGAAGAAAAGACAGGAGTTATTTGATAAAGCTATGAGATGAATTTCTTGGGGCTTGTTTAAATAATTATCACACCAACTTTGTCATTCCATCCGTTTTGATTAAGGCCATATCTGTAGGGGTTCCTGTTATGTCTGTTACGATGTTGAACAAGACAGGAACATGTAACATCCCATGGGTGTTGTATCTTTTCACTCTGGTACTTCTAAGGGAAGGCTCAGTAATGGAAAGTCCTTACCCATGCACACCTGCATAAAGCACAAAGCTATACTAAATGAAGGCCCCTTAAATTCTGGAACATCTTCAGATTGACTAAAGGACTTGGAAGAAAACAAAAAGATTATGTTTTAGAAAACTATCCATTGAAGCCCATAAAGGGTTTTCAACCTGCTCAAAATTCCTTCTATTATGTTCCATTGATATTATTCAAAAAATGGCTACAGGGAGCATCCTATAGACTCTTTTTTGTGAACTACAAAGTGATTGTAAGGCCATAGCTCACTGTGCACCAACTTAGAGGTCACCAACATAAACTAGAATAGAGAAACCCTACTCATGCCTCACAAATTTGATGAGCAATGAAGGGACACTTGATTTAGTAATCCTTTGACTCCCTTTTCCACAGAGCACTTCCATTAACCAAAACAACACCTCTCCTTGCCAACTGTCTTTATTTAGAATCCTGTCCAAGCTACTTCCCAAGCAAAGATCGGGTGGGGGGGGGGTTGGTGGTTTTGTTTTGAAGACTCTGACACAGCTTTCCAAAGAAAAGTTCTTCCCTCATACAATCTCCCTTTCTGAATGGCTCTATTGAGCTACTCACACCAAAAGGCCCAATCAGTCCTCTTTCCATGCTACAGTGTTTGCTAATAATATCCATAATGACCCCTTGTTAAAGATTGAAAAAATTGTAGAAGCCCTTCACTTCCCAGTTATTCGTTGCTTCCCCCAGAGGTCACATTTTGTTGACGTTAGTTGTCCTTGATTGTTAAGAAAATCTTGACCATGGGTTCCTTCTTGGATGAAATTTTGAACAAATCATGGAGCAGGCTCATGAAAGAGGTTGAGCCACAGCAAACATCCTTCCAGAAAGAAAACCATAGCCGTTTCTTCACTTTGATCGCAGTCCCCTACTGAAGAATTCCCAGTACCTTCTTATTTCTTTCCAAACAACCACATTCTTCTTCCAAATGCTGGTGTTTTTACTTTATTTGTTGGATATGATAGTTCTCCATGGAACTTATCTGGTTCCACCATTAACCTCCACAACCATTATCAAGGAGGGCTCTCAAAATCTAGCAAAAATCTAATACCCGATGCTCCATATTATATTGGGAGTTAACCATCACCCATTTAACTCATGTAAACTCTTCCTTTCTTTCCTTATTGCTTAACCAAAGGAACCTCCTTTTGATACACACAATTATTATAGTCACAGCTATGGGGATCAGTGACAAGGACATAAAATATACCAGCAAATTAGATAGAGTGCTTTTCTGCCACACTGCCCCAAACGGTCTTCTCTTTGTTCTTGGCTTTTGGTGGGGAAGCTTAAATATAGTACAAGAAGATTCCTAGCTTTACACCCAAGAATAGTGGTCAAACAGTTACAATTCAATAATCTCTCTAATAAATTGAACCTCAAGCCTGATCACTGTAAAATTCATTTGAGAAATGATAATTGTTCGATATCTGCATCAAAATGGATAATAGTGTCATCAGCAAGCACTAAATGCAATGCTTTGGAAGACCTTCCTCTATCATCAACTCTGGAACATCTAACCCATCTAAGCTCCTAAGCCAAAGGCAACATATTACTTGGCACCTTCATAACTAACTCAACACTACCTCAATCAAGATGAACAAAATAGGAGAGAGGGGGATCCATTATCTTAGATCTTGCATTACATTGGAGTAGCCTCTAGGAGAGCCATTCACCAAAGGTGAAAAAGACAAAGAGGAGATACACTTTACTCTCTTTCTATTCAACATTGAAACCCATTTTCTCCATAGCATGCAAGAGGAGGTCCCAGGTAAGAAGATCATAGGGTTTGTCTAATTTGCAAATCACTCTCTTCCCCTTCTTTTTGCTTGGGGGCTGCCATTTCCTTGGTAGCAAGACTGCATCCAAAATTTGCTGTTCCTCCACAAGGCATGCTAATACATTACCACCACCTTCCCGAGCATCCTTAACCTTCTTATGAAGACTTAGACAGTAGCTTATAAATTCTTCCCCTCAGACTTAGAGGGCGATAATCGTTTAAATTTTTAGATGATGATGATGATGATGATGATTATTATTATTATTATTAATATTATTATTAATATTAATAATAATATTATTGTTATTGTTGTTGTTGTTGTTATTATTATTATTATTGTTACTATTATTATTATTATTTGGAACTAAGACTAAAAAGTGACACTGATGCCACCAAAATATTGTTCGGAAGGATGGAACTCAAAGAGAAGTATAGCATCCCTCTTCATAAAATCATAGTCTTTAAAGATGCCAAGTAAAAGCTGTTTGGTGCCAGCCCGTTTGGCATCAAAGCTCACATGTCCTTTTGGCTTAAAAAAGGGGATGGAAATTCAGAATTTTGCCATGAGAGATGGCTAATTTGCGTTCCAAAAGAAATTGGATCGAAGACAGTGAGGAAGATGGAGAGATGCTATTGGAGAGGCAAGGCATGAAGGAGGCCATTTGTAATTTCTGTGAGTTGTGCAAGGATCTGGTGGCTTCGAGGCCAAGGTTTGAGGGCATGCTATTTGATTGCATGGAAATGGATACTACACTTTGGTTTGCATTGTAGCTAAATAGGGAATCTGGTTACTTGAGTCTATCCCTATTGTCGCAGAGCGGTTGTGGTTCTTTTTATCTTCATCATGCCTAAATTTGCAATGATGAGGGTTGTTAGTGTGATTGAATTTGTTTTTTGGAGTAGTAGCTCAAGTATCTTTCTTTAGGAAGATATGAAGTTTATGGCAGCATGGAAGTCTTTGAAAATGTGCCTGCAAATGTATGAGTAACTTGAACAGTTTATATGGCAAAGTTTCCAATTGTGGTTTGAAGACCAAGCACATGACATAATTACTATCAAAATTTGTAATACCACTAGCCAGTTTCATATGATTATTACCTGTTAATACAACCTTAGTCATTGCTTTTGGTTCTTTGGACGTCTCATTGTTGTTTGCTATTTTGACTTTGCTCTTCCAGAAATATTGATCATCTTATTATTGTTTTTTTGGTTTAATTAAAAACCTAAAATCTTGTTTTACATGTGAAGCCTGGATGTTCAAGTGAGCTGACTGAGATTGTAAGTAGTGATGCACAACTCATTCAAATCAAGGTTTGTGATCTTATACTACATGGTACTTCGATTATATTTAATTTTATGTGATTAGATGGAGAAACAACATATCATTGCTATGCTACGGCTTCTATATATCATAATTTGTCTTGTGGTTCTTCTTTTAGTAGGAATCCAACAACTTCTGGATCTTGTTCCTAGAACATGGCATCTTTTAACCTGTTCCTATATTATTGATAACTGATATAATGGAACATAATTTGCCCTTATTATGAGTAACTAGAAACCCCCGCCCCTTACCCCCAATCCACTATCCATGTGAAATTTTGGATGTGTTTAGAGACAGAAAGTAGGGTAGCTTTTAGAGATTATGGGAATGTGGCTATGATATGGTTGGGCTAATTTTGTCCCCTTACATGTGACTGGGATTCAAAATCTAGTTTCACCAAAAGCCTGAGTTTCCATAAGAGAGAAATGTAGCAGTCATCTATATCTATACATGTTTGTTCTTTCCTATAGTTGTCACACATGCACACATATATCAAACAAAAAGATCTTCACTGAAGATGAAGAATGTACAGTGATTAAAAGAGAGATTATGATCCTTTGGAAAGATAAGAGAGACGGAATGGCTTTCTAATTCTTAATAATATGAATATCTCAAAAAGAGTACCCATAAAAAGCACTTGCTATGAAGCCCAAAAAGAGGCCAAGAACACAATCACATCCCACGACACTAATAAGAATATTTATTCACCAAAGGGTTGTTATTTTAGCATGCCTGGAAGGATGCTTGCATCTATTCTACCAGCGGAATCTCTTGTATCCTCAAGGGAATGCGGACCACCCTTCTTCACTCCCTTCAAACAACCTATGCTGTAGCAATCATGCCGACAAACAGTACAAAAAATATTAAATTAGTAGATATATATCCAATGATTTGTATTTTTCTTTTTATCTTCTTTAATTCAGAACAACTTCTGGATGGTTGAAAAGATAGGAAGCAAACTTCTAAGGATGTCTCATCCCTCAGAGGTGCTTAAACCTCAGCTTCACAAAGCTTCAACTGTTTACTAGAGTGATCCCTCCTTTTTGATGGTTATTTAACTCTCGAGTTTGCATTCAACCCTAGATACTTTCCAAAGAAATTGAAGGAGCAAGAAACTTCAAGTGTCATTTTAAAAAATCAAGGAAGTAGTATTTTTTTTCCCTAACTTTACCCTTATCTTTTATTGTCTCCACCAGATATTCAATCACAGGATAATAAAATTGATTTTTCAAATGGTAATTTAGTCAATTAAAACTATTCTTTTTTCTAGAATTATGGTGTTCAATCATTTTCTTAATCCTTGTGCTAGTACTTTAAATAACATTTGAGGTGGAACAGAGGAAGTAGAAAGTAATACGAGCTTCCTTTTGTAGAAAACAGGTAGCATTAAGGATAAAACAATATTACAGAAAAAAAAAAGATGATAAGAAGTCCTCTTAGACAAAGAAAGAGAAGCAAGAAGAAGAAAATAATAAAAGATAATTGCTTTTTGATTTCCGTTCTAGTCCTCCAAACTAAACATTTTGAAGGCACTTGATGCATGTGACCATAAGGAAGCATAGCTTATCTCATACAAGAGATACACTGATAAATGAATTTGAGAAAATGGTTGCATTTTTTTTCCATTTATATACATATAAATTGCTACTGTTTAGTTCTGCTCATTATTTTTCTTATTAGAAAAGAAAAAATTTATTCGGAAAAAGAGAAGCACTAAGGAGGTGCTCCTCCACTGCTTTAGAAAGAAAGAAAATCTATGAAATCAAACAAATCTACAAAACGTTGAAAAGATTTCGAAGTCAACCAAAAGTACAAACACATTATAAAGTTATCCCCAAAAGCCATCAAGGATTGCTTCACACCCTCAAAAACTCTTCTCTTCCTTTCCCTCGAAACCAATCAAAACATGGGTAGAGAAAATATCATGACAACTCATCTCTTTGTTGTACAATGATGATACCACTCCTTTCCCATGACAATGTTTACAGAGCTAGTCACCTAACAAAGGTGCAAAACAGAGCACTTTTTTCCCACAAGCATCAAGTCCAGGGTGCAATGAGGCGACAAGAGATGTACAAACTGGAGCACTTTTTTCCCAAAATCATGCTTCTCCGTGAAGATTATTTTGAGTTAGAATCCTTCCCCAAGCCGCCTCCCATGCAAAAAGGGCTACTCTTGGGGGGCAAATGAGCGTTTCAAAAAACTTCCAACGAAGAAGTGCTCTCCCCTCATTCATGCCTTTTAACTGAGCATGTTATACTATCTCTTTACCTCAAAATTCCTGTGATGTGTTTTTCTCATTATTAGTTTCCTACCACAAGAAATTCCTCTCAATATGCTGAATGAAAGAGGTTCGCTGTTATTATGGCACGTAACATGCATATTAGGAGAGGTCTAGGTGAGTTGGTCTAGTTTTTGGGAACATAGAGTCTAAGTGAGTTCTATTGAACAGTGTTATCCATGCAAAAGCCTTGAAGCTCATATCCTTTTAAAAATATTAGATATATGCTTAATTTATGCTGCATATTTGAGTCCATTTTCTGTTCCATTTTCACTGGTACCAAGGTGATAAAATTTCCTCAACATCTGTTGTTTATTGGATTCCGCTAGATGTTGTGGGTTGTTTTATTCCCCTTTAATCATGTGGGTTGTTTGGAAAGATTGGAATTGGGGGACCGTGGAAGGAGTTTCCACTGATTACAAGGTTGTATATTGAGTAAATGTGAAATATCTGTAACTGGTAGTATTTCTAGTCTTTAAGAGACTAACTTTATCTACAGTTTTAGTGATTGAAACAATTTGTAGCTCACAAAAACTAAAGCTGGTTCCCATAACTGAAGAAAGAAATTGGTGGAGTCAAAGTCATGTACCAGATGCATTATTTGTAAAGCTTGTTTCTTTTGTAATGGAGTGAATTGTAGGTATATACTGAACTTATTTAATCCTAGAGCAGGATCTATTCATTCAATGTAGTTCAGTGTAAGTCAACAGAGGAAAATTTTAGTTAATTGTACTATTTATAGGAAGAGTAATCAGTTTACTGTCATTCTGATGGAGAGAGCTCATTATTCTTCTTTCAGTTTTGGTAAGAAAAAATAGGCTTGTTTTGTGTTTTGGATTTAGAGTTTTAAGAAACACCAACTCCTTTTGAGTTCTAAGGAATACTCTATTGCCTCTTTGTGCAGATAACAAGTGCTGGTTTGTGGTCAAAAATTGTGCCTGAAGCTACTCCGACAGATGTTCCTGAACAGGCGGTAGCAGTAGATAACATAAACAGTGCAGACGTGGATGGGGATGCATTGACATTTTTGGCTGCAAAGTTTTGGTTGAATTGGATTGATTCAGGAGCTAGGCGAGGGAAGATGACACTTAAATTTTGGAAATCTGATAATGAACTTTCTGAACTTCAAACTGAGAGCTTCACTGACAGCAGAAGCTCTAAGCTTGCTACAGATGATACCACCATTAAATCTGATAGGGAGGATTCAAGGACTGCTTTTCCAATGTCAGCCAAAGAATCAGTGAAAGCCGCAATCATCCACTTCTGCAAAAAGTGGTTCAGGCGCTTATCCTTTATCTGGAGACACTTAACACAACTTCTTAGAAGTTTGTGGGTGAGTAGATCTGTGGGAGCAGTCCCCAATCACTGCCAATTTTATGTGTTTTCAACTTAATACCTATATTACTAAATCAGCTGGTGAGCATGACATTCCTGTTGCTATGGCCGGGGATGGATCAAGCACTTTTCTCCTTTTTTTTTGGGGGGGGGGGCACAAACATTAGAATTATAAGCGGCATTAAAGATAACAGAAAAATTCTGAGGGTGAGATTTGGAATTTCCTAAAGTCCCCCCCCCCAAAAAAAAGAAAAAAGAAGGAAAAAAGAAAAAAGAAAAAAGAAGAATAAATCTGTCCATGGCTGCAGCTATTTTACTTCAACAATTTCTTATTCTTCCATATTGATTTTGAATAGTTAATTTTTGTCATTTTCATATTTCTTTTTATTTTTTTTTCTGAATTTCGGAGGAAAGAGTGCTTGATCAATATGGTATTGCTGCCTCCATTTGGGATGTGTGTTTCCAGAGCAAGTGACATCTGTACAGCATAGTTGACATCACAGGTGATGCGGGACAACTTTAGAGGATTTTAATGCAAAGGAATTGGGGTTTTCTTAAGGTTTAATGTGACACAAATCTGTAACTATTCAAGGAGTTCTCTGGAAACAAAAGATTGCAGCAAGTATGTTGAGAAAAAAATAGCAATAGGTTAGCAGAAAGTGGGTATGTTACTAGCATCACACTATTTTTTCTTTTGATAGAAAAAGAAATTGTATTAGATATATTGAGAATGTACAAAAAACTGGGTTACTAGCATCACAGTATTAGGCGCTTAGACATCACGCCTAGGCAAGAAAGCATCACACCTTCTACGTGATCTCTGCAGCTTCCCAGCTGTTATCTGCCGCATCTTTCACTTTTAAAACATGCTTTAGACCCACAGTTGCAGTTTGGGAAAACACCCTCCATTTTCCATTTATCCTTCTAGGAGACCTCCACCTGCAACTCCGCATTAACGTCCTGGACTAAAGGTCTAATAAACCCCCCCCCCCCCAAAAAAAAAAAAAGAAACAATAAAAATTTCTGGCACTGTTATTATTTGCCTCCTGATTACTCGGGGAACTCACAATCTTCTCACCCAACTCACAAATAGCATCATACACCTTCCTCTACCCTCAAGCTTCATATCTCTTGGGAATCACAATCTCCCTCATTACTAATTGTTTAATCTCCATCAGCCACGTCTCCCAGAACTTTTACTGTTCTTTTAGTAGAGGGGGGCGATATGAACTCTGGATCCTTCTAAACCATGGGAACTCACCCTTCTTATGCCAAAACTCATCCCATACTAGTTGAAACAAACTAATCTCTTCTCAGTACAAAACAATAAATCTCCTCCTCCACTGTCCATGCTCTGTGATGTGGATTATCTACCTTCCTCTCCTCCAAAGTTCAATGGAAAACTCAAAAGGATTTCTTCTTAACACTGACGTGAATGGAGGAAAAATATAGGAGAAACTTTTAGTGAACAATGACAGGTTTACTGCCTGCGCGCCTTGTCCCAAATTTCAAATCACATGTCCCAGCACACCATTGAGGACTGAGAAGAAGGGAGATGATACATGGTTATGCCAAAAAAAAAAAAAAAAAACTTGGAAACCCCTGAACAACACCAAAAACCACACCTATTAACCGGAAACAAAACTAAGCCATAAAGTGTGGAAGCAGACTTAGCACCGGAAACCCAACCAACCAGAAGAGAAGGATTGAGGCTTCATCAGAATAAAGGACCAAACCAGAGCAGCCACTGTTCACCTTTCTGGTGACAAAAACATGACTGTAAACTCCACCAGACCAGAAAAATCAGATCTAGGAGTAGAGGCAGATAGAGCAGAAACGAAAAATTATGGGGAAAAACACAGCTACCTCTCACAAGATCAATAGGGTAGACCTACCTGTCCGGTGCCTAGGGGTGATGGACTACCACCTCAAGTGACAAGGAACAAGAGGTCCACTTTTTGAGAGCCCTAACAAAGGAATGAAGGAATGAAGAGATTTTCTCTCAGCATGTTAGCATAGGAAGGATGATTAAACATCTATTTGAAATTGTCTTCACCTCTTTTGTGGCTCCTTCATATTGAATTTAGTTAACTAAGAAAGAAGCAAATGGTGTCATGTTTTCAACGACAAAATGTTATCTAGTTTTACTAAAGTTTGAGAGGCAGTTACTTGTATTGTGTCTATTCTTTTCATTCTGGTGTCTCTTCTTTTCATCAAGTTTAATTTAAGCTTTCTGTAATTTCCTTCCTTGAGCTCTCTACATCTTTGCACAGAGCTTTTGTATGCTTGTGTTGTTCTCTGTTTCTATTAAAAGTGTCCTCATTGTATTATTGACTAAGAAAATTGAGTGGTCATATTTATTCATATTGGTGTGCATGCAATGTGTATATGTGTATATGTAACTATCCATTAGTGCAGTATGAGTTTGAACATGTTCATCCTTGCAATATGTGTGTGTATGTGTTATCTGTGTCTTGCTGCCTCCTCCCCCGAGACCTTTGATTGTTGTTTTTTATCAGGTAATATTATTTTTTACCCTTTTATAACAAGAAGTATATATTTTAGCTAAATTGACTTTGAAGACAGAATATTGCAGGTATAAACTTGAACCTTGATGTTCCTAAGTGGTTACGCATACTACATTTGGACAAGCTCAATTCATTTGCAGGTAACCATCACCAATCGCTGATGCCAGTTACCAGCATATCCTGTGCATAATTCATAATGGTTCTAATGCAATTAAAATTGGTGGTTTTCATAACCAAAATTTATCACTGCTGGGTTCCTTTACAGTCCGAATTATGAAATTATATAGACGGTTGAAATTCCTTTCACATGGAGTTTAAACCTTATTCGTGGACAAATTTATGCTTGATATTTGGTTGAACGCGAATATCAAAGTTTTTGAATTGAGGAAGCATCGATGTGGATATGCTAATTGGACTCAATGTGAGATATAATTAGAATATCATGTTGTTATGTCCAACTTAGAAAACAATCATATAGGTGAGCATTTGATATGAAATAGAGTACAATGGCATAGAAGGATCCATATAACCGACCCCACTTAGTGGGATAAAGGCTTGGTAGTTGTTTGTTGTTGTATGTCCAACTTTTGATTGATTTTCTTATTCTAGTGAATAGTTTTTGCCAATAAGTATTTTATGCATAAGAACAAGAAATAAGCAATCTGTGTTATTAATAGTGAGACTCTTCTTTAATTAGTCTTTGATAAACATATGAAAATGCATGACCGGAGGTTTAAATTAAGGATATCTCCATCAAGTATTTTTCAGGTATCCAAGGAGTATATGAAAAGCATTTAAGGTCTAAAAGAAATTGTACATTTTAGAATATACCAGTCTGGTTAGCATATCTTTCTCTAATACTTTTTGGCAAAATCATTTAATTAAACAATATTGAGTAAGTATATGAAAATGTTGTATCTGAAGTTGCATTGGACGCCTGAAAATACAATTTCAGGCATTTTCAAAAGCATGTTTGCATTGTGTCTGAAGTTGCGTCCAAGGAGATATGCATTTAAGGTCTAAAACTTATTGGAAAAATCATTTTAAAATATACCAGTCTGGTTAGCATATCATTCTCTAATACTGTGAACAAGTGTAATAAGGAAATACCATTCTCTAATACCACATGGTATGCCTTACTTAGACAGGGAGAATATTGCGAGTGTTGGCTATGATATGGTACATGTTGTTCTTTGAAGTGTCCACACTTCATGCTAATGAAAGTCATAGATCCTACAGATATGGTGTTTGTGGGAGGGTTCTGGTCATCTTTTGCTTCTTGAGTTTCTTATTCATCACCTCCAACTATCTTGTTTCCTTTATAAGCTTGTTTGCTTGTATCTGAATTTCAACTTATAAAACCTGGAAAGGTGTGTTTGATGATGAAAATATTTTCTCTGTAAACCTTCTAACTGTCAAGGAGACTATAACATTTTGAATCAGATGTGGTTCCAGTTAGAACAAGCAATCCTATTGGTATGCAGCCATTACTTTGTATTTTCTTCCCACAAAGCATGAAGGAATCATGTTTAGATGGATGATGTGACTGGAATAGTATATTTCACACCTCAGGTGATACATGGGTAACGCCAAGATTTCTTGATGATTTTTTCCTCTTGTGATTCAAACATGTCAGATTCATTGAGAAAAGAAAATTTGTGGCAATGATGTCAGTGTTTTGGTGTATTTGGTTGGAAAGAAGTGCAGGGTTTTTCAAGAATATATATATCTTTGTGATCATATTTTGTGGGAAAATGTTGCCTTTTAGCATATTCATAATCATTGGTCAGGATTGAATTTAGGGGACATCTGCAAGATGCCCGATGAGATTGGAGAATTGTTCTGTTTTGAGGCATTATTGCAATTTTCTTGTAATATGTCCTTTTTTGCCAAGAACGATACATTATCCTTCTCCATTTTTTTCTTATCTTTTTCATTTATTTATATAATATACATGTGCACGCATATACACAGACAGACACTCACACATCTCATTTTTTATACAACAAGTTCTAAAATTCGAACCTCTTTTAGTTTCATATTTCTTGACCATGTTTAAAAATTTATTTATTTATTTATTTATTTATTTATTTTTTGTTCTGTCTGATGCCAAGTAACAAGTGCTTTATTGGACATACCATCATTTTAAGATGTGTTGAAAAGAAATTTTCAGGTTAAGCAGTTTGATGTGTTCGCCAACCTTGTGTGGGACTTGTAAACTTTAGGGACAATCTTTGGCTCAACATCAATCTTTGGCTGCCTACATGGAAATGGCTGATTGTCAAATAATACTGGATTTGAGTCTTTTATGACTTATTACTTGTGAATAGGAGTGATTTAAGAAGTAAAAGATTTTCACTTTATGATACAAATTTTGTATATTATTTCCTTCATGAGATAGTAGTCCAAATGGTAGGTGACATGTTCATTGATGCGCTTTCCATGCTGATTTTCATGTAGGTTAGAATCTTGCACCGACTAGAAACACATGGCACCACAAATTTGGGGAAGGATGTTCTCTGCTTGTGTGTGTATATGTGTATTTCTCTGACTTTGTTATTTATTTTTTTCACTCATTTCATTTTGTATCTCTTGATTTACAGTCCAATGGCTTGAACGGCGGAGTAATGCTTTTGAACCGACTTATTTATACACCATGGAAAAAGTAAGGCTCCTTCTCGTCATGAGACTCTTGCTATCTAAAGCTTACGTAGGTTGGAACAACTATGATGAGTACAAACAAATTATAAGAGAATGTTGATGTGCAGGGTTACTTTCTGCTTCCTGACGGAGCCAAATCTCAGCATAATATTCGTACTGTTAACATCAGCATATCTGCTCGGCATTCTTGCTTTGGGAACAGGTTAAAGAGCATGGTCTGCTGTTTTAGATTCCATCTTCATAGAAAATGGACTGGGAATAAATAGTTAAATTACTGTATTCTCTCAAATTACTTTAGTATTGATCTGAGCTTTTAGTTTCAATTTGCAGCATATGTTTTTAACTTGAGTTATATATCATAAATTTAAAGTTAAATGAATCTTTACTACAATGTGTCTTTAAGCATCAAATCCCTAGGCTCCTCAGAACTTTTATCCAAAAGCAAGAGTCTAAATCTCGTCTCCAGTAGGTATATTCTACTTACTTGTAATTGACGAAACTGCCCTTAGAAGAATTCAAACCCCTGGGGATTGATTTTGAAGGTTAAACTTAGAATTGTTTGAGGAGTTGAAGTTGCACATCATCTTGTGAAAAAAGTTGGTCAGCATAATGGGCTAAGCTTTCCTTCTCTCAGAATTGGAATGTGATAATTGAGTTATTTTGGTTGGAATGCTTTTGGGGGATGATCTTCATCCTTATTACTTGCAAAAGAGAGGGAACTGCTGCCTTTGCAAAAGAAGAGAGAAAAGTGATGGAGAGCTTGTGACATCATTAATTTCTCATCATTGTTGGATTTGGAAAGTCTGAAGTGTTATCTCTTTATCTTGGGCTATTCTTGGGTGGGAAGAAATTTGCACGTCTAGAGCGTTGAGGGTCTGTATACTATTAACAGAGATTGCTCCATCCTTAACCCTTGCAAGTATATTTTGGTTAGACTATAGGGAGAGCGATTAGATGGGAGAGTTCTCCGGAGAGAGAGGCCCTCCATGAGTTTTTAGATATTTTGACTTTAGATGTTTTCTTTTCTTTTCAGGCAGTAGCTTTGATGTGAACTTTTAATTTTTGATTGATTTATAGGCTCTTTATTTTAAGTTTTGTTGTTGTTGTTGTCCTTGGCTTGTGGTACTTGATATCGTCATGGGGTCCTCTTATTGCATTCTCTGTCTTTAGGCACTGTCTGCATTAATTATTGGTTTGAAACTGAGCCATTTGAAGGATGTGACTGGTCGAGATTTTGACTTTTTAGGGTTTGATTCAAATTGGATGATACTGTTTTTTATGAATTCAGTGTGAGATCAAAAGAGAAGCCCGAGGCCTGCATGAATTAGAAAATAAAGCAGGGGACAGGTGGCGTAACATCTGCAGCCATTACCAGCTTGGCAGGCTAGCTCTGGCTGCATCACCTTTGCCATACTGTTTCTGCACCTTCACATAGTTGGAAAGCCCACAAGACAAAATGGGTGATTTTTGTTGGTACACTGGTTATGGCATTTACTTAAATCTGTGGACCTTACCATTAGCTTTCCTTTGATGGATTTGTTGCAATATACAAAGTGATTTCTCTCTAACCTCTTTTCTTCATTGCCCTTTTTCTGTTTCTTTCGTCTTCTTTTCTCAAACCTAATCAGGAAGAATCTTTTAGTTATTATTAGGAGAATGGGGAAATTTACTGTCTTCATCAGCAAACAAATAATGCTGCCAATGATTGTGGGGAAACCACCGACCGTGTCAAATTCTATGTAGCCACATCATACAAAGTAGTTGGGATTACTGTTATCTCCATAGAGGTTTTCTGTACTCAGTATGGATACAAATACACAGTACGATATCTTATCTAGAATTCAGTGTTGGACCAGGCTTAGTTGGATGCTTGGATTGTTATTTTAGGTCACATTCCATGGTTTTTTTTTTGGGGGGGGGTTCTTTCACTTGTTTTTGCCTGTGGGGTTAGTTATTTCTTACGTAAATTTTATGCAATATTATATCAGAAAGGAAAAAATTGATCTCTGAAAATATAAATTGCAATGTAAGCTAAGATTGTAAAACATTTCAAGGACTTAATTACCTTGTCTTAGAGAATCCTATAAATCTTGATATAACGCGATTGCACTCTTTAGAGGTTTATATCACAAATGAATTATGTTCGAGATTCTTGGATCCAGATTGCAGACCTCAGGGTATAGAGGCATCCCGTATTGTTGGTCGGGAGTATTACATGTTGGAAGTTAACCAAGGCAGAAACTCCCAGTAATGGCAACATGAATGGAAGAATATTATTGCATAAACCTTATAGAGTTTTAAGGATCTTGTTGCATGAAACAAAAGTTTGTGTACTGCATTGCACATAAGTTCAAGGGTCAAAGGTTGTGTTCTTTTGATATTTTCTGTTCTGAAACTTATAAAACTTTGTTGGTAATTGTAATTGAAGTTGTTTATCTAAATTAGCATGCTTTTAATAAATCTGTTACTTTTTCTCCAGGTGGCAGCAACTTCTCATAAACAGAGTTGTAGGCTATGATACCATTTTGATGAACAGCTTACTGAGTTCACCTGGTCAAGGTACATGGCAATTTATTAGCCACCATATTCCATATTTGGACAAAAAATTTTTGTTTGCACTGACTTCATCTTAGTCTTTTTCTCTGTGCTGGCATTTGCCTGAGTTGGCTTTTGATGTGGACCATGAAGCACTTATGCTGAGCTTTATTAGTGAACCAGCTCTCTTGGTATTTGGAAATGTGATCGCTCAAATTCTTATCTTTGTGCCAACTCATCACCCAAAACCTCAACTGAAATCTAATCCAGATCTTACTGAATGCATTGAGCTATTAAGAATTATTTTATGCAGTTTTTCTTGGATAGAAATATTTCAAATGGTGGCTCTATCTGCTTGTAGAAAGACCACAAAGTTTTTTATAGTTCATGATAATTTGTTGTCTTATGTCCAAATACTTTTAAACATGTTGCAGGTTATCTTTATAATTATCAGACAAAGGAATTTTACAATCTTAGTTACGCACATGAACTCCCGGATGGTTCTGCAAAATTTGGAGGTTTGGACATTTTGCTACATGTGTAGTTTATTTGCCATTTAATTTTTGTCACATTGTTGAGTGAATTGAACCCTACAAAGCTACATGATGCATTTCCAGAAAAAAATTCTGCATAATTTGGAATCTTACAAGCTTGTGCCTTCCATGTAAATGTGTGCTGCTCGTTATTTTTCTCCTTTGCTCAGGGTAGTGTTCTGCTCTTTGCTGATTTTCCTCTTTAAGACCATTGGCCCCCCAAACCTGTGCCATTGTCAAAATTATGATCCCAAATTTGTGGCTAATCGCTCCAGAAGTTCTTGATTGTGTCTAAATGAAGCACAACCTCAGGGTATCAAAAACATTCTATGATGTTGGATATAAATTTAACAAACCATAAGTGAAGCATTTTTGATTAAAACATTCCAATCTCTGATTTTTTTTTTCATCTTCTTTAAAAAATTTGTCCGTTATTTCAAAGCATCCTGCTAAATACATGGTTCTAGGGTCGGGCAATGTATAGACAGCCTTACCTTCTTTTTATCAAGGAAAGGATGCTTCCAGGCAACTATTCATGAAACTCATTCTTTTCTTTATTGTTTTGGCTGGTAGTTTTTACTTCATTAAGAAAAAGGCTGATATCATCATTATGTATAGGAGGGAAAATGTTTGTTGCATCGTTAAGGGACTTGCTTTGATGTTTCCGTGCAGATTACCTCGTTACCAAGTGTGGTGTGCTTATGATGTCACTGTTTGTTTTTTTCACTACAACAATGTCAGTATCATTTACATTGAGAGAGACACAGACTCGCATGCTAAAATTTACAGGTTTGCTTTCTGTTATTGTCTAATATTCTGATGTACCATGATGCTTTAAAATCTAGTTTGCAAGTTTTCATTACCTATCAATGTTAACTAAGTTTTGAACAGCGGCTTTCTTATTCTGTTCTGGCTATTAGAGCTGTAATTTTGAGCTGTTTCTTTCTATCATCACCTCACTTATCCCCCCTACACAACTCGCTGTTGCCTTTTGGAATCTCATCTAGCAGGCTGAGATCCCTTGCAAGGCAAAGGCTTTCACTTGAAATATCCGCGCTTAACAAGATTGATACAGATCATTGCATATATGAGGATGTTTTATGGGGCATTAAACATGGGCCTAAATTTCAAATGAAGCCATATCTGGACATTTGCCACAAAGGCTAGACACTTCTAAGACACTCTGAGATAGTTGTTATCCACACAAATGGAATCCTTGAATGTATTACGTGGTTGTCTGTCTTTTCTTCTAGAGACCATAATTGACATTTGAATCATGTTGATTGCTTTTCTGCTGACATTGAAATATTTGTAAGCAAAAATTTTAGACAATTGTGAATATTGTAATCATGAGCACAATATTTCCATGCCATGTTCTAGCCATGTTGTTAGGCCTAGATATTCATATCATGTGCTCCCAAAATCAGCCAAACATGTAATCATCTCCTCCATTTCTTGGAGCTGGGGATTTTGCAAGAATTGTTTTCAATAATAGATGAACTATAAATTTGTCCGGGAGTTCCCCCCCCCCCCAAAACAATTCTGATCCATAAAAGATCAAGAGATTTGGTTACAACTTGGGTATGCGAAGCTTTTGACATTGTGCTTTATTTACCAGTTGCAACAAGCAAATGGTATAACTTTAACACCCCCCCCCCCCAAAAAAAAGTAAAAGAAAAAAAAAAAGAAGAGAAAGGCAATTGCTTTGGAGCAAGATTGTGTTCTGGTTTCTTTATGATGTCACACTTCTGAAGTCTTTGGGGGCATTCTAATCACAGATAGTCAACACAACAGGCACTCATTATTCTGGTTGTGTTGTCATTTCTTGTGGTTCCATTATCTTATCCTTTTAAATGAATTTCTCATTCTCTCCTTTGTAATTTCTCCTCTTCCTAATAAATTTATTCTTTTCTTATTCTTGTACAAAAATGTTGTGCCCTCGGCTTCTTTCAAATTTCTAACTGCACCCTGTCATAGGTTGTCTTGTGAATATTGTGGTGCCATCGGCTATTCAGAATTACTACAATACTCAAAACTTCCCAATATATCTTCTTGAGAAAATGATTGTCCCTCTTCTCCTAAACTTTTTGCAGTGCAGCTTCAGCACCACGCTCGTCACCAGCTTCCAACATTCCAGCTGATCTTTGTTCATGTAATTGAGTCACTTGTCTTTGTACCGGTAAGTACACTTATTTTTAGTTGTTTTTTTCCCCCTATAAAAGAAAGGCTACGAAAATCATTATTTATTTTTCTCCATTGATTTTTTGCTCTTTGCTCTTTCATGGAGTTTTTATTCTCTGAATTAAAGTGGTTAAGTATTGCGTGTGCCTTTTTGACAACTACTCACTGTTCTTGCAAAGGCAACCAACATACCATGAATAACAAAAGAATTTGAGAAAGGACTGTGGAGAAAAGAGAGAGAAAACATCTATGCCTTAGGCCTAGTTGGCATGGTATCTAAAACCTGAGCAAGTTGTGCGGTTCAACTGTCGACCAGTCTAGCTTTTGGTAAAAAATGTGATAGAAGTTATTTACTGACTATAGCCAAAACCGCTTTATTTTGCAAGGACCACTAAAGCCACAAATATGAGTAAAACATTGAACTTGTGTTTATCAAATGATCTTGAACTAATGCAAGAAAAAAGAAGACTTTTGAAGAATAAAAAATTAATAATAAAGAGGAAAAAAATCTATCATACATACTGGAAAATTTAATTGCATACCCTACCTTGCTCTCTCAAATAAAAGAGAGAAAATCCTACCCCCTCTAACATGTCTCCTCCTCTGTCCTTGTCTTCGTCTCCGATGTGCACAGAAAAGTTTTTCTCTTCTGCCTTCTCCCTTTCTAGATTTCATGTCCCCGCTGGTGAGTTTTTGCGAGTTTTACATATGATGCTGGAATGGTGGTTAAACATTTTTCTCCCATTAAGTGACTTTTTGACCTAAACCTTGGTGTGGGAGAGAAGAAATCCTTGCTTGTAAAGAACAGTCTGGTGTTGAATCACATGAAAAAGCTCCAATCCCAAGTAATGATAGACAATGTTGAAGGTGTTGTTGAATTATAGATATATTATATACATATCTAGTGCTTTCTGAAATCCAATCTGTTTTCTTTCACCAAAAATGTTTGTAACAAAAATAATCGAATGGAGATGGGGCTGTGCATATTCTATTTGGACGCATAGTTTTATATGCATGCGCACAAGCGCTATATTGATAAATATGACAGTTGGATATTATGAACCTTAATTTTCAATGTTAAGTTTTCCATAAGGATGCCAAGACCAGAAAAGAGAGAAAATTTCCCCAAATTTGTTGTTGATTTCAAGATAATTGCAATTATATAGCTTGTATTCAAAGATAATTATAATTATGTATCCTTTATTTCAAAAGTAAGTATAATTAAATAGCTTTTATTTCAAATATAATTAGGGTTAAGTTGATTTGTAGTAGATTTAGTTTAAAGATAATTATAATTTTAAAGGTTAGGTTTCTCGGAAGGACTCTAAACTAAAATCAGTTAATATTGCTGGACTTGAGAAAAATCTATAGCTTCTACGTGTCTTCTCCACCATCCTTTCCTCTCCCTTCAAAATTGTTTCTATTTAATATAGAAAATGTATCACGTTCTTGAACGTATGATCCAAACAATCGCTGCAAATTTAATGTATCCTATAACTATGCTCAATATTCCTTTTTATTTTCAAATTTCCTAAACAAACTTCAAGTTATTTTCTTTGAGGCATCCAAGAGGTGGAGATGGAAAATATTCTAGTAATGCATACCTCGAGCAGATTAAAAAAATTTAAGATTAAAAAAATTTTAATATCTAAAAAAGTAAATAATATACTAAAAATTTATAATTTAAAATCTAAAATCTAACTGTTGAATTTTAAATTTAAAATCTAAAGTCTAACAGTTGAATTTCAAAAAATCTAAATAAATTAATTAATAGGATTTCACACAGTAATTTGATTTTCCTTTTTTTTTTTTTTAAAGAAACTTGCAATTATCTTGTCATATGAGCGTTTTCTAGAAAACTTATAATTCCAAAGATGGATGCTAAAATAAAAAAATATAAGCATCTGAAGTTCATAAACTAAATGTTAAATTTCACTTAGATTTATTAAACATAAAATAAAATAAAATAAGACACCTATTTGAAATTTTTGTCAATTAGGCATTGATAGTCAAAAAATGATCATATTTTTCTAACAATTAATAAATTGATGAAGAAAGATTGAAACCAATTTTTATGGTAAAAGAAGAAGAAGAAGAAGAGAACTTATCAATTAATCTATCAATCAAAGAAGAAAAATTGATAGGTTAATCAAGAATACAAAAAGAAATAAGTAAAAGAGGGAGAGGGGCTGCTGGCTGGGTTCTTACTTTGAGAGAAATTGATTAAACCTGAAGAAACTTTCAGCCCAAATGGGGGGGGGGGGAAGTACAGATATGGGTTAGAGAATAGAGAGGGTATAGGTGGGTAGGGTAAGCGGCTGGGGGAAAGAGAGAGAGAGAGAGAGAGAGGAGGAGGAGGAGGAGGTGGAGGTGGAGGAGAGAAAGGAGGTCATCAACAACAACAATAACAACCTGACCCTAAATCCCAAATTTTGGAGTCGGTCACTTGAGTGACAAATATAGAATAGATAATATATATATATATATATAGTTAAAATTTTAAAACAAAATAAAGAAGATAACACTACAAAACGAAAAAAAAAACTAAAACTAAAACTAAAAATGAAAATAAAAATAAAAATAAAAATAAAATTAATGACAAGAGATATTATGACAAGGGAGGTCATAAGGAAAAAAGGGGAGAGAGAGAGGGAGAGAGAGAGAAGAAAAAGTATGCACGTCAAAAAAGTTTATGGGGTGTTTGGCTGCCTTTAATTGTTTTGTAAATGAAAAGTTTTAGGGGTGCAAATAATATAAGTAATTTTTTCTTACAACTTTTAAAGGGATTTTTTCCCCTTAAAACTCCCCCTGGGGGGTTGGTTTTGGGGAATCACTATTTGTAAAGAGCAGATTACAAATTTTTACCCCTGCAGGGCCTTCCTTCCCTCTGCTGTAGGTGTCCAGAATCTGCCCCTTCCCTCTGCCACAGGCGTCCAAAATCTGGTTGTCCTATCATTTCTGGTGCTTTCGTTGCCTCTGCATATACAAATGCATTCTGTTTATTTATTTTTTCCTGGTGTTTATGCCTTCTGCCTATTTTCTCACTTGTATCGGTCTATCATCATAAGCAATAGATTTCTCATGAATATGGAGATTTACTTACCAAATTTTTATGTTAATGCTTGATCTGCAGATTATGATCGGCATACTGTTTTTTCTGTTTGAGTTTTATGATGATCAACTGTTGGCTTTCATGGTCCTGATTCTAGTCTGGCTGTGCGAACTATTTACTCTTATCAGGTCTCTCTCTCTCTCTCTCACACACAACACATACACACACAGAGAACTATGACATCTATCAGAAATATGTAATTGTCTTTTAAGCAAAGTGGTCATGTAATTGTTAGCTTGGCTATTTTGGCATTTAAACCAGGGGCCTACCCAAGTGCTTTCCCACAGATAGCCACCTCATTTATTTGGGGTGAAAATCGATCTTTCTGATATTTTTAGCTTTAGTGATGAGTAAAAGAATGCTAAGGCCTCATTTTAGAGACAGAAAGTTAATGGAAGTGCTGTGAAATGTTGTTTGACAAATAACTCATCCATGCATTAGGCTTCTGACACATTAGCCATGTTAGTTTCTTCTAACGTTATTTTTATTCTCATTTGCATGCAGTGTCCGTACCCCAATATCTATGAAGTTCTTTCCACGCTTCTTCTTGCTGTACTTTCTGGTTTTTCACATTTATTTTTTCTCCTATGCATATGGTATGATTTACTACCAATTTATTTATTTGCACTTAAATATGGAATCTTTGGCCTTCCTTGTGTAAACCTTCTGATAATTCTTCCAGGTTTTACCTATCTAGCTCTTTCTACAACTGCAGCATTTATGCAGCATCTCATAGTATACTTTTGGAACCGATTTGAGGTAATCTACACTGATGAGGCCTTTTCGCATTAATGCCAACAATCTGTATGGTTTGTTTCATCTGTCAGGTGCAATTATATTGCATCCTTTTGAACTGTATAAGTTGAGACACGAGCATGATTATTTGATAAACCAAGTTACACTAAATTAGGTGCAGCTGTGTTTCTTGCTTGTGCAATCTAGGAAGTTTGGCATCCTACTGAACTTTTCTGACCTATTTATATGCTTCATCAATATCAGGTCCCAGCTTTACAGAGGTTCATGCAAAATCGACGGTCTCAGCTTCAGCAACATCCCGACTTCCATATAACTTCATCTACCATCCTTGCTTCAACACTACACATTACACGATTAAACACAAGGAGCGCAGGTCCAGCAAATACAGAGACGAACTCAGGCCTTGCAACAACACCTGCAACCGATTCATCATCACCACCAAATGTTGTCCCAGCAGCTTCTGAAGTCCAAGAACGATCAGAAAATGGCAGCAATGGGGGAAATTCACTTCAAACTCCAAGCCCACCAGACATCCGGCAAGAAGAGCCTCCGCCCAATCCAGGCTCAATGAATTCATTTAGTTCCCTCTTATTATGGATCCTAGGAGGGGCTTCTTCTGAAGGTCTCAACTCTATTCTTTCCATTTTTAGAGATGTAAGAGACCAAGGGCAAGTTTTTGCAGATTCCACACGACAGGGAATTCCTACGACTCAAAATTCTCAGTAGAAGAATTTTCAAGGGGTGATGGTGTTTTGAAACTTGTAAATGTGGATATCTAGAGATTTATCTTGATGATGCTTGCCTGGCCTTGGATTTTACATGTATGCTGTTACGGTATTGGCCGTTGTACTTGACAGGCATGTGTATATGGAAATAATATGTGAAATATCAAACACGCATTCCCTTTTCAAGGAAATCCTTTCGATGGAAGGACTTGCAGATTTTGCCCTTTGTGCTTAGCAATATCGGAGTGGTTTTGGAAAAAAAAAAAATAATAAAATAAAATAAAAAGCAAGCATGCTCCATGGTGCCACCAAAGTTCTAGGTACAATCCTACCGATAACATGACTTCAGGGATGAGGTTGAGCACAAGGCCACATGAGAAAAGGGTACTCAAAAAAGGGTGGTAGCAAAGGTAATTTGAGCAAAGGCATGAGAAAACTCTATTAATCAACTTTAAAATGCGAGGGTTCGAATGATGCGAGTTGTAATGCGTCCAAGGCAATGTGGTTATACTTGAAGCAGGAGGGTCAAATTTTTTAAAACCATTTAAGCAAAACTTGTCGTACATGAATAAAACATGAGTTGTGAGAGTTTTGCCTCTTAAGGGTCTAATCTATTCGAACTAAGTTTAGTTGGGACCCAAAGTAATTACTGGAAACTCAGTGAATCATATCACAAAAAATAATAATAATAATAATAATAATAATGGGAATTTTGAACTTTGTGGCACCTCATTTCCATACTTATTAAATAAAAACTTTTTTATGTTCACAATGAAGGAGATTTTTTTTTTTTTTGGTTACAATACGAATCGAACCATAGATCATGGGATCGAGAAGAGGGCTGTTGCCATTGGGATGTTTCCTTGGGGACATTGAAGGAGATTAATTATGCATATCATTGTTGAAAATGTTTATGCTTTTAAACAGTAAATATGATTTTCTAAATTAATATAATTTAATTTTCAATACTAAAATCTAATTATTAAATTATAAAACAAAATAAAAAAAATATCAAATTTAGTATTGATTAAGATGTATTAGATACTAATATATATTAATTTAATACTAATCTAATACTAATTTTAAAATAGCAAAGTCCACCAAGCAAATCAAATTTAACCAAACTAAGTTGGAGCGCCAATAAAGCCATCACATGCTTGTTGGTCCCAATTTTTGCCAAACCCCTTACCAGGGGAGAATGGGGATGATAGGCTGAGATTAAAGATTTTTTATTTGACTTAGCAACACGTATGAGTCTTCTTCCAAAAACTTGAACACACAAGAATGAGAATAAACCATAGTTCCCATACCCTCACGAAAAATTGACTTCCTGGTGTGTATGGATTATGAATAAGATAATTGAAATAAATTGAATAGATAAATTTTATTATGAATTTAGAAGGTCAAATTCATCCCCATAGCTATAAAAGAGTTATATTTCCCATATCAATATTTCATTCTAATCTTTTTGTGCCTCCATCATATTGTGAGGATACAATTGAGCCCAAAGACCGGACCCAAGACTCTGTTCAGATAAGAATTTTGTTAAGTTTAGTTTTTCGATTATGGAATCAGATATTCTTCTATTTGAACTAGATTTTTCAATTTTGATGATTAAATTTTAATTTTAATAATTTAACACGATATTTGGTATGATTTTACGTTAAGTTACTTTTTTCCAGCATCTCCTCCCAAATGACAATACTTTATTTTCCCAAACTCACAAATCCATGTTTCAATCTTGAAACCCCAAAGAAACACATTTAGAATAAACCGTTGAGGTTGTGTTTAGGAATCTATTGAAATTAACTTATGCTTCAACCGGAAAGTTGAGCTAAGATTGAAAAAACAACAACAATTTAGCCTTTATTCCAAGTCTGTTATGGATCCTTTTACGCTATTGTATTTTATTTTATATCGCATATTTAATTATATGATTATTTTCTTTATACGATAAAAATAACTGTACTTTTATTATATCAAGATTGCAAAAAAATACATAAATAAATAAGTGGAATTTGAAATCCTAAAATTTGGAAATTGGCAGAAAAATGAGGCAAAATCAAGTGATCTCACAAAAAACCAATGGTTCAAATTATATGGTCTTCAACACTTGATTCGAGAGAGTGGGTGACAAAGATGATGCTAGGTATCTACGATTCGTTAGTCTAATGAGAAAGGCATTAGAATTTTATATCAAGTGATCGGATTCAAATTTGACAAAAAATAATGTTAAAAGAGTCCTTCCGAATGAGAACCTGACTACAGTTTGATTTAAATTAGTCAAAGTAAAGTTTTGGATACTAAGGAATGGACTTAGCTCATAACACAAAAAAAAAAATAAAAAATGATGATGCCCATAAGAAAACAAAAAGGCTTATAATCAATTTAAGGTTCTGAGATAGCATAATTCTCCTCCCCAGCTTTATTATTTTATTACTTAATTTTAGCATCTAATTCCTGAATAGCTTGTTTTGGTAATGTTTTACAATTGGGGGACTATCACGAAATCATTACTCCTATTTCACTTAAACTGTTCTTTTTTTTTTATTACAATAATAATCGAATCTCAGATTATAAGGTGAAAAAAGAAACTGTTATTATTGAATTGTCTCATTTTAACACGTATAAACTACACTTATAGCTCTTAATTTCTCCCAACACATTGAGATGCAAAGTATAATTTTTTATGGTACATCAATTGTGTTCAATGGATTATCACTTGACACTTACCACTACTACTTTCTATGTAAGCCCTTAGATAAGTACAAATCACAGCTTAAATTAAAAAAGGATTACGTAAAAAGTTATAAGATTGTAACAATCCACCTTGATATATAAGTGCCACTTTGTTAAGCAACCACTACTTAAATATTTAAATTGATTATATAAATATAGGAGCATAGTTCATCCTAACAATTTTGCCATGGACAAAAATAAGCAAAAAACCATGTTTTACATTTTTCTTAAAAACTGAGGATCAGTTTGAAGAATACATATACTAACAAATTTCATATAACACAAATGTCTTTGTGAAGTGGCATTTTTTGCATGAAACCTAGTCAGACAATCCCACCTGTTAGAGGTGAGTTTGGACTCCACAGATTCTGGCTCTTTCGACTCGAACGGTTGCTTCTGGAGATAGTTGGAGAACCTGCAAAAGACCGTCGGAGGGTACTTCCACAGGAGAGGTTCTGATGATCAAGTTAAAAAGAATGGTTTTCAGTTGGAATAAAATAGAGAGAGAGAGAGAGAGAGAGAGAGAGAGAGAGTTGAGGGCCCTCTAGTTCTTTATGTGCCAAGTATTGAGTATCAGGGAGCGTACATAGGTTTTAGCATGCCGAAGGCTTATATATGCTTGTGCTTTAGGACTCATATGTATCTGGGGTGTTATAATCCTAGTTTCTTTATAAGGAGATTCGAAAATTTTGAGATTTTTTAGTCAAATATTTTTGGGAGATTTATGATTTTCATCACTTAGGAATTTTAGCAATGCGGGGAGATTTTTTTCCTTATTGATTAGATTTTAGAGATTTTTTTCCTTATCTAAGAGATGTGCTTCGTGACCAAATAGGAAACGAATGTTATTATGAGACTTATTCAAATATTATCTTTATCCGATGGGTGTGAACGATAGGTTCTGCACCAAGGCTATTGATCGCCATACAATGGGAAAGGCACTTACTGGATGCCCCTGAGAGCCAATCAGGTTGCTACCGATAGAGGTTGGTCACGGAAGTGAGTCGGGTCTACCCTTTGGGGAGATAAATCCCTTACTACTGATGTTTCTAGGTGTAAAGTGTTAGTTAAGTTGTTAGCTTTTGAGACCTAGAATGCAACTTCATCGGGCTTTAGGATCATGTTCCATCATTTGCCCCTAACTCAAAGTGTCGTTTCGTGATAAAGACGTCCTGAGTAATGACTGCTCATCAGAAGTTGGGAAGGTGCAAAGTCTTTAATTCTGCATGCATTATGCCATACGAATCGTCCTTAATGCACTCTTTGAGGCTCGAAGCTAAAACAAATCGTAGATGAGCACTTTTCTCTCTCGGCCGTTTCACTTTCCCGAGAGCGTCAACGTCTCTGATCTTTAAACAAATGTCTCTGAAATAAATGTTTTGTGGGGAGTTGGAGAGATTTAAGTCCTTCATTCATTGCACTCGATTTTCATTGATTTGTTTTGTTTGTTCAGGATTTGCGAAGATCTTTCCCCTATGGCTATAAACAAGGGTCGCTTGACCCTGTGCTGTTTCAAAGAAAACTTGTATGTTTTCACATCTGCAAGTCCTTTTTGCTGAGAGTTAACTTCTTAGTGAGCTCTTTCGATGGTGCGCCTTAGGTCGCAGGGTTTAGTGATATAGGTTGTTTCTGCTGATGCGAGGTCTCATCAAGAATGGGGCCGCTGACATGAGATCTCATCATGTTGTTCGATATTCAGATGTCGTGATGGGACCCGTCAGTGTCCTCATCAAGGTTTTTGACCTTGAGGAAGATAAGAAACTCTTCGTCATGAGCTCTCTTCTTAGGGTCGAAATTGGTGTTTGACCCCCTGGTGTAACAAGTAATTTTGGTCGGGTCAGGTAATAAGAGAAGTCAACAGATGATAGGAGGCTATGCGTGTCAGAAAGTTTGAATCCTGATACATCCTCATAGTCTTTCTGAACCCTTTCGGTAATCTTCTTGTCCAAGTTTGGCTACAGAAGTTTTTGGGGTTTTTTTTCCGCCTTCTCTTTTTACTGTTTTTATACTATCCAATCGTGGCACTGTGGTCTTTTTGTTTAGGAACAATGCTGTAACCTTTCGATGTATTTTTGTTGATGTAATCGGTTTGACTCAGGGACTTGTAAGCCGTAGCTATCCATATAATCTGGTATATATTCATCATATGGAAGTAAAAGAAAGATTTTATTTTACTTACTTGTTTGTCTCGGTTTCCTATTGAATTTTTACCAAGGGTAGTCACATGCTTGAGTGAATAATACGACCGGTAGGATAAGCATTTGGTAGAATTATTGGACACTTCCCTGCACGGAATGTTTCTCTCATTTCATTCATTATAGATCATCCTATAAGAAGGATCACGCCTGCTTGTCCAGGATTTACATTCCTTTCTCTGCTCGATATTAAACAATAGGAAGGGCTCTGGCTACCCGTCTACAAGTCAGATCCCTTATTGATGGCATGCTACGTTTGATAGGAAACAACCGATAAAAATGAGTCGTGTCTACCTGTCTGAGAGTTAGATCCCTTATTGACGGCACGTTACATTTGATAGCAAACAATCGAAAGGAATGGATTGTGCCTATCCATTTGGGAGTCAGATCTTTTATTGATGACACGCTACGTTCAATAGGAAACAACTGATAGGAATGGGTCATGCTTACCTGTCTAAAAGTTAGATCCCTTATTGACAGAACGTTTCGTTCGATAAGAAACAATCGATAGGAATGGGCTGTACCTATCCATCTCAGAGTTAAATCCTTTATTGATGGCACACAATATTCAATAGGAAACAACTGATAGAATTGGATCGTGCCTATCCGTCTGGGAGTTAGGTCTCTTATTGATAGCATGTTATGTTCGATAGCAATCGACCGATAGGAATGAGTTATGCCTATCCGATTGGGAGTTACATCTCATATTGACGACATGTTACGTTGAATAGAAAACAACCGATATGAGGGTATCTGTAAGAAATATTCGACAAGAAAATTAGGAGGAAATTGCAAGTGAGCCTTACGCAATTGGGAAACTCTTCTTACCACAGGAGACGATGAGATTCACCGGCAGTAAATACGTAGGTTTTCTAAGCTCCAAGTCCTCGATACAACCGATTCATCTAGGTCGTCGACGTGATAAGTCTCTGGGCGAACTATGGAGCGTATCTAATAGGGACCTTCCCAATTGGGTGCTAGTTTGCCCCCGGGTAGAGGTTGGCTGATTGCTTTCACCTTTTCTAGGACCAATTCACCAGATTTGAATGTTCCGTTCCTAACTCTTTGGTTGTACTACTGGGCCATCTGTTGTTGGTATGCGGCATTCGAGTAGATATAGATTCTTGCAGCTCAAGGAGTAGATCCAACCATTCTAGTGAAGCAAGCTCATTTCGTGTCGCATCGTATTGATCCACCTGAAGCGAATGGATTCCTATCTCCACAGGTATGATGGCTTCACTCCCATATGTCAGACTGAATGGTGTTTCACTGGTTGCCCTTCGAGGTGTAGTACAATATGACCAGAGGATACTGTAAAGTTCCTCAGCCCATCGTCCCTTGGTCTCATCCAACATTGTCTTAATCCCTTGTAGGATTGTTCCATTACTTATCTCAGTGAGTCCGTTGGTCTGTGGACGAGCGACTTATGAGAATCGATGGTAAATTTTCAGCTTGCTATAGAATTCTTAGAAGCTATTGTTGTCGAATTGCTTCCCGTTATCGATGATGAGAACACAGGGTATACTGAATTTGGTAATGATATGAGTCCACACGAACGATTGAGTTTTTGCTATTATTATCTAGGTTAGATGTTTGGCCTCCACTCATTTGGTGAATTAGTCGATGGCTATTATAAGGAATTTTTGTTATTCGGTGGCTAATGGGAACGGTCCAAGAATGTCCATTCCTCATTGGGCGAACGACCAAGGGCTTATTATAGGATTGAGCTCGGTGGAGGGTAGTCGTGACACTGAAAAGAAACGTTGACACTTGTCAAACCTCTTAATGTAATTGTCAGAATTGGTTTTCATGGTCGGCCAATAGTACTCATGGCGTAGAGCTTTGTGAACTAGATTCCGAGCTCCCAAATAGTTACTGCATATTCCTTCGTAAATCTCTCAGAAGACATAATCTCCTTCTTCAGGGGTTAGGCACCTCAGATACGGGTGAGTGAAGGACTTCCGATAAAGATTTCCATCGATGATCGTGTAGTAGGCGACTTTTCATTTTAGTTTCGCCGTCTCCAATAGCGAATCTGGCAGACGATCGTACTTCAGATAAGCCTCTATGGGGTCTTTCCAATTGGGAAACTAGGTTGCTACAAGGATCCTTTGAGATTCATCGATGCTAGGGTGCTGTAAGCTCTCAATCTAGACTGCTCAGTTAGAGGCAACCGAGTCTGAACTAGATAACTTAGAGAGTATGTCAGCTCACGCGTTCTCCGATTGAGGGATTTGTTGAATATCGAATTTGTCTAGGTTGCTTATCATTTTGCACAATTTTCTCAGGTATTTGGCTATGATCTGGCCTTTAGTCTCGTTGATCCCTTTGATCTATTTGACAACTAACTAATTATCAGTGAATACTCAAACGCTTCGAGCCCCCATGATTGTTGCGATCTGGAGTCCTGTCAATAATACTTCATACCCCGCTTGATTGTTTGTGGCCTTGAAGTCGAAACGAAAAGTGTACTCCACCTTAAAATTTTCTGGGCTCATTAGTAAAACCTAGCACTACTTCCTGAGGAGTTTGATGATCCGTCAATGTGTAGTGTCTAATCGGGTAGTGACCATTCTTCATGGCCATCGGTAGGCTCGTGTTCGGTTGGAACCAGGAGGGTGCATTTAAGAATGAAGTCTGTTAGGGCTTGGCCTTTGATCGTGGTTCTTGATTGATATTGGATGTCAAACTCACACAACTCCACACTCCATTTGATGAGACGACCATAGGTATCTCTTTTCTAAAGGATCTGTTTTAGCGGCTGATCAGTGAGTAACACGATGATATGGGCTTGAAAGTACAGTTAAAGGCATCTCGTTGAGACGATTAGAGCGTAGGCTATATTCTCGATCGGTCGGTAATTGACTTCAGATTCTTTGAGTATTTGGCTGATATAGTAGATTGGCTTCTGTATGGTTGTCACTTGTCTCACCAGAATAGAGCAAAGTGTCCAGTTAGATATAGAGAAATATAAGTATAGTTTCTCATCAGAAATAGGACGAGAGAGTAGTACGGCCGACATGAGATATTCTTTAAGCTGCTCAAAGGTCATTTGGCATTCATGCATCCAAGTGAACTTTTGGGACCTCTTCAAAACGTCAAAGATGGATTTGTATCTCTCCCCAATCTTCAACATGAATCGGCTTAGGGTCAATATTCTATCAGTGAGGCGTTGTACCTCCTTCAATGTCTAGAATGGTGACATGTCCAATATAGCTTGTATCTTTTCAGGATTTGTTTCAATTCCTAGATTGGTGATCATGAAACCTACGAATTTGCCAAATGTGATTCTGAAGGTACACTTTGCTGGATTCAACTGCATGTTGTAACGTTCTAGCATATGGAAAGTTTCTTTAAAAATGACGACATGGGCCTTTGTACTAGTGCTCTTATGCTTCTATGCTCCTGCCAAGTTGATCTTTGAAGACTTTATTGACTAACCGTTAAAAGGTTGCTTCAGCGTTTTTCAAACCAAACGACATGACCCGATAGCAGTACGTGCCGACCTCTATGATGAAATTTGTTTTTTTCTCATTTTTTGGTGCCATGCATATTTGATTGTAGATAGAATAGGTGTCAATGAAACTCAGAAGCTGGTAGCCCATGGAGTTGTCCACCAGCTTATTGATGTTAGGTAGTGGATAGTTGTCTTTCGGGTATGCTTTGTTGAGATCAGTGAAACCCAGACACATCATCCATTTATCATTGGTCTTTTTTACTAGAACCACATTGACAAGCCATTTGAGGCACTTGACTTCACAGATGAATCCGGTCATCAGCAACTTCTGAATTTCTTCTTGTATGGCCCGTTGGTGTTTAAGGACTAACACCCTCTTTTTCTGTTTAACTAGCTTGTATTTAGGGCTAACTGTTAGCCTGTGGACTATAACCAAATGGTGAATGCCTAGCATGTCTTCTGAGAACCAAGCGAAAACTTTTGAATATCACCGTAGATAGTTGGTAATTGCTTCTTGCAAGGGTATTAATAGGTTAGCCCCTATACAAATGGTCTGGCTAGGGTCACCAATCTGGAGGATCTTAATCACTTCTTCCACGGGCCTAGGATTAGTCAATGGTTCAATATCGTCCTTAAACTTTAGGGTGTTGATTGAAAAGTTCTCTTGTCTACCTTCATTACGAGAAGAGCATAGGGGTCGGGGTCGCTACAAAGGGTAGCAATTCCTTCTGGTATTCTGAACTTGACCTTCATATATTTCGCACTAGATAGTGTCTCCAGTTAGTCCAGGTTAGGTGCGATCGAGGATAGCATTGTATGGTGAAAATAACTTTACCACATGGAATATGACTTTAACGGTCGCATGGTTGGGGGAGTTCTCAAGATTACAGCGAGAGAAATAACACCTTTTGGATAGATACATTCATCAGAAGGGCCTTTGAGGGACCCGGTATAAGGTTGAAGATGGGAGGAATTGAAACCCATTCACTGGAAGGTATCCCAAGTGAGGAGGTCACAATCTGTTCCCTGATCAACGAGAACCCTCTTGATAGTATAAGATTCCACTTTGATGATGATGACTAAAGGGTCATTGCGATTAGGATTGACTTAACTAGAACGTCATCGTCGAAACCAATGATTGGCCTCTTTCTTTTGATAGCCACCATATTCAGAATAGACAACTAAGATGGATGATATTTTTGTCTGGGGAATCAGCCTATTTTTTTCATAGAGAACACCAATCTATTGAAGTTGGGTTTCAACTCTATAGATTCTGACTCCTTTAACTCGAATGGTTGCTTTTGGAAATGGTTGAAGAACCTGCAAAAGACCGTTAGAGGGTGTTTTGATAGGGGAGACTCCACTGCTCAAGTCAAAAAGAGCGATTTTCGATTGGAATAAATAGACTGAGTACTAGAGAGAGAGAGAGAGAGCTGAGAGCACTCTGGTTCTTTGTGTGTCAAGTGTTGAGTATCAAGGAGTGCATCTAGGTTTCGGCGTGCCAAAAGCTTATATATGCTTGTGGTTTCGGAGCAGTATGTATTCAGAATGTTACAACCCTAGTTTTTTTATAAGTAGGTCAAAAAATTTCAAGATTTTATAGTCAAATATTTTTGGGAGATTTGTGATCTTCATCACTTAGGAATTTTAGCAATACAGAGAGATTTATTCCCTTATCTATTAGATTTTAGAGATTTCCTTCCTTATCTAGGAGATATACTTCGTGATCAGATAGAAAACAAATGTTAATACGAAATTTGGTCAAATATTGCCTTTATACGATGGGTGTGAACAATAGATCCCTCACCGAGGCTATTGATCACCATACGAGGAGAAAGATACTTACTGGATGTCCCTGAGAGCCGATCATGTTGCTACCGATTGAGGTTGGTTACGGGACCGAGTCGGATCTACCATTCGGGGAGATAAATCCCTTACTGATGTTATCCCTAGGTATAAAGTGTTAGCTAAGTTATGAGCTTTTGAAATCTGGAATGCTACTTCATTGGGCTTTAGGATCAGGTACCATCACAACCAATTTCATATTGTCTATGCTTGTCTTTAAGTGCATGAACTGCTTCATTTGTGAACACACCCTATAAATAAAAACCACATGCATGGAAGGGCAAGAGTATTTGCCACTGAAATTTATATTTATATGTTTATATATATATATATATATATATAATTTTAAAATTATAAGTATAATTTTATCCCCTCATCTCATAAGAAGTCCAAAATAACTCCCACAATGACTTAAAGTGTTCTCTTTAATTTGATCCAGGACTATTTAGAATTCTTTCAACCACTACTTTTTCAAATTTCCCGATTCCAAATGTCTTCATAAACCTTCCAACTCGTCAATAATCAAAGTTTTTCTCCTCTTTTTGGTAACGGGCTTCCAATTCCGAGAATGCCTTTTCAACTTCCTTTACCTTTCCAATCCAAATTTCACACTCTTTATAGCTACCAAATGTTTTTCGGTCTATCATCCCTTCTAGCACAGACCCCTTTCGCAATGTTAAGTTGTTCTAACTAAATTCATCTTCTTTACAATGTTAAGTTGTTCCTTTATGTAACTAAATGTCATTCTCCCACGCCCCAAGCTGATACTTCTTTGCATGCCCCAATCCAGTTGATGCGGTAACACCTATTATGCCTCCAGTACCGGATACAAATGTGAGGACTTTCATGAAATCATAAGCAAATCATGAGTAACAACATTTGGATCAAAAAATGCTACAAGTTCATTTGATAACATGACCAGCTAAAATCTAACACCTCTTTTCATAGAACTTAATAGATCTAAAAATAATATATCAATATCCAATTACATGAGAACGAAAACTCCTCTTGCCTGGCATCCCACTTGACAAATTTTTTATACAATTATAAGCGAATTTGATTCTATAATTATAATTATATTCCGATAACCATAGTTTCAAGATAACTTTAGCATAAAGTTCCACTTTATACAATTATATATATATATACATTTGAAGGTAAGGTGAGTTCGGAAACTTACGGATTGAAATTAAAAATCAATCCAAGGCAGGGAACGGAGGGTGCCTAAGCCTCGGTATGCTCCGCCCTATTGCTATTTTTAGTGGAGACTCGGAGGGAACTTTACTTTACGTGTCATCCATATTAAAGTTCTGATAATTTTAAATTTAGATAAAAACATCTACAACGTTTCATGGTGTATATCGAATATATTTTGAAAGAGTATTTTTTTCCTCAAAGGTTCAAAGTGACTCGAATCGAATTCAAAATCGTTACCGACTGATCGTTTATTTAAAAAAAAAAAATTGAAACCCATTGAAAAATAATACCTTAAGTGGGTCTTTAGTTTTGAGGCATCCACACACATTATATTTTATTCTATGACAAAATACTCTAATTTTATACTCATACCTTGACTACCCCATCCACACACACATTTATGTCCTCAGGATGCAGCATAATGGGCAATGATGGTAGGCAACTTTGGTGACTTTCTTGAGCATATTTTATTTGGCTAGGAGGCCTTGGACCAACTCCTGCTAAGTGGAAATTTGAAACTTTATGCTAAAAGAGCAAAGAAAATGGTGGAAGCCATAATGTTCTATGCAACAAAACTTCATGCAGATAATGATGGATGCAATTGATCCACTTGCTCAATTCAATTACCTTTCTAATCTTGTTTAACAAACAAAAAAACCTTCTTTAATTTTTCACAAATTGCAATTAGATATCAAAAACTTAAGGGAGGCATCGAGGGATGTTAGTACCACGGTATCAAACACTCATCTTTTCACTTAAATCTCGAATTCAAGTTTCCATCTCTGATTCCAAATAGATTCAATTCTTGTTCTAAATTCGAACTATCAAAATTGAAAAATAAATAATAAAAAATAAAATTAAATATCGATCTTTTTCTTAAAAAAAAGAATATGAAAAATACGTGATTGATTAATGCTAAAATGAATTTAATTGGAAATTTATTACATATCTAAGAGTATTTAAGTCGATTATGTCTTAATTTTTTTAATTAAGTTAAGAATAAAAATGCTTCCATCTTTTATTTGGTAATTAATACTAAAAATTTGAGGATCTTCTTTGAGAAAAAAAAGGAGTTTAAGTTTAAGGGGCAAATGAAGAGCCACCTTAATAATAATTTTATTTTTTAAAATTAATTTTAAATTTTTATTTAAATTTTTGATGTGCATAATTTTGAATAACATAAAAACACCATAAAATTATAGTGATTCCATAAAATCGTTTTAATAATAACACAATTTTTTTTTTATATTTATAAATTATAACATTATATAATAATTATAATAATGCAATTTTAAAATACAGATTTACAAAAATTATCTTTTTTTAGTGTTATAAAAGAAGTTTAAAATTTTCCTTAAGAGATTTAAACAATAGGTATATAAAAAGAAATTATATAATGCTAGTTGGCATTTATAATGTACGGAAACCTTTCAATACTAGTGTTTTTTCGTTTTAAAAACGTTTTTCATTTTTGAAATATTTTTAAAATATTTTAATACATTTAATTAATTAATATTTGTACAAAAGTTTTTATATTTTATATATTTACATATTTTTTCATATTTAATAAATTATTTATTTAATCATAATTTTTATTTTTATATTATTTATTAATAATTAAATTTTTTGATTATTTTTTATTTTTATTATAAAATATGATTATTCTATTATTTTCATAAAATAATTAATATTTATATATAAATCATTATATTTTTTATATTTTTCTCGTTTCTATTTTTTATATTTTTATAAAATGTCGTTTTATTGTATTATTTTATATCAGTTATTAATTTTCTGTTTCTGTGCTAACTAGCGTAATTTAAAAAAAAAATATAAATCACCCTTTCATATTTTTTCCCCTCTCAAAAAATGGTCAAATACGAAACAAACCTTTTGGGGGTGGGGGGGGGGGGGTAGTCATCGCCACAATGTCAACGCCACGATTTTTGAAAAACCAATAAAAAATAAGAAAATCCACGTGTTCCAACCAGGTTATGACAAGTGTTGAATACCCAACCAATCTTTTTGGAGATCCAACGCTCGCATGACTAACAAAAACCAGTATATCACCTTCTCAACTTTACACACACGCACACACTCTTCCTCCCTCCCCCCCCTCTCTCTATCTCTCTCTATTCAATTTTCTCTCTCTAGAGAATGGGATCATCGATTGAGGAATTCTTGGAGCAGTGCAAGCAGTCAGGAGACGCGGCATACAGTGCATTCAGATCAGTGTTGGAGAAGCTTGAAGATCCGAGTACTCGAACCGACGCTCGAATTTTCTTGTCTCGTCTTCAGAAACGCTTCGACTCTCCAGAATCATCTGATCAATGTTTCCAAACCTTCCATTTCCGCATCCAAGACATTTTTCTCGAGCAATACGAAGGTTTGTCTGAATTCCCAACTCTCTCTTACTTATGATTCGACTTCGATTCTCAGATCGAGTTTTTTTTTTTTTTTTTTATCAGTGTATTCTTGTTTCGCTTCACGAAGCCGTTAATTACACAACAAATTTTGTTTTCATGGGATTTTTTGAAGCTTATGTGGGTATTCCGAGAATTTGTTAATTTTGTCGATTTTAAAATTTGTTAAAAAATATCTTCATTTTTAGTGGTGCATGAGCTAACCTGGCTTGTTTTCATGTCTTCTTTGTTGTGATCAATGAATGATGGCACTGAATATGACTGTTCATTGGAGTCTCTGGAAATGTACCAATTAATTCTCTCTCTCTCTCTCTGAGCTCTCAATTTGTTTGAGCAACAATGTTAGACGGATGGACCAAATGATCATGATGATGGACTAAATGGACTAGTGCATAGGATTTGGTACATCTGGTTTATCTAGCATTACTCTGTATTGGGTGGTGTTTGGTATTCCAACATATTGGGGATACATAGCCATTAGCATATGCAACTTAAAAGAAATTACTATGATTTTTTGTTCATCAATTAGCTTTTTCTTCATTACAACATATTTTGTACATCTTTTATTATTTCATTCATATTGCTTGAATCTTGGCCTTGTCGGGCTGATGTGCTCATTTCTATGCACGTGACCCAGAACAGTAATTATTAGATAATTCCTGTCAGAGCTATATGATTAGATGGAACCTATTAACCATGCAGTCACATTTTCCAAAGATTGGATATCCTTCTTGCATTCTCTGAGCGCCTTTCAGCAGCCCACTTAGTAATCGATCGGTCTGACCTCTCTTAATTCTGATTTCCCATTATAACAAAAATCATCATTCATTGTCTACAAGAACAATTTCCTTTTAGGGTCATTCTAATTGCCACAAGCAGTACTTGGATTGGATTCTCTTAATTATTTACTCTGGCAAGCTTCTCAAAGTATTGTGCATGTTGAATGATTGACCTTAATAAGAAGGCAAAAAGTTAATTGCAGTGTTTTAAACTGGAGTTGTGACTAATCATGTTTTCTGCTCTTGCTTGTATGCTGAAGTCAATCCTTTTATTTGCTTTCTTATCCATATGGTCTTATTGAGTTAATCATATGAGTTATTTTTCTTCTTTGGATGACTATGATTGACAATACCTTTAACATTTGTTATCTTTGAAACCTTTGTCTAACAAGATTTGTTATCCTCTTTCTTGTATTATTTTTCTTCTATATACCAATGATATGTTCTTTTCCTATTAAAAAAGGGGGCAGGGAACAATCAAGGTATGTAATTTTTATGTTTGGTACACCTTATGTACCAAATATTATTGTTTTCTTAATCTTTCTATGCTGAAGCTACTATTCTAAAATCATATCTCTAGTTCATCACTTTACCTTATAGTCTTTTCATGGTCCAAGGTGCTAAGAGTACCCTGTGGTCTCAAACCATGATTAAACACTTTTTAACTGGGGGAACAAGTGCATAATTATCTTTTAACTTGGTGGTGATATAAATTTCTGTAAGAGTACAACATACTCGTTCCTGGCTCAGTTATCATCCATTTTGCAAAGCACACCAACAATCAATTGCAATTTTTTTCTTTTTCTTTTTTCTGTTAATATGCTTGTGCTTATCTGGAAGTACTGTTGGGGAAACTTAAATCATTACAAGACTTTCTTTTCTTAAGTAGTTTTTTTTTTTCCTTTTCTTTTTTTTCTTTTTTTTTTCCCCCTGTTTTACTAATATTATTATCTTTCTGGAGAATTTCTAACCACCTCAGCTGTTACTTTCTGCTTGACCTCATTCATGCTTTCTGGTCCACGATCTCGATCAGTGCATCACACCGTCTCCTCTGATTGATGTTAAAATTCATCTTCTGTCAGCTGGAGCTTGTTTTGTTTCAATGAAAAATAATATTTGTGGTCTTTAAGATTTCTCTTTGTCAATGTCAGGCTATAAGGGGAGGAAAAAATTGACAATGATGGTCATACCCAGCATTTTTATTCCAGAAGACTGGTCTTTCACCTTCTATGAAGGATTAAATCGGCATCCTGATTCTATCTTCAAGGACAAGACTGTTGCTGAACTCGGTTGTGGGAATGGATGGATAACCATTGCGATTGCTGAAAAGTGGTCTCCTTTAAAGGTTTAGTTTTCTTGATTATCCATCTTTGTTATCCTGCATGGAGACATTGTGACTACTTTAAAGTTTATGTAATCCAGATGTTCTTATGATGTGCTTCTTCTAGACAGTCGATAGAATGCATGAAAAACATCATAAGTTCATCCTCTGTTTGCTAAATGTTCAAAAGACTAGTTTATGATCCAATCCATTTTGCTAAATGTATGTAATCATTTATTCTTTTTAAATCAGCTTATCTAATTTGCAGGTATATGGTCTTGACATTAATCCAAGAGCAGTCAAAATTTCCTGGATAAATCTATACTTAAATGCTTTGGATGAGAATGGTCAGCTTATTTATGACGAGGAGAAGAAATCTCTGCTTGACAGAGTGGAGTTTTATGAGTCTGACTTGCTAGGTTACTGTAGAGATCAAGGTATAATGCTTGAACGAATTGTAGGATGCATACCTCAGGTAATGTCTGAACTTGATAAAAGAATTTGGAATTTTTTATCACAGATATTCTTGATTCAAGGCACTCCGTGGATCTTTTTGCAAGATAGCCTAAATAAGATTCATATCATGGCAATGTGTGTTTCCTTCAATCAGTGATTATATTTCCTGTCCTCTGTTTTTTGTGCTTTTGCAGATTCTAAACCCAAATCCAGATGCAATGACCAAGATGATCACGGAAAATGCAAGCGAGGAATTTCTGTACTCATTGAGTAATTATTGTGCACTCCAGGTTGAGAACACTTTAACATTGTCTTATTTTTTGATCCATCCAAGTATCATTTTATGTGGTGCAAATTTGCAAAGTATCAGCATGTAAACAATTTTGTCTTATAAAGCCCAAATAATATGGGCATTATGATGCAAGTTTTCATTCAATGCATTTTAAGATCCTGATAGTTCATTACTAAAACTTACTGCAATACCAAGGCTGAAATTCTATGAGAGCCCGGCGTTCTTTTCACTGACACTGGATTTGTTAATGCTAGTAGTTAAATTAAGGTGGTTATCTGCACACAAAATTTCTTTCCTGGACTGAATGAGCTACATGTGATTGATGGCATTGGACCAACAAAGATTTCTTATATTTTCAATAAAAAGCAAAAGGGAAGATCACTACTTGAAAAAGGTTCATCATTAACAATTTCTCTATTTCATAAATAATAAGAGACCACTATGGACATGCTAGAAGGGAGAAAATAGTAAGACACTGTGTTTTTACTGGATTGTCATAACTTTGGCCTACATAATGTAGTTGAGCATTGGAAGTGCTTCATTCTTTGTTTCATGTTTAAACCCCCCCAAATCATATATTGTTGCCTGCTTGAGGCGATTTAATGTAGTGCTAGTCTGTTATGTACTCTTTTACTTGATATTTCTCTCATGTATCAAAACATTGTTGATCATGATGGAGGGTTTACTACGATTAATTCTACCCCCTTTATCTTTGTAGGGCTTTGTTGAAGATCAATTTGGTTTAGGTTTAATTGCTAGAGCAGTAGAGGAAGGAATAGCTGTCATCAAGCCTATGGGTATCATGATATTCAACATGGGAGGCCGTCCCGGACAAGGAGTTTGCAAACGTTTATTTGAACGCCGGGGTTTTCATGTTAACAAGCTGTGGCAGACTAAAATTATTCAGGTATGCAGAAGCCTTACAATTAGATCATGGGGATGTCAATCTTCTTCCACTATGATGTCATGCTTTATTCAAATATCTTTATTTAGAAAAGAAGGCTGGAAAGGAAAACATCAGGGTCTCAATTCTTAGAACATCCCACTAGGCATCTCATCTCTAGGATTGAGCCCAAGACTTTTAAGTTATGCAAGTGACCTTGTCTTCAGACTGTTTACAAGAATTTGACTACATTTGCCTTATTTCTAGAAGTCTGGATGTTTGAAAATGTTGGAAGCTATAATCACCAGAGAAAAGAACAAACTAATTAAGCCCATAACTCATCCAAACTCTGATTACTGAAAAAAAATAATGGATAGGGGAGACAGGCAGTCAGATCACTCTTTTCTCAGCATATCTTTTCTCACTTGAATAGGATGGCAAAAAATGGGTCTACACTTGAATTGGTCTTTTCTATCGTCCCTCCTGAGAATTGATAAGGCATGAGTTTTAGTTTGGAGAGATGTTTGGTTTCAAGACAATCGTCAAATGGGATCCGTCTGATGATGTGTCTGGCCAAAACACTCCCATCAATGGAGCATCTGCACTAGTTGTTCCTTTCACCTAATTAAAGATACGAGAATGAAATAAAAGAAGTTTTGGTTTTTAAAGTACCTTTTCATGCATATCTATAGGTGTTGCATTATCATCATTCCTGTTTTCATTGGCATAACAGATCTTCTTACTCACTTTTTAAGTGCATATTGCCTGCCCATGTATTATATGCTATATATCTATGTATATGTATGGACTTGGTTGAAGAATGCTTATTTTCATGCCTGCCTGCGTACGTGTTGAAGTGGATGCTTTTACCTGATCAAATTGCACATTTACCAGAATTTAGCATGGTTTAAGGATAAGTAGAGAGGGCTACCATGATTTTTGGATAGATTACAGCTTTGGTTCGTACGAGTGTATTTTGTTTTATTTTATTTTATTTTATTTTTTGGCTAAGTAAACATCGAGAAACTAGTGACAGAAAACAGAACACATTGGAAGACTGACGACCACAATAAACAGCCCATGAATCCAGACTAGCCACAGGCAACATCTCCAAATGCACCCAGCTCACAAGGCTAACAATTCAAAGAAGTTGCCAATTTATCTGACTGATGACTCATGAGCTAAAGAATTAGCTTCTCTCCTAAAATGGGAATCATAAAAGGGTAAAGTAGCATGAAAAGAGGATGCCAACCGCCTGTCTTCCCTATACTTTTTGTCATCATGCAAGTGAAGTTCCTAATTCATCCTACGTGATCAGCCACAAAATTAAGAAATGGAATGGATAACAGAATTTGGTGTAATGCTGAAGTACATAGAGTAAAACATATCGTATTAAAAATTGACTTCATCAGGTCCACACAATCCTATGTGGGACACAGTCATAATATCAAATTCTTTTAGATTTTTATCCTTTATTTCTGTAGCATTGCTTTTACGTCTTTGCTTTGCTCTAGAAGGTGATGTATCCTTGTTTGTTTTCTCTGACAAGAATCTGGTTCTTTTAAATATTTTCTGCAGGCTGCTGACACTGACATTTCAGCCTTAGTTGAGATTGAGAAAAATAGCCCACACAGGTTTGAATTCTTCATGGGCCTTACAGGAGATAAGCCTATTTGTGCTAGAACAGCATGGGCTTATGGAATGGCTGGAGGTCGTATATCTCATGCTTTGTCCGTTTACAGCTGTCAACTTCGTCAACCCACTCAGGTTTGCTTTTCTCCGTTTTTGCATCAGAAAACCTATTGCACACATTGTAATAATGCAAAACTGAGTAAATTATTGGAACAAAATGACAGGTCAAAAAAATTTTTCAGTTTCTCAAAAATGGCTTCCAGGAGATCAGCAATTCTTTAGATTTATCATTTGAAGATGATTCTATTGAGGATGAGAAGATTCCGTACCTTGCTTATCTTGCCAGCGTATTGAAAGAGAATTCATTCCTCCCATATGAACCACCAGCTGGATCCAGACGCTTTCGTAATCTCATCTCTGGCTTTATGAAGACATACCACCATATTCCGCTAAATTCAAATGTAAGAAAAGTTCTTTATATCTGTATAGTAATGGAGCGATCCTCCATTCAGCTGCTTTTGCTGGAAAATGTTGATTATTATGGTCAAGAAGCCTTTATTGTTGGTATGAGTAATTAAGATTAGGAATTTGATTGACAACTGAAGCGGCAATGTGCATGGACGTGTTATCTCACTGTCTAGATGGCTACTGAGAATTGTACAACTTAAAATAAAATTTTCACGTTATTTTATAATTAAAGATGCAGATTCGAACAAACTTTTTCCTACTTTCTTCTCAGTTTTAGCTGATGTAAAATTTTAAAAAGTAATTTCAGCATTTTTGACCAAATCTTTTGGCAATCTGTTTTTGATTCATAATACCACAGGATTGTGCTGTTTTATTTAGATTGAACAACTTGTAAAACACAGAACACCATGAAAAGAAAAGGGAGAAGTGTAAGTCTTCCTTGCATTGCTTTTTATCAATTGCTGATTCTCAAGTTTGGTTTGTTACTTGAGATAACTTTGCTTCATTCGTAGAGATAGGAATCTGCAACTTGTGAATGACAAAATGTTTCATTTTCCACCATAATACACTTTGGGCACTTAAATTATATGATTAGCAGTGCATTTCTTATATTTACATTCTTTAGGGCTGAAATTTCTTTTTCAATTCTGTGCTAGAATGTTATTGTGTACCCTTCAAGGAGTGTGGCAATTGAGAATGCCCTCCGTTTGTTCTCCCCACAACTTGCTATTGTTGATGAACATCTCACCAGACACCTCCCAAGGAAGTGGTTGACATCTTTACAAATTGAGGTAAATCATGATCTTGATGATATTAGATTTTCTTTTACCTGTATCATTTCTTCACTAAAATGTTGAAATCTAAAATAACAAGTAATTATGTGCTAGACCAACAATTATTCTCAGATTTCCGCAATTAATTTGGAATGACACATTATTTGTAATTCATGGATTTGCTTTAGAAATCCTAATAGTTGCTTATGGGTTTAAGAAATTATTTCTTTATTGTTGATTATTTTCTTTCCAGATTCTTACTTCTCAAGGATTATTAGATACTGTAGCTTCAGAAGTCTTGTGAAATAGTAAATTGCACTCTGTGGCAGATGGAATATTCAAAGGATGAAGTTATAAACCTGACAAAAGTGATGGTGACCCGAGAAAGATTTCATTAGAGTTGGATGTATATCCAGTTCAATCCTTCTTGATGGTATATTGGTCATTTTGATTTATCTCATTCATGGGAACTTGTGGGGGGTTAAGTGATAGCTTTCCAATAAACATCGGACTCTACCAGGGATCAGCATTAAGTCCAATCCTCTTTGCAATAGTGATAGATAAAATCACAAAAAACATTCAAGATGAAATACCATAGTGTATGTTTTTTACAGATGATATAGTGTTGGTAGATGAAGTTAGAAAATGTATTAATACTAAATTGGAGTTATAGAGGGACATACTAGAGTTCAGGGGATTTAGATTGAGCCGAACAAAATCGGATGCACGTTTAATGATAATCATCATAATGATGAAGAAATGATTAGGTTAAAAGGACATGACGTACCAAAAAGTAAACGTTTTAGATATTCGGGTTCATTTTCTAAAATGATGGCAACATAGATGGAGATGTAAACAACAGGATCCAATCGGGTTGGATGCGATGGAGAAAACATCCGGAGTTCTTTGCGATTACATGATGTCACTACATTTGAAAGGAAAGTTTTATAGAATGACAGTAAGACCTGCACTACTGTATGACACTGAGTGTTGGGCCAATAAACAAAAACAGAAGCATAAAATGATTGTAACTGAGATGAGAATGTTAAGGTAGATGTGTGGTAAAATTAGGAAGATAGGATTAGAAATGAAAAAATACGCACCAAATTAGGAGTGAACTCAATTGTGAGAAGATGTAAGAGTATCACTTAAGGTGGTTTGGGTATATGCAACGAAAACCGAAAGATGTATAAGTTAAGATGATTGAAAGCTTAAATATAGTAGATTTAGTGAAACGACGAGGTCGACCGTTAAAAATCTGGATGCAATGTATTCGCAAAGATCTGATAGTTAAGCGGTTAACTAAAGAGATAATTTCAGACAGGAACAAGTGACATAGGAAAATTAGAATAAGTTAAATCATCATTTTTCCTATTATAAATGTGTTTGGATTGTGTGTGTGTGTGTGTTTTTTTTTTTTTTTAATTTCTAAATTATCTTAAATTTGTTTCTCACACAGCCGACTCCAAATTTTGGGATTAAGGCTTAGGCTATTATTGTTGTTGTTTTATGGGAAGTAATCTAGCAAGCTCATATATCATGGAATCAGGAAATTCCATCTAGTAGCAGAAATTTACAAAAGATATGGTTAGCTGTCTATCGGTTTCTAGTATGTAACTAATCATGTTTCCTTGCTCTAGCTTGGTGAGCTTGAATATAAATAACAGTTTGGGAAGATTTCTAAGTTGAGCTTGTTCTTTCCTGTTGGCTGGCTAAGATGATAAAAAAGGAAAGACTTGAAGATATTTGGGCCAAATGAGTTTGCAATGTCTGGCCGATCCTATTCGCAGTCAATTGAACTCATGGATTTGTCTAGAAAAGAAGATTTGCATTAATGTTAAAGTTATGCAACTGAATTCTCCTTTAAGACATACAGAGAAGATAAGTTGCGTTCCCATGCTGATGGCTTCACCTTTATTCTTTGATTACTAGTATTTTATGTTTGGGAAAATGTGCATACTTCCTTAAAATGATAAGCTGATGAAAAATTCTGTGTCCATATGTCCCCCAATGTGCATATATTCTTCTATATGATGGCATCTATCATTTCGCTTGATCTTCAAAATGTATAATAATGAAGTGTGATATGTTTCATTGCAGCAGGCAGCAACTAATCAGCTTTCAGAGGATGCACTTACAGTCATTGAGGCCCCACACCAGTCGGATTTGATGATGGAGCTAATTAAGAAGCTGAAGCCACGGGTGGTAGTTACTGGCCTGGCTCATTTTGAGGCTGTTACTAGTTCAGCTTTTGAGCAACTCTTAGATATTACGAGGGAAATTGGATCTCGACTTTTCCTAGACATATCTGATCAGTTTGAACTATCTAGCCTCCCGAGTTCCAATGGGGTCCTCAAATACCTTGCAGGACATCACCTGCCATCACATGCAGCAATTATATGTGGCTTGTTGAAAAACCAGGTCTTGAAAATTTTCAGTTAAATCTACTGATGTAGATTGAATAGGCTATGAGAAACAAATACTTTAAGCACTTCTGCTTCAGTTCTATTCATCCTTATAATAGTGTGACCAATGCCTCTATTTCTCTATCCAGGTTTATTCAGATTTGGAAGTGGCTTTTATTATTTCAGAGGATGATGAAATCTTCAGAGCCCTTTCAAAAACTGTTGAACTGTTGGAAGGAAACACTTCCCTAATTAGTCAAAACTATTATGGTTGCCTTTTACATGAGCTTCTTTCTTTTCAGCTAGCTGACCGGCATCCACTTGCAGAGGTTTTCCACTTTTACTTTTTTATTTTCTGTATAAAAGATATTGTCCATCTTTACTATTTTCTTGTTCTTTTTTTTTCCCCTATCCTTTTGATGGTTGCTTTCTTCAAATACCTGATGATTTATTTCTTTAGTATTCTCTCTTATGTCTGTGAAGTGGATCATGTGGTTTCACCAGAAAAAAAAATGGAGAGCCAATTTTCCTGTTAAGGAATATTTGCTAAGCAAATGGAAGTAATTTTTTTTTTTTTTTTTTGGTCGAGTCCACTTGTATTCACAACTAAGAGCAGTAATGAATTTCAAAGGGGAAAAAAAGAAACAAGTATTATGCTTATTTATTTATTTACTTTTTATTATAGCACGCCCAGAGGGATCTGATAGGCAGTCCTGCTTTTCCTTTGATCTTGTAGAAGATTGCTGCATGTCGCTAGGAAAATGAAAACATAAAGATGATATGATTATCTCTACGTACACCTGCTAGGGAATGAATAGCCTTGTAGATAGTTCAACTGCTTTCACTTAAAATGCATAATCTAGATAAGAATTATGGATAGCTCTGCAGAAACAGATTCCCTTGTATCTGCTGCTACTGTGGTCAACAATCTACTGCCACGGTTTTCTTGTTTGTTAATTTCTCTTTAACTAATTTTACCTGTGCATCCTTCAGCGGGAAAGTGACCAAGAAAAACCAGCAGAAGTGATTGGCTTCTCCAACTCTGCTATTTCAGTTTTAGACAGTGCTGAGTTATCAATTGATGAGGTTGGGAACTCTTCCCTAATTCACATGGATGTGGACCAAAGCTTCTTGCCTATGCCATCACCCGTCAAAGCTTCTGTCTTTGAAAGTTTTGCCAGACAGAACATGGCGGAGTCAGAAAGTGATGTGACAACTAGTATCAAACAATTTGTCAAGAGCAAGTATGGTTTCCCCACTGATGGGGGCACAGACTTCATATATGCTAACAACTCACTATCTCTTTTCAATAAGCTGGTACATTGCTGTATCCAAGAAGATGGAACCTTATGCTTCCCTGCTGGTTCAAATGGGAACTATGTTTCTGCTGCCAAATTTGTAAAAGCTAACATTCTGACTATTCCTACCCAGTCTGAGCAAGGGTATAAGCTGACAGGAAAGGTACTTGCAGATGCACTGGCCACAGTGGATAAACCTTGGGTATACCTTTCTGGTCCAACAATCAATCCAACTGGACTGCTTTATAGTAACAAGGAGATTGAAGATATATTATCTGTTTGTGCGGAGTTTGGAGCAAAAGTTGTGATCGATACTTCCTTCTCTGGGCTGGAATTTAACTATGAAAGCTCCAGTGACTGGCACTTGGAGGAGAGTTTGAAAAAGCTGAAGTCTTGTGGAAAGCCTTCTTTTGGAGTATCTCTTCTCGGCGGACTGTCTTTTGAATTGCTTACCGGAGGTCTCCATGCATTTGGGTTTCTGGTTCTAAATCAACATGCTGTGGTTGATGCACTCAATAGTTTTCCTAATTTAAGTAAACCTCACAGCACTACCAAATATGCTATTAAGAAGCTGCTTGCTCTGAAGGAGCAAAATGCTGGGGATCTAGCTGATGCCGTTGTAGAACATAAAATGATTCTTGGAAATAGAGCCAAACGCTTGCGGGAGGTAATGATTATTTTTGTATTTGGCCTTCCATTTATCATCTTTTGTGGCTTTTGTCAGTTCTATTTTGTAACCATGTTGAGATATAGCAAATTGATCTCTTATTTGTTGAACAAGATTAGACAACTAGAACTTGATTTCTGTTTTGTTCATGTTCTACCAAATTTTCCTTTGTTTGTCAAGGTCATCTCTTAATTCATCATAATTTTATTGATTCAGTTCGGTCTTTTAGCTATGGTATTGACATATCGGTTCATTAAGCATAGGACCCTTAAATAACTGCTCTATCCTAATCCAAGTCACTATTTTCCATGTTTGCCATCCATCAGTCTGCCAATATGTCTAGGGCTATGGTTTCTTCACTAAGGATACAAGTCAGCTTTTTGACAATGAACAAGTGCAGTCAATGATGACCCTCGACTGCTGGTTGCTAGTAGTGAGTACCCCCTCATGCAACTAGAAGTTGTTTAGTGGGAGAATAAGGACAGAGAGGCATTTGCACTTGAATAGGAGTATGCCTTTGCCATTGTATTATGAAAAATCTGGAAGCAATCAACTGGTGGATCTTCTACCATGTTTGCTTGTCTCACGATTTATTGTGCAAAGGCTTATGAGACCTTTCAGGACTTTTAAGAGCTCCTTTTAAAAGTTGGGAGAACTTAGTCCAACAGAGCTTGCATAGGGCTAAGATACATCTTACCTAAAAGACATCATTTTGAAGATTACATATCCTTCTGAATGGTCTTTCTTGTGGACAAAGTAATTCAAGGATAGCCAACCTCAGGCAAAACAGAGCCTGACCCTGCCATAAATTCTTTCCCTGGTTATAGACCAAACTCACCTAGTCTCGGGTTCATCTGTAGATAAAAGACTTTAAAATTGAACCGCATGTAGCTGAAAGGTAGGTATATAATGAGCATGCTTGCTAAACTAAGGTGTGCCAAGGTGTTATAACTATGTTCTTTTGTTGAGGAAGATTTTTACCACTACTTTGCAGTGGTTTTTTTTTTTTTTTTTCATGTGCATATATTTTTTAGTTATTTTTTTGTTTCTTGACCTTGTGTTCTTACATAGTTTACTTCTTGTGACAACACTCTGCAACAGACTCTCCAGAATTGTGGATGGGATGTCCTACAATCCAGTGCTGGCGTTTCTGTTGTTGCAAAGCCCTCTTCTTATCTCGGCAAGACTATGAAGCTCAAGCATCAGTCTAAGGATGGATCCAGTTCTGACATTACTGTTGATCCTGAAGTTGTGATCAATGACTCCAATATCAGGGAAGCAGTTCTCAGCACAACTGGGCTATGTATAAATGGTGGTGCATGGACTGGAATCCCAGGCTACTGCCGTTTTACAATTGCTTTAGAAGATAGCGAGTTTGACCGGGCATTGGATTGCATTCTCAAATTTAAAAACATCGTTAACTAACTAATCTCTGGTACCTTCAATAAGTGTTCAATTGAATGTTATCACGACTTAGGTGTCGTGAGAAAATTGATCTTGCTGTGGGTTCTTGAAGACAATTTTTGAGCTCTTCCTATGAGCCTTTACTGATTGATTCTTGGAGAAGATGCATACTTGAATTGCTGTCATCTTCAATATCTGTTTGGCTTCAACTGCTCTATAAGGGCATTCTGTGAAACAACTCTTGTGGCAGCTCATAATAGAAAATACCTTATCATTCTCCTTGTTTTGGGAAGAATTATTGTTACATACTAGGATATGTAATGTAAGCAGGACCTGCCGCTTCCCTCAGCGTGCTTGCTTTGGCTGCTTCAACTCTGTTGTATTTCTTTCGGACTATTGCTAGGACAAATTTCCTGACTCTGCCTTAGCCGGCTTAATTAAAGGATGAAAGAAAATTCTAAACCCTAAACTGACACAACTCTCCCAAGATCAGCCATATGAATCTGAAAGGTATTATTTTTTGCTCCTCTCAATTGTTGTTTCCTTTTAAATTCTCTTAATTAAAATCTCAAATTCGAGTTTTGAAAATAAAAAAATAAACTCAGAAGAGTCAACCTTTAAATTAAGTCGCAAAGTTATTCAAATCAAATTAGTCGTGTCTTTGAATCTCCGTGATCAAGCCAAAAAAAAAAAAAATTGTTTTCTTGTACTGCATAAAATTGATGTTATTGATTTTTTTATTTTTTTGCCGCACATTGTAAAATGATTCTGCTTAACTTGGTTTACTTGTTTTGTCATGGTTTTCGTCGAATTTCAACATGATGTAGTTAGGGTTTTTACATCCAAGTCTGACACCCAATCTCTTTTCTCTCTCTAAACTTTGATCCTTTTGAATTTGGTTAGTTCTGGAAATACAAGAACCGGCTGTTTGAAATCATAGTTTCCTTTCAACTATAAAATCAAACCATGATAATTCTAACTCATGTAATATACAAACATACGTACATAGTTCATGGTCATACATAATTCAATATTAATATAGTTTTTTTTTTATTTTATTACTATTTTTCGGATGTTCTTCTTTATTATTAATATTTTTTTTTGTATAAGAAGATACAATCAAACGGGATTGAACCGGAGAAAGGAGGATAGAAATAGAGAGATTTTACCACTTGAGTTGTCCCTAAAGACGTTCTTCTTTATGTGTAGGATTAGAAGTGGGTTCTTGAAGACGAGGGATGATTCATCATAAATATATATTTTATTGTTGATTTTTCTGAGTATTAGATTTTTCTTTCTTACTAAATCTTGAGTTGAAGATGAAATTCTTGACATTAGAGTTCCCAATCTTCGTTTTTTCTCTATCAACAATATTGAGCATCAAGATTGCAATCAACCCCTTACTTTGGCCCAAGAAAAAAAAATGGTGAGAAAAAGATATTGTTTTTAGTAATTTAAAAAAAAAATGGAATAGGTTCAATAAAAAAAAAAAATTTGTAATTATTCGTCTGCCTTCTTATCTTTGAATTTTGTTTATTACTTATATTTATTTATTTTGTAATTTTTTTTTGGATTTATTATTAAATTATTTTTGAGCAAAAAGAATTTAACAAAATTATATACGATCATAACCTAATTGAATGTTGTTATGATATCGATGTATCAATCTAATTTCTTTGATTGAGAAATAATTTATACAGAATTTTAAATTAATAATTGTTTATATTTTTTAATATTATAATTAATATTTTTACTTTTTTATGGACCCATATTTGTCGGTGCATGGTAAGTCGCCGGAGATTTATGGTAAGGCACTACTTGGTTGTCAATTTTTGTGAATATTTTATATTTTGAAAAATTCTGTATTTAAGAGTTTCTCTTTTTTGTTTATTATTATTATTTTTCTCCTCGTCAACGAAAATTGCAAGAACAAGACAATAAGACAAAACATGATGTATGGGTAGTGTTGGTCCCCTCCTTCCTACACCCTTAAGGCATCCATTAAATATCATAGGAATTTCGAAAATTCAAAAATTGGCTCTTCTTGTGTGGTGATTCTCTATGGATGACCATAAAGCTGCTGCTTAGGTCTATTCATTCTTAAGAAAGAAAGCCTCTAAGTTAAAACTACCACTTCAACAAGAAAAGAGGGGGGGGGGAATGTATTCTAATCTCCCTCTCTCTTTCTTTTTAGTAATAGTAAACGATAGATTAAGTAATCGAATACACTATCTCTTAATCAAAAATAAATGATAAATTGAATGATCAAATATTGTTCTCGAATGGATGATGAATTAAATGATAAATTTTCTCATGATGATCGGATCAAATTAATTGAATGAAACCTAATCCAAAATATCTATTAATCGGTGAAAAAAAAAACTAGATGATGGATCAATTCTATGTTAGAGGTGATTCTTACTATAGAATTATTGTTCTAAGGGTTGTTTAAGAAATTTAGAATGATAATACAGATCGCCTGAATTATTAAATCATTCCTTACATGTAATATGATTAAGTTAAAAAGTTTTTTGAGTTTAAAACTTCTCTAAATTAAACCAATTAAACATTGTAACGGTGTTCGAACCAACTTATTCAGACCATGATTGTTGTAAAAACAACAATCATTCCTTACTTAGATATCAATTAGAGTTGCAGGAATCAATCAAGGGCTTCAAGTATTTTATATAATTAGAGTAGGAGTAGGAGAGTAAAGGGTATTGGAAGAGGTGCAACTTTAGCAAGGAATGAATGTTGAGAGCAGTGTTTCCAATCACAAAAACTTCACAACCAACGTGGGTTGGGTACAGTGGTGGACGGCCGATCCAGAATGATCAGGATAAAACACTAAACTGAGACCAAAAAAAAAAAAATCACAAAAACTTCACATATACACACATACATAGCACATTTTGTTATGAAAGAGAAATACTTCATTAATCTTACAATTCAGCCTTGGTAGCTTTAATATTTATGACCAGCAGAAGCACTGGCATCAGCAACAATATCAATGACCTTAGGCTGCCTCTTCTTCTCCTCCGCAAGCTTAGGCACGCTCACTGTCAACACCCCATCTTCCAACCTTGCTCTGTTCCCATCCAAATCCGCATTCCCCGGCATCCTAAACTGTCTCCAGAACTTGCCAGTGACTCTCTCCGCCCCATGCCATTTCTCCCCCTCCACATCCTCCTCCGCCTTCCTCTCAGCACTCTGTTTTCCTCCATCTCGATCTTGATGTCCTGCTTCTTGATCCCCGGAACATCCATGCTGATTATGTGGGCCTTGCTTGTCTCTTTCCAATCTGCGCGCGCGAGAGCTAAGGGTTCGGCGGATTTGGGAATTGTGAGAGCAGACCGTTCGAGGATCCGAAATGGGTCTTCTGGCGGAAACATAACATCGAACGGAGATCGCGTGTATGGCATTAACGCGTTTGTTGGAATTAATGTAAGTGCTAACATAAGTATCACTCCCATGAAATTGACTTTGGCAGCCATTTTTTAGAGAGAGAAAAAGAGAGAGGTTTTGGGTGCAGGGTTTCTGGAAAAATGATGAGAAAGACTTGGAGATTCACTTTGATAAGCTTGTGTGTTCTGGGATATGGGAAGAAAGAGAGAGGGGTTTTATGGGGATTGGATGAGCCTGGATACTTCGGAGTTTGAGTTGTGCTTGTCGGTTGCTTGGCATTTGAATAGGGGAAGTTCTACAAGTCTCAGGAGAGCCTGGAAAGAGAGAGAGAGAGGGTTCTCCGAGGTGGACAAAACCCATGTCTAGACTGTTCTGGATCGTCCGCTTCAACTCATAAGTTTATATTGGGCTTCGCGCCTAATTATGAGCTCCTTGAAATTTCTATCCTCTCATTTTTAAGTAGTAAAATACATAAATTCTAAATTTATAAATATATTTTTAAAATATAAATTATTTAAACAAAACTTTTATTTAAAATTTGATTTATTTAATATTTAATTTATTTCGTCTTATTAATATAATTCTTAAGTAAGAAAGTATTGTTTATTTATTTTTTTGTGTGTGGGATAAGAGAAGTAATCTCAAAAGATATAAATTAAACTTAAAATTTGGATTACATACGTAGAAGAGAAAAACTCCATGTCATTAATAAACATAAAAAAATTTAACATGAGTAACAGAATCTTTACTAATCATATAAATATAAGGGTGAACGATATCCTATCACTTCAGATTTCATCATCCTTCAATTGGTAGGAGGTGATTTGTAATTAGTGAATTGAAGTACGATGTCTTATATTTTTATGTGTGAGTTAGAGTGGGTTGAATAAAAAAATAAATCCATAATTCCATCATCATGTGTCTTATCATGTGTCTTATTTCTCTCAATTTTCATCATCACATGTCAACTTGTGTTTTCAAATATTAATACATACTCCCTAAAATCGTCTCATCCAAAAACACCCTCATAATACCATCTCTCTAACTTCTAACATTTAATATTTTCACATTCCTCTCTCGTTATTCACCGATTTGTCATTGATGACTTGGAGTGTGTTTGACCATAACATTAAGATAATCTCTCTCTCTCTCTTTATTAGAAGGATCATGAATTAAGATAATCTCTCTCTCTCTCTCTTTATTAGAAGGATCATGAAACCAAGGATTTATATATCTCTCTCTAAGCAAAGTAAATAGACATAAAATTTCAATATGTCGTATAAATTAGTTGAGAAAAGTGGTGTACCATGATCTTAATGATCATAGTGTATGAAAGTCATTCCTCTATACTTGTTATCTCTCTCTTTCTTTCTCTATATAAGCGGGGTAAATAAACATAGGAAGCTGTTTATTAAGCAAATTATGCTCTCTTTCTCTCCCCTCATTCTCTCTCTCTGAGTGGGGGACAAATGGAGACAGTCAAGTGCTTATTATGGAATCCATTCCTCTATTGTGAAAGTTTGTATTTGTTTTTCCTATTTCTAAACATTTGCTTTGTTTGATATTTGTTCTACCACTCTTAGTATTTACTATTAATTCTAAAAATATTATTTTTTTAGTTCTGGTTAAGGAAAGTGGTGTGTCTAATAATGATCATGGTATATAGAGGTGATTTCTCCATTATAAAGGTTTGTGTTTCTGAACATTTGTTTTGCTTGACGTTTGTTTTACTGCTCTTCATATTAATTGTTGATTCAAAAAAGGTTTTTTTTTTGTTTTTTCTTTTTCCACTTCCGGTTAAGAAGAGTGGTGTGAATGATGATGATCGTGGTGTATGGAAACTATTCTTCTATTGTAAAAGATTGTGTTTGTCTTTTCTGTTTCTATGTATGTAATACCGAAAAACTCTGACTTTATTGTTGACTCTAAAAAATCATTTAATATTTTTATATTTTATAAAATATATGAGAATAATTAATTTAAATACGAATGTAGATTTTATTGGCCTGTATGATAATCTCTCATACGAATGTTGCTGTACTCAACTATTTCAAACCAAATGTGCTAACACCAGAGGTTGGTTTGTAAAATTTAGGGCATAAATTGAGGAATGATGCTCGTGGATGGCAGGATGAGAGGTTCAGAAGTTAGATTCTACATCAATCATCATTATCATCTTCTTCTTCTTCTTATTCTTCCTGAATTCCTATTGTATCAACATTTTTCCTTTCTAACAAAAGGAACGAAATATTTTTGAACCAACCCCCAACAACATTTCAATTGAATTCAATTGCCACAACATTTCTTTTCCAATTGCACCCTGAATCTTTCTTTCATGTTCAATTGAATTTAGTAGAAAATTTTAATTGAGGACCACCCCAGCTAACTTTCAATTGAGGACCCCATCCCATCCTTTGAAATTAAAGAGTGGCTGCCCCTTTCTCAATGGACAGCTCTTTATCTCTCACATCAAATTCGAACCTTAACCCCAAGAGTAATTGGGCAAGTGGGTCATTTTTTTTATATGCTCAGTTTTTCTTTATTAATAATAGAGAGGGAGGGAGAGAGAGAGTGTGTATAATATTATAAATTAATATAATATACCACCGTTACTCAAAAAATAAATAAATATTCATATAAAATTATCCCACAAAATAATTTGGTATTGAATCCAGTTTTTCCATCTTTTTTTCCCCATAGGATAGAGGGAGGACTGTGCCTACCGTGACCAAAAGGTCCAAAATGCACAAGAAAAGAAAATAGGGAACGTCCCTTTCACCATGGACGACTGGTTTCATTAAATGGTTTTATGTTTACGGTCGGCAAAGAGGTTAGCTAATTCGGCGGAAAAGCTTTATTCTATTGCTATATGGCCAATCAAGTTTATAAGTTGACCAACAAAATCAATTTTTGTGGTTATCAATTTTCTCTTGGAAATTTACTTACTAACATGGCACCTAATTTTTTAATATATTTTTTCATTATTACAAAAAAGTATTAAGTTTTCCCACGTTTAAACAAAGAGTTGTTATAAATATTGAATAATTTGGTGGATATCCATTGAAATATATAACTTCATCATTATTTTATAAGACATTTGTTAAAATACAATCTCCTGATAACTCAATTATTTAAAGACTTCCAAAAGAAGCCTTGGGAAAAAAACCTTGAAGTAACTTAACTTTCAAAGGAAGTCATTGGAAACTTACAAAGGAAGCTATGAAAGTTTAAAGGGGAAGTCATACAAAACTAAAGTTCTGGAAAACACATAAAGCTTGCATGGGAAGGAAAACAAAGTTTATGATGGAAGTTAAGTAAAACTTCTAAGAGAAGCCTTGAAAAGCTTCTAGGAAGACTTATAAAAGAAGACTTGAATGGCTTATAAGTGAAACTTCATGAGCCTATAAATATGAGTCTAGAAGGAGCTTGAAGTGGTGAAGTTGGTGAACCAAGGTTGAGAGAGAAATGAGAGGAGAAAGTGAGAAAACAATTCAAGTAGTTTTTTTCACTGTATCCTATTCAAAATTCTCTTTAATATAGATCTTTGTTTCTGTATCAACTTCTTTTATAATACGTTATCAGCACGAGACTCTATCAAAAATTCAAAACTAAGATCAACCAAATACAAATCTACCTTTATAGTAGAAAATGTGGTTTCACTATTCGAGAATTTTGAGATACGTTTTTACCAATTTCTTTCTAATAGCAAATCTTGCTAAACTTGAATTTCTATCTCTTGATATTTCTAGAAAGAGTTATTTATCATGGGTTCTTGATGTTAAAATGCATCTGAATGCGATGGGTCTTGGAGATACCATAAAAAAAAGATGTTTCTGTACAAGATTGTGCAAAAACAATAATTTTCATTCGGCATCATCTTGATAAAAGTTTGAAAACAGAATATCTTACTGTTAAAAATCCTCTTAAATTATGAAAAAATTTGAAGGAAAGATATGACCACCTGAAGTTGGTCGTTTTTCCTAAGGTATGATACGATTGGATACATCTGAGACTATAAGATTTTAAGTCTATTGGTGACTATAATTCTGCAACGTTCAAAATCACATCCCAATTGAAATTGTGTGGAGAAAACATAACTAAAGAAGATGTGTTAAAAAAAACTTTCTCCACCTTTTATGCCTTGAACTTGCTCCTGCAGCAGCAATATCGAGAAAAGGAATTCAGTAAATATTCTAAATTGATTTCATGTCTTCTTGTAGCCGAGCAAAATAAAGAATTATTGATGAAGAATCACGAGACTCGACCAACTGATAGTATTCCATTCCCTGAAGCGAATGCGACTAAATATGAATATAGAAAAGGTCGAGGTCGAGGTTATGGTCGTGGCCGTGGTCCTGGACGCAGATATGGTCGTGGACAAAGTATCCATTACAATAATGATGATCGTATTAATGGTCGATCAAATCAAAAGGGCAAACATCACCACTACAAGTGGGATGATAGTGATGGAAAAGAAAAATAGAAACATTCAAGAGGTTCTGACAATGTCTGTTACCGATGTGGTGCTAAAGGACATTGGTCACGTGTATGCCGAACTCCAAAACATCTAGTTGAATTATATCAAGCCTCTTTAAAGAAGAAAAATAAAGATGTGGAAACAAATTTTGTCATCCCATGTAATGATACTGATATAGATATAACTCATCTTGATATGGCTGATTTCTTTGAACACTCTGAAGAAAAAATTGATAATCTGATCGATGATGAAATTATCTAAATGTATGTTATAAATAAATAAGTTAGTTTTAATGTTTTGTAATATGATGCACTCTATTTTTGATTGATTTATTTTTTTATAATTCTACACAAACAAATTAATCATCTCTTTTATTTTCTTCATAAATAAGATATGGATATTGCTGATAGTTTGGAATGTATAAGAAGCGAAGAAGATATATATCTAATTGATAGTGCTACAACTCATAAGATACTTAGAAATAAGATTTATTTTGCCAACCTGAAGTTGGAAGAAACAAATATCAATACCATAAGTGGTACTGCAAAATTGATTGAGGGCTCTGGCAAAGCAAATATATGTCTCCCTGAAGGAACAAAATTGGTTATACATAATGCACTATACTCTACTAAATCTCATAGAAATTTGCTGAGTTTTAGAGATATCCGTCAAAATGGATATCACATTGAGACAATGAATGACAATAATATTGAGTATTTGTGCATTACAATTGTTGTTTCTAGAAAGAAACGTATAGCAAAGAAAACACTATCTCTTTCCTCTGACTTATACTATACAAAAATTAATACAGTCGAAATGTATCATTTAGTAAACCAAAAATTTACTAATCATAAAGACTTTATTATATGGCATAATCGACTAGGACATCCTGGATCAATTATGATGAGAAGAATAATTGAAAATTCTCATGGTCACATTTTAAAAAATCAAAAGGTGTTGAAATCAAATGAATTCACATGTGCTGCTTATTCTCAAGAAAAATTTATTACGAGACCTTCACCAGTCAAAATAGAAACTGAATCTCCTGGATTTTTTGAAAGAATCCATTGTGATATATGTGGACAAATTCACCCACCATGTGGACTATTTAAATATTTTATGGTACTAATTGATGCATCCACAAGATGGTCACATGTTTATCTACTATCAACTTACAACCTGGCATTTGCGAGATTTCTTGCTCAAATCATTAAGTTAAGAGCACAATTTCCAGATTATCCGATTAAGACAATTCGAATAGACAATGCTGGTGAATACTCATCTTATACTTTTGATGACTACTGTATGTCTATTGATATTAAAATTGAACATCCTGTAGTTTACGTTCATACACAAAATGGTTTAACTGAATCGTTTATCAAAAGATTGCAATTGATTGCTAGATCATTATTGATGAGAACTAAACTCCCAACATCAGCTTGAGGACATGCTATTTTACATGCAACAGTACTTATACTTTTAAGACCAACACACTACCATGAATACTCCCCTCTACAATTAACTTTTAGTTATGAACCCAATATTTTCCATTTAAGAATTTTCGAATATGCGGTTTATGTCCCTGTAGCAACACCGCAACGAACTAAAATTGGCCCCCAGAGGAGATTGAGAATATATATTGGATATGAGTCACCCTCTATTATACGATGTCTTGAACTTTTGACAAGTGACATTTTTACTGTAACATTTGCAGATTATCGTTTTGATGAAACAACTTTCCCAGTATTAGAGGGAGGACAAGGACAATTGAAAAGGAAAATTATATGGAATGCATTACCATTGACATCTCTTGATTTTCATACAAAAGATTGTGAACTTAAAGTTCAAAGGATAATCCATTTGTAGAAAATTGCAAATCATTTACCTAACGGGTTCACTGATTCCAAAAGAGTCACGAAGTTGCATTTTTCTACAAAAAATGCACCAATTAAACTTGATGTTCCAGCTGGATAATCTTCAAATATTGTAGCAAATGAGTCTCATACACGTTTGAAGCGTCGAAGACCTCTTGGCACCAAAGATAAAAATCTTCGAAAGAAAAGAGGATCTACTGATCATGATCATTTAAAAAAATTGAATGATAAAAAATCTCACGAACTCATTGATGACGAAAATCAGACTCCTGTAGAGCCTGACATAGCTCCTGAAGAGTATGTAAAGGAAACTACCATAAATTTCACCATAATAAGGATATGTTGTGGATGATATATTTCTATATAATGTTGCACTTGAAATTATGGAAGAAATAGAGGATCTTGAACCAAAATCTATTGAGGAATATTAGAAAAGAGATGGTTGGCCAAAATAGAATGAAGCAATCTAATCTGAATTGAATTCGTTGGCTAAGTGTAAAGTTTTTAGACCTGTAGTCAAAACATTTGAAGGTGTAAAACTTGTTGGATATAAATAGGTATTTATGCGCAAACGAATGAGAAAAATGAAATTGTACAATTTAAGGCACGTCTTATAGTACAAGGGTTTTCACAAAGACCAGGTCTTGATTATGATAAAACATATTCCTCTGTAGTGGATGAAATTACATTACGTTTTCTTATGACTTTAGTAGTATATGAAAAACTTGAAATGTGTTTAATGGATGTAGTCACTGCTTACCTATATGGGACATTTGAAAATGATGTTTATGTGAAAATCCCTGAAGGATTTAAAATGCCTAAAACATGTGATTGAAATTCTCGAGAAATTTACTCCATTAAATTGCAAAGATCACTATATGACTTAAAGCAATCAGGACGAATGTGGTATAACCATTTAAACGACTGTTTGCTTAAAAAGAGTTATACAAACGACCCAATATGTCATTGTGTTTTTCTTCAGAAATTTAAAACACGTTTTGTGATCATTACAGTATATGTTGATGATCTGAATCTTATTGGAACTCCTAAAGAGATTTCCAAAACTGTTGAATATTTGAAAAGGGAATTTGAAAACAAAGAGTTTGGGAAAACAAAATTTTATCTTGACTTATAGATTGAATATCTGAAAGATGGAATATTCATTCATCAATCAAATTATACGTCTAAAGTTTTAAAACATTTCTACATGGATAAAGCACATCTATTAAGCACTCCAATGATTGTTCGATCACTTGATGTTGAAAAAGATCCTTTCAAACCGCAAGGAAAAGATGAAGAAATTCTTAGTCCTGAAGTATCATATCTTAGTGCCATTTGAGCACTTATGTATTTTGCTAATTGTACAAGACCTGATATATCATTTGCTGTAAATGTATTAATAAGATTCAGTTATTCCTCAACACGATGACATTGGAATGGGGTCAAGCATATTTTTCGATATCTCCAATGAACGATTAATCTTGGTTTATTCTATTCAACTAATTCCAAATCAGTATTGATCGGATATATTGATGCTGGATTTTTGTCTGATTGTCACAAAGCATGATTTCAGACTGGATACTTATTTACATATGGCGGTACTGCTATTTCTTGACGATCCACAAAACAATTTATAGCCGCTACCTCCTCAAACCATGCTGAGATCATAGCAATTCATGAAGCAAGCCGAGAATGTGTATGGTTAAGATCAATGACTCAATATATTTTGAAGAATTATGGACTTTCCTCCAATAAAGATATTCCTACGACATTGTTTGAAGACAATACTGCATACATTACTCAACTTAAGGGAGAATATATCATGGGAGATAGAACTAAACATATTTCACCAAAATTTTTCTTTACACATGATCTTCAAAAGAATGGTGAAATAAACATGCAACAAGTCCGATCAAGCGAAAATTTAGTAGATTTATTTACCAATGCACTACCGACTGCCACATTCGAAAGATTGGTGAAACGAATTGAAATGTATCGATTTAAAGATCTCAAAAGATATTTTCAACAGGGAGAGTAAATACACTTAGAATAGTGTACTTTTTTTCCTTCACTAGAAATTTTTTTCCCACTGATTTTTTTCTAGTAAGGTTTTAACGAGATCTATTCTTTGCGTAATGGATATCCAAGGGGGAGTGTTATGAATATTGAATCATTTGGTAGATATCCATTGAAATATATAACTTTATCATTGTCTTATAAGACATTTGTTAAAACACAATCTCCTGATGACTCACATATTTAAAGACGTCCAAAAGAAGCCTTAGGAAAGGCTTGAAGTAACTTTTAAAGGAAGCCATTGGAAACTTACAAAAGAAGCTATGAAAACTTAAAAGGAAAGTTATACAAAGCTTCCAAAAGAAGACACACAAAGCTTGCATGGGAAGAAAAACAAAGCTTATGATGGAAGCCAAGTAAAACTTCTAAGAGAAGTCTTGAAAAGTTTCTAAGAGAAGCTTCATGGAAGACTTATAAGAGAAGACTTGAATGAATTCCAAGTGAAGTTTCATGAGCCTATAAATATGAGCCTAGAATGAGCTTGAAGTGGTGAAATTTGTGAACCAAGGTTGAGAGAGAAATGAGAGGAGAAAGTGAGAAAACAACTCAAGTAGTTTCTTTCACTTTATCCTATTCAAAATTCTCTTTAATATAGATCTTTGTTTCTATATCAACTTCTTTTATAACAAGAATTGTTTTTTTTTTACTGACGTTTTTTAATTGTCCTGATATTTAAACAAAGCAATGTCAATATTTTTCTGTTATTTATATTTTTTGAACCTGAATGTCGATAAAGTATATTAGAATGATTTTTTAGACAAAAAAATGTTGTCTCAAATTAACGGCACGAAAAAAATAAGTGATGGGAATCTTTTGTTATTTTACCAAAGTTTCCAAACATTGGCAAAGCTCAAAGCGTTGCTCAAATTTTTTCATCAAACGTTGGTAAAGTTTTAAAACTTTTACGATGTTTTCTCAATAATCGTTGACAAAAAGTAGAGCAAGAGTAAATGGAGATACGAGAGAGAGGGGGGCAGGGAAAGCATGGCATTTTGGTGGGAAAACGTCGGGCTTTCTCTGTAAAGTACCGGTGTTATCATCCAACGTTTACCAAAGAAAACGTTGACAGAGCTCAAAACTATGCCAACATTTCCTCAATAGATGTCAGCAAGAGGAAGAGAGGGAGGGAGAGAGAGGGCGCAGGGAGACAATATTTTGGTGCCAAAATATTGTACTTTCTCTTTAAACTGTCGATGTTTTTAGTAAAAACATTGGCAAAAGGTAGAGAGAGATACTAAAGAGAGGGGGCAAGGCAAGGCAACGTCTTGGTGCAAAAATGTCGCATTTTCTCTTTGAATTGCCGACGTTTTGAGTGAAAACATCAACATACTCTATTGACTAGCCAACATTTATTAGGTAAATGTCGGCAAGTTCAATTATAATCTTAACTAATCTCTTCTCTCCTATCTCTTTTCTTCTCTCCTCTGCCAGAGCTGCTATTCTTCTCTAAAATTTATTGCCCCGGAGTTCTCCTACCACTGCTTGCCACCACCCATCATTTGGACCTTCCTTGCCACTACTCACCCGCTAGTCACGGTTGCTCTCTCTCCCTTGCCACTGGTTTGCCACCATCGAAGGTGCATATATAAGCAGCTTTCTTTGCCAAAGTTCTCTTCTCTCTCTCTTTTCTTCCATTTTTTGCAAATTTGATTGGTTGATATTGTTGTTAGTGTATTAAAAAAATGAATTTTTGTATTGAAACATGAGTTTTTACCCGAATAAAAATTTAGGAAAATTAAGGTAACATTAGAACAAAATTAGGAGTACAATTAGAATAAAATTAACTTCTCTTAGTGTAACCATCACGCCTCAATCCGCAAGTCCTAACATGCGATAACTACCACACTACCTTGAAACACTTGTGAATCTCATCCCGTGCTCTAAGACACCGTAAGGCATTCAGATATCCAATAAAACCATTAGCCATCTTGGCCTCTCAATATCATTAACCAACAAAATAAATTCTCACTCAAGGGATAGAAAGCAAAACCAACCAATATTTCCCAAGTAAATTTCATAAAAAGATAAATTATGGGTCCGCAATAAAGGTTTATATATAATTAAATCCAATCAAAACTCAAAATAATGAGTTAAATAAGTTTTCAAATAGATTTTATACAAAATACCCTCCTTGGGTCAACTATTGATATTTCAAAGTAAAAGCAAAATCTATACCCAAAGAAGTCTCTGACACTAGTCCTTCCAAAAATCTGACTTTAAACGGCCACGCGTATTAACTAAACTTTATTTGCAAAATAGAAAGAGAGGAGTGAGAATATACAATAACTAGTGAGTATATAACATATTATAATAATAAATGAGGAATGATTGTGGATATGTCAAATAATTATCTTAAAATTATATAATCGCAAGCATAGAGAACATGGTTTGTCATCACATATCAAGTTTAAACAAGATTTCGATGAATCATATTATACAAATCATATTCATGCAGTCATATCCACAAGTTTCCAAAATCACAGGGTTGTCAAAAATCTTTCCACCAAAGGTTTAACCCTGATCAATGATGAAATTGCTAAGCGGTTCTTGTTATCATCAATCACAAATATTACCCTCAACCTTAGTTTTGGTTTGGCCCTCCCCTCGGGTGCTACCAGATTAGTTCGAAGGGAGGATTTCGGAGGCACCTTTCGAGCGCAACTACCTTTTCGACCAAATAAATATTCAACCACGTCACCCCGTTGGGTTGCCCTGTGAAGGGAATGACTATAGTCATTAATCATACACACAGTATCATTTAGCAATACCACAACATATATCAAAGTGTGTTAATAATTTTCTAATAAATTCTCAATTCATAAATTCAACCAAATCATACTTAACATAAATCGATAAATAAGGCACATTAATTTTAATTTAGCACATGGATACATCTATTAATCCAAATTCCCTTTTGGAACACTCCACAATCATAAAACAATTTAAAAACAATTTTAAAAATATTTATAAAATCAATACAAGGTATTTTTTTACTTAAAACCATAAGCATACATCCACTTACCTTTTGGGAGGGTAAACACTTCTAAATCAAATCACTATAACGTTCAATTCCTTACTTGGGTCTAATATCTTATGCCTAAAATAATAAACATCAAATTCTCATTCAATCCACTAGTAAAATTAGAGTTATTTCGATTTTTCTCAAGTTAACACAACTTAAATTTTCAAAATCCGCAAATCTGTGTTGTAATTTTCTTATTCACAATCTATTGGTAACTATATTCCATTATTATTCACAAATTTCTCACAATTTCAATATTCATAACTCTAGATCTAATTCCCAATATTATATTCCATCAATCTCTGCTAAATCTCCAAAATAAGCAAAATAAACTCAGTTCTAGGATGAAAGAGTGTTATTACCTCAATTCGCGTCATCGATTTCGTTTCTAAATCAAAACATCTCAAATCTTTAGATTTCTTTCACTATAAACCTACTTCTCTCTCTACCTTTGGTCCTTTTCGTGCTTGCTTGAGGTTCGGAGATTCAGATCTATGAGTTTTCAAAGGATCTTGGCAGATTCTCCCAAGAGAAAGAGAGATTGAATGAGACGAATATGGCTTTGTATGAATTGGGGAGCAGAAATGAGAGAGGGAGGAAGAGTTGAGGCAATGGAGGAGGAAGAGAAATGAATTAGGGTTTTAATCAAACCTTTTTATAGTCGAAAGTGAAATTACCATCCTATCCTTCCTTTCTTATGAGTTTAGGTGGGTTGGTGTCCTTTTTGGTCATTTTGCACCCTTTAAACATTAGGATTCGACATGCCAAGTTGACCTACATCATGGGTAAAGCGACTCATAAGCACAAAGTTCACATAGCCAAGGTGACTTGCTTATAGGTTTAAGTTAACATAGGCAATATAACTTGTTGTTGGGGAAGGCGATCTGAAATTCATATTTTCTAAGCCTCGAGTTTACCCAAGAAAAGAGAAAGGCGACTTGTCATTACAAAGCCTCAGAAACCCAATCCTGTTGACTAATCAAGGTGACTCATGAGTGGTGCAAGGCGACCCAGTAACACCACATCTCAGAAGCCTGCTTTGTAACTCAACCAAGACAACTTGTAAATGGCACAAATTGACCTGTGCCATCAAATTACACATACAAGGCGACCTAACACCCCACAAATGGACTTGTCACTCCCTTTCTATCAACACAAGTCTACTTGACAATACACACAAGTCCACTTGTCTCTCACAAACCCCACAACCACAAGCTAACCCATCCATGCCTCAAGTCCCTTTGTCTCTCACACACCTCACATACATAAGCCAACCCACCAAACCATTCGAGTCCTCTCATCACTCACACACTCCATATACACAAGTCAATTTACTAAGCCACAGAGCCACTCATCACTCACAAGTCATAAATACAAGGAATTATATCATGTTATGCACCCAACGTGGTTTGAACCCAAGCATTCCAATTTCCCCCAAAATAAAAAGGTTTTATCCCCACCAAACCATTCCACACTTTGTTAATTTTATGAGATAATTAAATTAAATATTCAATTACAAATCCTTTTTGAAATTATACAAAAGAACTAAAATTGAAAATTTGAATACCGAATTTTTAGTGTTACAGTAACATTAGAATTAGAATTAGAATTATGGAAAAATTAATATATATTAAATTAGAGTTTAGGGCAAAATTTGAGTTGGTAGTTTTTTGATAGTCACATTTAAAATTGAAGTAAAATTTTGATTGATCAATTTTTGTTACTCATATGTTGATATTTTAATTTGAAGATTGTTGTAATTTGAAATGGTTACTCATATGTTTCTTCATTTTCTACGTTTTACATGCATATTTATTAAAAAATTTAATCATGCATATATATGTTTGGCGTGCATATGTATTCCATCGATTCCAAAATCCAATTTAATTTTGCACCATTTTTTGGTCCTTCTTTCTTCATTATTTCAAATTTGGTTACTCATATGTGTGTGTGTGCGTGCGCATGTGTGTGTGAGATTACTCATATGTTTCTTGAATTTCTATATTTGGCATGTATATGAAGTGATAGGGAATTTTTGTTTCTAATAATATACAAATATTTTATCATGTTTCTATCAATATATTTTGTTTAAAAATGTTTATTTATACTAAATCCCTTTTTGTGTCAAACAAATCTTTGTCAAAAATATCAACTAAACGGAGCCTATTATTTTGATATATTTTAAAAAATGAATAAATTTTGGATACAAAAATCAAGGTTAAGTAAGAAGTATAAAATCAAAATTCAAAGATTTCTGGATTTTGCGTTTGAAAAAGTAGAGGAATATTTGATATGTGATAGTGTTATGAGGTTATACTATTATTGAGTATTTTATTGCAAGTCTCTTCTTTCAATTTCTGCATCTTCTGTATCAATGATAACGAAGTTCTACTCACAAACATGCATCATGCCATCTGCCGTGTAAGATACTTGGTCTAATTAATGAATCTTTTTCTTCAATTACCATAGAGGGGCTTGTAGCAAGGCACAAAGTTCTATCTATATATATATTCATCTTGAAATGTAGTTCACAAGATTGATAATTTTATTGAAAATATCTATTAGTTTATTACTATCTTATATATTTTGACAGTAAGTTGGTCTTAATTGAGAATTCTTGATCTTATATTTTATTAAATTTGTGTAGAGTTTTGAAACAGTTGTACAAAAATTAAAAAAAAAAAAAAAGAGGTACTATTGAGCATACATCAACTGTATATGGTGGTGATGGCTCCATCTGTACAAGGAAGTCATATAACTTGAGGCTAGTTTTTATGTTGAGATATTGTATATAAAATATATTATGAAATATTGATACATTTTAATTATTATATATAAACTTATTTAATTTAGTCAAATGATTGTATATGATTTCTTTATTTTTGCAGTTGAAATTGAGTTTACCCTATATTTGTACTTTGATGGATATTTAAATTTATATATTCTATTTGTAGTTGATTAATATTTGGAGTTTTAATTTATATTTATAGTTGATAATTGTTCGTAGTATTATTATTTGATATTTAGAATCGTTGAAGGTAGGATTTGATTTCACAGATCCGACTTCTTATGACTCGAACGGATATTCAATGAGGAGATTTAAAATATGCAAAAAACCGTTAGAGAATGCTCAGGCTCCGACGTTCATGTCAAAAAAAAATGATTTTGGAAAGGATAAACACATAGAGAGGAAGAGATGACGGATCTTCCAGTGACCTTTGTGTATTCTGTGTCGAGTTTAAAAACTTACCCAGTTTGATGCATCAAGAACTCTTTATATGATGTCCTGCTAGAGCTGTATGATCTCGGAGTGTCTCAACCCCAACTTTTTTGTAAAACGATTTGAGAATTCCGATTTCTGATCGTCAAAAATTTCAAATCGTTATCATTTAGGAAAGTGAATTATACGGGGAGATTCTTTTCTTTATCGATTAAATACTCAAAAGTTTTTTTTCTTATCTAGGAGATGTGTTTCGTAGTAAAATAGGAAATTTAATCAAAGTGAGATTCGGGTGGGAATAGAGGCATTCGGTTCTCTTAGTGTTCGATAGTCATCGGTCGAATAGAGATGGCGCATTCGATTTTATCAAATACTCTTGTAGGTTGGATCACTTAAACCTCATTGGAGTTGGCTGATCAACGAGTAGGATACCACGGAGTTAGACTCCTTTGGATAGTCAAGATGACAGAGACCCCTTCGGGGAGATAAATCCTATCAGTAGATAGGTGATATAGGCCCATTTATGGATACATTGGATCATGGGGTTCTATGTAGTGAGTCTTTTGAGAAGGGTCTCATCGAAAATATTTTGTATAGATAAACTATAAATATAAGAAATTATAACAAGATTTGAAATGAAATATGGATATTACTGTTTTATAAGCATGTTTTTGGGACCAATTGCAACGAAACAAAACTTGTTAACAGAAGATAAGTTTTTGCTAACGTTTAGGAGAGAAAAACATATCTAAAATAAACGTTGGCTACATTTTATTTCATTTCAATCGGTCAGGACACCCACTTCCAAGAGCTTTTTTTGGAGTGCGTGTTGGGAAGTCATCCATGGGCAAAACAATAAGCCGATTATTGTTTCCAAGTAGCTAGCTTATCATAGAGGGTAGTATGCAAACCACCTACGAAGGAGTTCAAAGACTTCCTTGGGCCTGTATTCTGGTGCAGTATGACCTCCACCCTTAAAAAATCAACAAATAAATAAATAATAATGAAAAAAATAAATGAGTTATATAAATTTTGAAAAATTTCAAGCTCTTTTTTCCTTGCCTTCACGGTTGCAAATGCCATCTCGAAGTCATTATTTGTGTAAATCTCCATATATCTATATGATGAAAAAATGAATTAGAGTTGTATGAAAGTAATATAATTTGAAGTAGTAAAATTTTAATATATATATATAGATATATATGGAAAGATAGAGACAATCTCCTTAAACTCACCCTCCAACTTGAGCATCCACATACCATGCTCTCCAAGGAATCGACACAGTCATATTAAGAGATTGAATCCATGTTCGAGTAGCAAGGGATGGAACAGACATGTCATGATCCCCACTACAAATGCCACCAAAATAATTCAAATATATATATAAATATATATTTATATATATATCTTATTGTTTCAATTAAATATACATATATAATCGTAAAGTAATACCATACCTATAAATAAGAGCACGTAAACGTGTATTTGTGAGATTTTTGTGATAACAGACGCTACTGGCAACATTCTCAGTATAAGACAGGCTCTCATTGCACCTCTTCCAATACTCCTTAGTCCCCTGTTCATCAAACATACTCTCATCAAACATGTTCTCATTATTTCATAACATTTCTGACATTTCTTATATGTACTGTACCGGTCTAACGCCCAGGGCTTGTCGCACTTGCTCATTATTTGCCCAAAGCCCAGCTAGCGCATAGCCATAACCCTGATGAAGACCATAGCGACCCAGGTGGAAATTAAGCAGAACAAAGAGAAGAGAAGAGAAAAGACACATTGTGGGAGAAGGTGATACCCGACACCAAAATGCAGGAACTTGTTGAAGCAATGAATCGAGATCAACGGTCAGCTCTTCATCGAGTGACCTTCGGCCCCTTGCTCCCGCTTGTTGCATTGCTTTTGGAGATATGACTTTACAAACTGGTTCCAAAATATGAGAAACACTAATATCCCTAAACAACTGCATATTTAAAATGCTTTAATTAATAAACATTTTCAATTTAATAATAGTTGATACATAGCTTCTTCTAACCTCTTTCATGGCTTCAACATAAGAGACACATTGTGCGTTGCTTGGATCTATATAAACATAATTCCCCTTGCATTGTTTCTTGGCTGCCTAGAGTGAAGCGTATCGTATATGCAAAGAACAGGCAGAGCTACTGAGACCCATTTGACCAATAATTTGAAATATATATATATGGAGATTACCTCGTAGAGTTCATCTGGTACTAGGGTCACTCGATTCGCAAAGATTATCCTTGCATTGTGGTCTATGTAATCATCTGTCACCGGATTCCCAAGCACATATCCCTAACAAGACAATACGTTATTTATCTCCATTCTGATCGATTGTAGTGAACAGTTTTCATAATTTTTAAAATTTTCAAATCAATTTTGTTAATTCAAATCTAGGACCCTTTTTATTAGTAGTATTGCTCAAAGATAAATGTGAAATTATAGCTAAAAAATTAGTTTAGGTAGGTGTAAGAGTAGAAGGCCTACTTGGAGGTTTATAAATGGGTAGATCCCTTGATTGTTTCCTGCAAATCCAATTGAAATGTCAGTTACTACAAATACTTTTGATAATTCAGATTAGATGATTGAATTAATAGATTTGCATTACCATTGTAAATTTCTTGAACAACCATTGGAACAATAATTCCAGAGTAAGAGTCACCTCCAACATAGAATTGATTCGTTAAAAAGTCAGGGTGATCCATCATCCACTATTACAGGAAACAAGAGAGAGGTAGAAAGAAAGAGAGAGAGAGAGAGATTAGAACATAATGTCTATTGCAAATGCTTTTTTTTTCTTTCTTTTTAGCTTTATCTTCTTTTTGAAGTGCTTGTTTTATATTACAAACCTTTCTTAAGAAAGTATAGACCTCGGCTGCAGCTTTGTAGTCATCCATGACGTATCCTTGTTCAGTTTTTGAATATGAAAACCCAGAACCCGCCGGTGAGTCCACATATATTATATTGAGATACTGAAAAAATTTTGTCATAAAAAAGATCAAAATAGGCAATAACGACCAAATTAAATCCATGAATTATAAAAACAAAAGAAAAAGAAATGAAATCTTGTGTAATTACCTGAGTCCATGAGTATGGATTGACAAAGAGTGGTGGTACACCGCCGGTGTAATTTAACACACTAAGTTGTAATGGACCTTACAAAATTATAAAAGTTTACTTGATTAAATTTGCAAATTGAATATATCACTACAAAAAAAAAAAAAAAAAAAAAAAAAAAAAAACATACTTTTCTTGACATAATTTTTTTTTTTTAATTCCCACTATTTTATAACCGTGATAAAGTATGTAGTGAGAAAAGAAAAAAATCGAATAAAATTTTAAACAAAATATCAAGAAAAAAAAAAGGTCCGAATTTTCCCGATGTTTGTAAATAAACTTGGAAAACCTTTACATCTTTGCCGACATTTGTATGACAAAAAACATTGGCAAATTTTTGAGATTTGCAACGAGTAAAACGTTAGAAAATGTGAGTATTTCTCGATATTTAAATGACTAAAACTAAAGTATTTATCGACATAAACATCGCCAAATTCATCTAAACCGGTTAATTTATGTTTATTACCAAAACCTACCTAAAAAATTATTTATCAAATATCCATTGACTACAATATCAAACATCTGTAATATAATAGCCCAAGGATTACCATTTTCGTACAAGAAAGCAGAAAGAGCAGAACATCCAGGACCGCCGGTGAGCCAAATAACGAGTGGGTCTCTTTTAGGTGTCCTTTGTGACTTAACAAAAAAGTAAAACAGTTGCACATCATCTGCATCACCCAACCCCACGTATCTGACAGTCAAGTCACAATATGCCCAAAATGTCAATAAAATGGTGCACAAACAAACAGTTGAAAGAAAAGAGTGAAAGAGTAGAGACCCGGTTTCAAGTTGGAATGGAAGTTCGCCGTCGAAACCAGGGACGGTCTTGACGACTGAGCTAGAGGCGGCAGCTGTGGAGATTAGCATTGGAGGAAGAAGAAGAAGAAGAAGCAACGACATTTTAGTATACTAAGCTTCAGCTTGGCCACAAGACAATTCCATTGATGCATTTAAGAGAGCATGGAGACACAACGCAGCCCAAAAGGTTGGTTGAAACTAACATTCTAAAAATGGTGGAAGCACACACGTGCCAGTTGAATGGCAACAAGTCAAATATTACTAATATCGTGACATGGTCATAATCCTCTAAAATCTCGTCGGCTCCGGAGAAAGAACCCCATAAGCACGATGAGTAGATCCCAACAAGGGATACTAATACAAGAATAGAATAACAACAAGCCCTCTTGAGTTGAAATCGAAGAAATCCCTCCCAACAAGAAACTCCCATACAGACCAAAAATATAAACCAATCAATGCATAAAATGATATAAATATGCCGCTGAATTGGTTAAACAATGCTTTTAACCAATTATTGGAATATGAATGCTTAGATATGAATGCTTTTTACGGTAACAATCCCATGTAAAGAATTGGTTATATATATAACATTATTGGAACATTTATAGTTGATGAGCCATTACACATCATAAGTTTCTTTAATAATTAGGTTTAATAGGATTTCAGTTGATATTATTTCAAAAATTTTTACTATTCAAATTATTATTTGTTTAGATGTCATTCAAGTGCTTCCTATCTTTTATTTGTTATAATTATGTGGATGGTTTTCTAAGAATTTAAAAAACAAAATTGGAAAAAAAAAAAAAAAGTGGACTGACCTCGATTTTGATGATGATTTTCCTCTTGATAAAAACTATTAAACTAAACATTTTGAATGGATTCTATATTTTTAACATTTGCCCCCCATGCAAATATATATATTTAAAATAAAGGAAATTAAAAGTTTGACTAAATTATTTGTCCTTTTGTTTCTATGCATCAAGAGAAGGTTGGATTAATTTTAATGCAATGTGGAGTAATATTTTTTTTCCTGATTTGGTGATTTATTAATTATTTATTAAAAAATAATGTGATATGTACTGATGATTAAATATTACTCACAATTAGTGATAAAAATAGAACTATATGTACTGTTGGGATCTACTCATCGTGCTTATGGGGTTTTGTCCCTTACTATTTCAGCAATGTTTTTTAAAATCGAATTAGTCGATCAATTTATCAGTTTATTGGTGGATTGATTAGATCAATCGGATCATTTTACGAATAGAATAACATTACTATAATATTATATATATATAATTTATATATTATATATTTTAAAATAAAATAAAACTCATATTTTTTTATCGGTTTGAATGGTTCATTGATTTTATCGATTTTGATCGGTTTTAAATGATTTTAATTAGATTTGATTTCGTCTGATTTAACAGTAAAAATCGAATCAAACTATAGAATGATTCTAATCAAACAGATCAAATTGATTTATCTGATCCAATTTTAAAAACACCGATACCAAGTAATTAGCCCATTCTAGTCCCCAATTGAAGGCAAACCCTCGACCCCACAAGCACAAATACCCAAAATTCCTAATAAGATTAATATAAATTAAAACTTAAAAATCTTGTACCAGTATTGCAAATTGGTATAATTTAAAATCTTGTATGAGAAGTCCTCATAAATTATATCATACGATAAGAGCACTCTAGTTTTATTTATAACAGCAATTTGAACATATCCAAAAATAAATAAATATAACGTTCGAATAATGGGAAGTGGTGAACAGCTCTACAAGTGTACGAGTGTCCAAAAACTGCCCACGGAGCCCGTTTGAAATAGATGAGACCCTGGAGACGGCACAGTGCATTTAATTTGTGTCTGGGAAGGACTCGACGACACAACCATGGGATTTCTGTTTTGAAGAGTGGATGCTATGTATGCTTCGTGGCATAGGTCCCGTCCACGCTTTGATCCCTGCAACATGAAACATATGATTCAACGGATTGAATTGTTGAATCAATAGTTCAACTATAAATTTTTTTTATTATTTTAAAATAAATAAATATATATATAAAATTATATTTTTAAATATAAAATATCAATCGTAATATTAAAATAATATATCATATAATAAAAATTAAAAACTTATAAATTTATATTTTTATTATTTCAAAATAATAAATTGAAAAATAAAACATAAAATATAAATATGATACAAAATTATCCAATTCTACCAAAACAACGTATTGTCTATTTAATAGTTCATAACTTTATGTAAATATGACTAATTCAATGTTTATTCCAACAAATTTATCTTATCGTCAAAATTAAGATTATTCTAAAACACGATATGAGAATCGTATTAAAAAGAAATCTAAGAATATAATTTCAAAATACTAAAACTATCCTATAGGTAAATATGCCCACGTAGGAGCATTTTACCCTAGGTAAAGAATTACCCAAAATTTAAATTTTAAATAAGGGATAATGGGTAATTACCCATTATCCCCACTCTCCGTATTTTTTCTCTTAGTAATTCATACGCGGGTTACAACTACACAATTTTAATTCACAAAATAAATAAATAAATAAAGAGCAATTTGAGAGAAGAAAAAAATTCTTTTGAGAGGATTATTATAGAGAGAAAATTCCATCACCATTGTTGAGTAGAACAATAGTGATTTGTGAGTTCATTATTGAGCGTTTTTCGATCGTCACTAAAATCACCGGGTTGAGGGTTGAGACGTTATGACACTGTGATGATAGTTCGATTTTCGTAGCTATCATATCGACTACGAGTTGTTCATATTCAAAGTTTGCGATTTCTAAAATTTTCTGCATCACCGATTGAGATATACTGCAAACTCCTTTATTTACAGTTTCGAAAAATTTTTATTACATTTTTCCGCTGAGTGATAGAGTCACATTACCTAACATATCCAAATCAAAAAAGTGAGAAATATAAAAATATTGCAAAACTCTAAATCTGAGAATCACACTAGAGAGATAAAGAAAGGGATAGAGAATGAGATGATGGGGTTTTAGCTTAGGTTTCATAGATTCAGAGACGGGATTGGAGAAATTTTCAGAATAAGAGTGGACTTGGAGAGAGGTCACAAGTGTAGATCGAACATCGAGAGAAGCCAAGAAGAGGAAGATGAGATTTTTTTTCTTGTTTTCAATTTTACCCCTAAATTAAAATTAGTTTAAAATTTAAAGTGAAGTTAAAATAGTTTTTAACTTTAAAAACAAAATTTGCACGATTTTGTAAAAATCCTCAAGTCGTAAGGATTGAGGGTCGACTTTTTATTAACTCGTGAGTTTGTCTGGGTTGATTGTATAAACAGTTTAATTTGACTCATTGAATATATGGGTCGAGTGTTGACTCGGTCTGATCGATGGATTGATTCGGGTTTAATAACTATGCTTCATAGAATGTATCATTGGACTTCCCTACTAAGTGCCCTTATCTTGGGCATTATTGCCTTCTGTTTTGAGTTCATACATTAAACTTTTATGTCTTTTTATATTGGGTATTTAGTGAGCACGTTCCCCACCTAAGTTGCATAGAAATGAAAACGGATAACAAATGATATGAAAAAAACATTATTTTGTAAAAATATAAGAAACGAAAATATGAGTAAATGAGTAAATATAAAAAAAATAAATATTTTAATATAAACATTAATTATTTTATGAAAATAATAAAATAGTTATATTTTATAATAAAAATATAAAATGATCAAATACGTAATTATTAATTATAACATAAATAACATAAAGATAAAAATTATAATTAATTAATTAATTATGAAAATATAAAAAATATAAAATATAAAGATTTTTATGTAAATATTAATTAATTTAATATATCGAAATATTTTAAAACCTGAAACTATTTAAAAAAATTACTAATATTAAAAAATTTTCATGTGTAATAATTCCTCGCATAACTATTTATAGGAAAAGAAAAAATTAATGACATTCCACTTTTGCTACGAAGTAAGAACATTGAGTATCTTCCCCGACTTTTAGACCAGAATCAAATGACACCAATTGATTGCAACCCACCCTTTTGTCATATGGCTAGGATCGAACTAAAGTAGTAATTACAGCAGTAGAAGTACTCTAATAATAATAATAATAATAATAATAATAGATAAATAAATAAAATTCAATTCAAATTAAATAGAGTATTAATTTAAAATTCGTGTATTGATATTTATAAAATCGGAACGTTGTTATAATTTAAAATCTTGAATATTAATATGACTCGTAAACTTAAAGAACATGCTCTAAACAAATTGGTTTCTAATTTTCTTAATCCAAAACAATGTTAAATTTAGTTTACTTTTTTTTTTTACAACAAGAATCGAAATTTTTTTAATACGATCAAATTATATCTGGTCTTATTTCTACAATCTTGGTCATTTTAGATACAATTTTCAAATATTAGACCTTCCGTTATTTAAATCGTGTGTCTCCATCGCTTGTAGTGTGATTTATCATTCAATGAATGACTAAAAAATTATCCACTAATATTAATTCAATTAAAAAGTTTATTACTTTATAGATAAGCAAACAATTTAAAATAGGACTCAAACCCTATATCACAGGATTAGAAAATTGGATTTATTACCACTGAACTGTATCTTTAGGGACATTTAGTTTACTTTTCTTAATTCAAATTTTGTCCCTCTAATCATATTTCTAATTTTGAACACAAGATATCTAACAACACACACATACCAAGTTTATAGTACTTGTCTTTCTCTTTGATTCCTCGGTTGAGCTCCCTTTATTTCCTTCCTTTCAACCCTCCAAACTCTCTACACAAAGATTAACTCCAGAAATTCAAAATATAAAAAAATTATTTTCAAATTTCAAATTCATACCTTAAGAATATTTGACAACATATTTAAAACATCTCTTCAAATTGAGAAATTCAAGTTGAAGCTAAGATATCTGATAGGATAAGGTCCCAAAATCGAATTCGATAAGTCAACCTAAGGGAGACCCACGCAGAAGGCCTATGAAAGACAATTACCGATTGAGATTTGAATGCAATTATCTACCAAATACTCTCAGTCGCCCAGATCTTTCAATGATAAGGTCTTAGTCGCTCAATCAACCAAACAAAATTTCATTAGCGAAGTTAATCGTCCCGATCGGGTGTCTAATCGATAGCCCCTCAACCGAAGGAGTCTTGAGGACCTCTCATCAGTCAAGCAACCGATCGAAAGCTAATAGTTCTAACGATCCAGAAGGAAGATCAAAGTACTCCAGCAACTCTCTTCTCTTACTAAAAACAACACCTTGAAATCTTTGCAGTTAAAGAAGGAATCTTTCTAAGATTTTGGTAATTTTCTAAAAAGATGAGGATCGCAATCAATTCAAAATATGGAATCTCCGAGATCTCCGGATCAGTCGATAAAGAAGGTAGGGTTAAAACATCGTAACCACGTCCAACTCAAAAAGGTATAAAATATCTCAAAACTCTCCACAACAGGTACACTCTCGGAGCCTTACACTTTGTCACATTATTCACAGAGAATGATTTTCTCTCGGTTGTCAATCTATTTTTCATTTTCATACGAAAACCACTCTTTCTGACTTGAGTGTCGGAGTCTCCCTGCCAGAGCATCCTCCGATGGTTTTTGTAGGTGTCACATCCCTTCGGCGGCGACCACTCGGGTCAGCAAGGAGCCGATATCTGTGGAGCCAAAACCCACCTCCAACAGATTGGTGCCGTCTATGGGAAACAGACTAGAGTAGTTTCTATCATCTTGATAACTATGCCTCCAAGGACTAGAGCGTCTTCAAGGGTCGTCCCCGCGGTAGGAGGGCACGTCCCTATGCCCGCCGAACCCGTTGCTCCTCCAAGACCTGATCCTCTTATTGATGATCATGTGTTTTCTCCACAACCGTCCTGTCCGGAACTAATTCCACAACTTGGAGCTCAGGAGCAACAGGTCATGGCCCCAGGACCAGAGCAGGTGGACCAGCCTCAAATGGAGAAATTGGAGTCTAGACTCCAAAGAATGAGTAAGTAGTTGGAGGGGCTCAGTTAAGCCCTCACACCAGATAACCACTCATCTGCTGCAGAGTCCGAATACGAGCGGCCACCTAGACGAGAGTTCCCCAAACCATCAGCGGCCTCCCAATATAACCCCCAAGATTTGAAAAAACAGGTCGAACAACTCGTAACTGTCGAACTCAAAAGAACAGGCACAAGGGATAAGGAAGATCCCCATACACTCCCTAGGCGAATCATCATTCGATGTGAAGATCTCCTCAGAACCAATGCCAAGGGGTGTTCTTCTACCTCCTATAGAGCGGTATGATGGAGTAAGTGACCCTCGGGACCATGCCGCCCATTTCATAACAGTTATGGTCTCTAGGGACCTCTCAAATACTGTGATGTGCAAACACTTCCCCACTACCCTTAAGGAAAACGTCTTGGCATGGTTAACTCTCTCCCGCCACTCAGTAACAAGAGTTTTGCGTAACTCCGACAACAGTTTGAGACTAATTTTGTAATCAATCGGGGAGTTAAGCGGAAATCCACCTCCCACCTATCATTGCGACAATGAAAGGAGGAGTCTCTCAGGGACTTTATGGAAAGATTTAAGATAGAAATACTGAAAGTTCTCGTTTTGGACCACAACATTGCTTTGGCTGCTCTCTTAACAGGCATATGTTCTTCCAATATGAAAGTCTCTATCACCAAAAAGCCCCCGGCAACCATCCAAGAGTTTTACTCCCGAGCGGAGAAATACATTGCTACGGAAGAAGCGGAGGAGTTCGACCGACAAGGAAATCACCCTAGCAGGAAGGAACGCAGCTGATCACCCCGTCTACCCTCTCCGAAAAGAAGCAAGTCAGGAGCTCTACACTCATAGAGATTCAGCGTCTACATACCGCTGAACGAAACCCTAAGTCAAGTTAAGTCATATGTCAGGTGGCCCCCTCACCCCACGGAAGAAGATCCTAAGAAATACAAGTCTAAGTACTGTCATTTCTATCGGGACCACGGCCATACGACCGATTAGTGCAAAAAGCTTAAAAATGAACTGAAATTCTTGATCCGTAGCGGAAAACTATAGAAATTCATTAATATGGAAGGAAGAAGTCTGTCTTCCCCCGACAGGCACAATGCGTCACGAGAGAATGAGCCGCCCCCTAGGCCAGATCCCAAACCGTCGCACGAGGAGCCGGGAGGGGTGATCCTCCAAGTCCACGGCGAAGATAGTTGGCATGAGCCTTCCATTCCCGTTAGCATCTGTCCAGCATATGACCCGGACTTCCCGGCACTCTTCCTTTGATGAAAATTTCGGTATTTTTTACTATTCATCAACTGCACATGGTCTAGGACTTCAAATGACCCTCGAAGAGAGCACTCCCCGAACTGACGGACATGGCCCTAACTCCTAAAGTTTTTAATCGACCGGAGGGCCTTAGTCATCCGGATCTTTCGAACGAATGTGTCACTAAGTTGGGATGGAACTCCCCGAACGGGCAGACACGACCCTAACTCCTAAAGTCTCTAATCGACCGAAGGGTCTTAGTCGTCTGAATCTTCCAAACGAATATATTACTAAATTGGGATGGAACTCCCCGAACGGACGAATACGACCCTAACTTCTAAAGTCTCTAATTGACCGGAGGGACTCAGTCTCTCGGATCTTCCGAATGAATGTGTCACTAAGTTGGGATGGAACTCCTCGAACGGGCGGATACGGCCCTAACTCTTAAAATCTCTAATCGACCGAATGGTCTCAGTCGCCCGAATCTTTCGAACGAATGTTTCACAAAATTGGGATGGAATTCCACGAACGGGTTGATATGACCCTAACTCCTAAAGTTTATAATCGACCGGAGGGTCTCAGTCGCCCGGATCTTCCAAACTAACATGTCACTAAGTTGGGATAGAACTCGCCGAACGAGCGGACGCAGCCCTAACTCCTAAAGTCTCTAATTAACCGAAGGGTCTCAGTCGTCCGGATCTTCCGAATGAATGTATCACTAAGTTGAGATAGAACTCCCCGAACGGGCGGATACAGCCCTAAGTCCTAAAGTCTCTAATCGACCGGAGGGTCTCAGTCGTCTGGATCTTTCGAACAAATGTGTCACCAAATTGGGATGGAACTCCCCGAGTGGGCAATATTTGCAAAATACAAAAAGATAAGAAGGTAACAGATTTGCGGGGCATGGTTGATAGAGTTGTTCATTTGAATCATTTTTGTATGTGCTTATGAATTAATAAGTACCCAATTTAGGGGCATACGAAACTATATTCTATTTAATTCGATTCAAATATTGTCAGATTCAATTTAAGAAAATTTTCTTGATATATATATTTTTTTATTTTTAAATTTTGAATTTGAGATTTATTTAAAAATTTTAATATCGTTATCTATTAGGTTGACTGTTGCTCCTCAATGCTTTATAATAATAGAGACTTGAGGATATCTTTGTTTTATCGGCACGTACTTATGAATTTAAATTACATCCTTATTTTGACGAATATTTCTTTTTTTTTTTTTGTATATCACATTATATATTCTTGTTTATATGATTTAAATGTCTTCTTATATTATAAAAAGAAAAAAATCACATAAATTAATTTAGGTGTCTGGATCTTAAATTTAAGTTTCAATTATGTACCAATATCTATATATGTATTTTTAATAATGCAGTTCAAGCATACTCAAAACTTGATACGTCAACCATTTTATTATTATTATCATTATTATACCGTATGCATTAATATGCATTCTTCTGCTCTTCCCTTAATATGGAAAGATTAGAAAATAGTAGTTGAATTTAAAAGATATGAAAATTTTTTGCAGGTTCATATCGTAAATATTAGACAAGACAAGGGTCACATAAAATATCATCTGCAGCATCAAAGAGTTTATCCAACAACAAACTGGATAACCATCGCAATCCTCAATATTAGTAAGACCCAACCCCTTTGGACCTGTGATTTTTCATTAGTTTAAACAACACCCTACCCATTGTCGCACACATCACCAACTGGACTTTTCCTTCCATCTCTTCTCCAAAAATATCAGTAACTTTCAACCAATTTTATCTTCCCCCACCCCCAGAGAAATCCCAAAAAAGATATTTTTCTCAAAAATAATACATCCAAAAAATAATATATCTAAAAAAATAATACTTTTTCTGAAATTCTACGGTTCTTTTGTTAAGGGAAGTTTGATTCATTGAAGGGGAGGGAGAGAGAGAGAGGGAGAGGGAGGGGAAGGGGAAGGGGAAGGAAAAGGAAGAAATTTACTTTATCTGATAGAAGTTGTTAGAAGTGGGTTTTTGCTCTACAAATTCTAACTCCTTTAACTCGAACGGTTGTTTCGGGAAATAATGTGAGACCTGTAAAAGACTACCAGAGAGTGCTTGCAGTTTTCAATAGAAATAAAAAATACTGAGCAATAGAGATAGAGAGAGAAAGAGCCCTGGGGCATAGGTGTGTATAGTATCTGAGAGCATACTTGGGCTCCGACGTATTAAGTCTCTTGCATAGATCAGTCGTTCGAGAGTTGTGTATATTCGAGATATTACAATCATAATTTTTTCGTAAGAATACTTGAGAACCTCGGGGCTTTCATAATTAAATATTCTCGGAAGATTTGAGATTTTTATTGTTTAGGAAGTTTAACAATTTAGGGGAGATTTCTTCCTTTATCGATTAAATTTCAGGAATTTCCTTCCTTATCGAGAAAACACCTTTCGTGATTGAATAGGAAACGAACGTTTATACGAATCTTGGTCAAATACTATCATTACCCTATGAGAGTGAACAATTAGCCCCTCACTGAGGCTACCGATTGCCATTCGAAAAGGAGGGCATTGTCCCAAACTGGCTAGATGCCCATGAGAACGGAGCAAGTCATTACCGATGGGGGTTGATTGCGGGACTCTCATATTGTTGATACTCCTAAGTATAAAATGCTAGTCAAGTCATGGGTTTTGAGACTTGGACGGTCGCTTCACGAGGCTTTCGAATCATGTCCTATCACAATTCAATCTCAAAAGCCTACTTCCTTATCTGATGAGCGGGCCTACTTCCTTTTGCCGATGAAGATAATAATGAGTTCCTTACCAATGCGGCAAGAGCAATGTCGTCCTTTGGTATATCGAACACCTCTGAAGGTTAAAATAGATTAGTTTATTGCCGATGACAATCACTTGATGTGTCGAGTTGTATTTACCCTTCGGAGAAATTGATTTCTATTTATTGACACGTCTAAGCGTAGCATGCCTATTTGGATCATGGGCTTTGCATAACTGAACACATTTTGCATTGTGCTTTTTTTCTATGTCCCTTCAAAAGTAAATGCATTTCATTTATTTTTGTTTGGTAGGAATAAAAGGGAAAGAGATTGGTAGTATTTTTTTGTATATAGTTGAAATGAAAAGTGGAAGGAAATACTACATTGTTTACTATAATACCCTTGTAAAATAATATATTTTAATATTTATTACCATATAATTTTTTTTATTTTTACAATATTTTTCTAAAAATATAATTTTTTCTAAAAAATAATTATTTAATATATTTTTATTATTTTTTATAAATTATTTTCATTATTATTTTATATTAAATAAAATTTAAATATTAATGTAAAAAAGTAAAAAAAAAAAAAGAAAAAAGAAAAATTAGAGAAAAATAATTTGTCCAATAAAATTGATAAAAGAAATTAAATTTTATTATTTTATATTAAATAAAATTGAAATAGAAAAAAATATTAAAAAATTTTATAAATATTAAAAAATGATAAGGTTAAATTCCTCAAAAAATTTTACTTCTTTTCATTTCCATCCACTTTAGAATAGAAATGATTTTTTAAGAAGAATAAGAAGAGATTACATCTCATTTTTATTTTTTCTCCATATTTCTTTTCTTACCAAACGATTGAAATATGCTATTTCTCTTAACTTTTATTTTTTCTCTCTTTTTTTACTTTTTATCCTAACCAAACTAATCCTAAGAGTTCAAAAATAATACATCTAAAAATATTTTTAAAAAATCATAATTATATTATTAAAAATATAAATAATTCAAATTTTATGTTATTTTTAAATTATTTTTAATCTTATGAGTCCATTCAGTATAGCTAGTACTATAACGATAAATTATTTTTAATATTTAAATTTTTTTCAACTCTCTCTCTCTCCCCCCTCCCGCTCTCTCTCTCTCTCTCCCCATTTAATAATAATTATAAATATGAAAAGATGGGAAAATAGGCTTCTGCGCTGCAATGCGCGTGGGTTGAGGTGCAGGCTTTTGTGGGCTCTGTGTGGGTAGTGGCAAGATCTGCAGTCCACATGGTATCACTATCAGGCTTATGAGAGACAGCAGAGAAAAGAAGGGGGAGGGAGAGGGCTCATTGTGATGTGACGGATGAGTTGAAAAAAAATTTAAATATTAAATATTAAAATATTGTAAATATTTAATATTTTAATTTAAATAAAATTATAAATTTTAATATTTAATTTAAGATTTTATAAATATTATAATTTTAATTTAATATTTTAAATGTTTAATATTTGAATATTTAATTTAAATATTTTATATATATTAATATTTAAATATTTAAACATTTTATATTTAATATTATCATTTAACTTTATTTAAATATTTAAATAGTTAATATTTAAATATTCGGGTATTCATCTGAATCTAAATAATTTACTCAAGTTTAAATTCAAAGAAAAAAAAATATAATCTAAATATCTCCAGATCTCTCAAACTCAGGTTAAAATAATGTATTCAGATTCGGATAACCGAACACAGCCACATCGGGAAGGAACATAACAGCTTTGGTCGGGAATATACTCCTTTTGAATTCGATTTTCTAAATATTAATATTTATATTATCATTTAATATTTAATATTTTAATATTTAGTATTATAATTTAATATTTAGTTTAAATATTAAATATTTAAATATTAAATTATAATTATAAAATTTAAGAATTTAACTTATAAAAATTTATAGATATTAATATTTAACTTAAAATTTTATAAATATAAAAATATTTAAATATTTAAATAAGATATTTAAAGATTTATAAAATATTAAATGGTCATATGAAATTTAAATATTTAAATTATTTAAAAGATTTATAAGATATTATCTTTCCACAGTAGAACTATGGAACTGTACTCCCATTAGAACTATGGAACAATGACCCCTACAACTGAAAATTATATACTAATAATATTAAATATTTACTACAAATATACTAAATATAAATTAAAGAAAAATTAAATTAAATTATTACTAAATTAATTGATTAAATAAATAGACAAATATAGATTGAACAAAAATTAAAACATAACAAATGCTAAGATATAAAATAAAAAAAAAAGTAAATACAAAACCTAAGAAGGATTTCTAGATGTGTGTTGAAAAAATAAATAATAGTTGAACTATAAAATAAATGAATGTGTTAAAAATTATATACTAATTAAAAATTATAAATAAAATAATTTTTTTTTCTTTTTTCTTGAAACAAACAAAACATCAACGGGAGGGGTTTTGACATGGGCATAGAGTGCATAGTATCTAAGAGTGTACCAGGATCCCGACGTGCTAAGTATCTTTTATAGATCGGTCGATCAATGGTCGTATATATTCTGCGTGTTATAATCTTAATTTTTTAATAAAAAATGTCTAAAAAACATCTTTTATAATTTTAGCAGTTCAGGAAGGATTTTTTTCATTATCGATTAGATTTCGAAGATTTTCTTCCTTATCTAAAAATCATCTTTTATAATTGAATAGGAAATAGATATTAATACGAATTTTGATCAAATATTACCTTTACCTAATGGGAGTGAACAATTGGCCGCTCACCGAGACTATTGATTGCCATACGAAAAGGAGGGCACTGTCTTGAACTGACCGGATGCCCATGAAAACCAACCAGGGCATTATCGATAGGGGTTGATTGCAAGATCGAGTCGAGTCTACCCTTTTAGAAATTGAATCCCATATTACTGATACTCCAAGTGTAAAATGCTAGTCAAGTCATGGGTTTTTAGGACTTGGGTGGTAGCTTCACCGGGTTTTTGGATCATGTCCCATCACAATTAGATCTCAAAAGCCTACTTCCTTATTTGATGAGCGGGCATATTGCCTTTTGCTGATGAAGATAATAATGAGTCCCTTAATGATGCGGTAAGAGCAGTGTCGTCTTTTGGTATATCAAAAACTTTTAAAGGTCACAAACGGGTTAGCTTATCGCTGATGGCAATCACTCAGTGTATTAAGTCGTATTCACTTTTTGAGAAGATTGATCCCTATTTATTAACACATCTAGGCGTAGCATGCCTATTTGGATTATGGGTTTCGCATAACTGAACACCTTTTGCATTGGGTCTTTTGACCATGTCCCTTCAGAAGTAAATGCATTTCCTTTATTTTTGTTTGGTAGGAATGGAAGGGAATAAAATAATTAGTATTTTTTTTTATATTTGATTGGAATAAAAAGTGAAAGCAATACCACATTATATTGTACCCTTATAAAATAATATTTTTTATATTTATTATCACATAATTTTTTATTTTTTAATTTATAATATTTTTCTAAAAATATAAGTTTTTCTAAAACATAGTTATTTAATATATTTTTATTATCTTTTATAAATTATTATTAGTATTATTATTATTTAATAAAATTAGAATATTAATATAAAAAGGTAAAAGAAAGTAAAAAAGTAAAATTAGAAAAAAATAATTTGTCCAATAAAATTGATGAAAAAAATTAAATTTTATTTTTTATATTAAATAAAATTGAAATAAAAAAATAATAATAAAAAAGTTTGTAAATGTTAGAAAAAGATAAGAATAAATTCATCCAAAATTTTTATTTTTTTTCTATTTCCATCCACTTTAAATGAAAAAAATTTCTTGAAAAGAAGAGAATGAGATTATATCTCATTTTTACTCCCCCTCTATATTTCCCTTTTTACCAAACGACTGATATAAGTAATTTTCCTCCACTTTTATTTCTTTTTTTCTTTCTCTTTCATTTTTCATCCTAACTAAACTAATCGTAAGAGTCGAAAAATAATACATCTAAAAAATATTTTTAAAAAATCATAATTATATTATTAAAAATATAAATAATTCAAATTTTATGTTATTTTTAAATTATTTTTAATCTTACGAGTCCATTCAGTATAGCTAGTACTACAATGATAAATTATTTTTAATATTTAAATTTTTTTTCAACTTGATTTTTTAAATATTAATATTTATATTACCATTTAATATTGTATATTTTAATATTTAGTATTATAATTTAATATGTAGTTTAAATATTAAATTAAAATTATAAAATTTAAGAATTTAACTTATAAAAATTTATAGATATTAATACTTAACTTAAAATTTTATAAATATAAAAATATTTAAATATTTAAATAAGATATTTAAAGATTTATAAAATATTAAATGGTCATATGAAATTTATATATTTAATATTTAATATTTAAACTAAATATTAAATTATAATATTAAATATTAAATTAATATTATAATACTTAATAATTTAATAGACGACAGGAAGGTCACGGATCCACCAGCTTTGCTCAGGGTCACGGGTCACCAGCTTTGCTCAGGAAGGAATGCAGCAGCTTTTGTCAATAATATATTCTTTTCGAAGTCGATTTTCTAAATGATAGGCTCAGCTTAATCATTATTTTTTTATTTTTTTATTTTTTAAGAAAACAGGCAGTAATTGTGGGGTTTGACGTGTGTGTTACCCTAAGTGTATTTCTTTCTTTTCTTTTTGTTACCTGCTTCTGGGACTTCAACAATATGTTTTAAGATCTGTCTTTTGTATTTGATGATTTTGGTTTTTATTAAAAAAAAATATCAAGCTTCCTCTTGGCGGTCTCACATTGATGTGTAATCTCAACATGGTCTCATTCTGGACATCCTGTGGGAGGGTGGCTTAGTTCAGGGAACATACTATGATTGCTGATGTATAAGAGTGGGATGCCATGCAAACAACTGAGTACACAAAGGCGTCATTGCTCTTGAAGTAGCAAAGTTCTCATATGCTAGTTGCAGAAGAAGAAAGCAGAGGGTTTTGTGACACTCATCCAGATACTTTCCTTAACCTTTCTGTTATCAGGTACATGTAAAAAATTGGTTAGTTCTTGGAGTGTCATCCATATACATAAAGCTGTTATTTAGCTTTGAAAAATGGTGATGTAATAGAAAAAAGAAAATTTGTATTTGAAAATTTCAGAAACTCCTTGAAACATCTGATCAGGAAAATAGGTACAGTTGATTGCAGAAGTAGAATATGAATTGGGATGGATTAACCTTTTATGGCCTTATGGTAGTTTGTATTTTATATAATTTTTTTTTGAGTTGTATAGTGTAGTCACATTTTTTTTTTTGAGTTCTTGAACGTAAGCATAGACTAATGCAATCTAGTGTGGGATTTAAAGTGTAAGAATTCCAGTTTCATGAAATTCTAATTTCATATTTAGTGCAACTGAAAGTATGAGGGTCCATTTCCTCCTAAACCTATGCCGGATGGTGACTCAAATTACTTGAGCATTACATAGGAGAAGGCGATATTAGCAAATTTAATTAAACCATAGAGAAGGCGATACTCCGATTAGCAAATTAAACCATTGAAATTTTTCGGGTCATACCTCAATATATAGGTTTCTAAAAATTTGTGACTACAAACTCTTGAACAAACGCACGGCCTGAACAGTGATCACAAAATCAAACAACCACCATCAATCCGCAATCTGGTGAACTCAATGACTAGAGAAAATTTTCTACTCAAAATTTTCTCAATATTCTCAATTATTTCTCATTCAGCGTTTTTCTCATTTTATCTTTGCAAGCAATTCTTAATTGCTCTTAATGTTCTCTCTATAATGTATGTGGTAAAATTATGAATTCAAAAATACAATTGAATTATCCACATCTCACTTAAGAAGAGAGGTTTCCACTAACATATCAGAGAAAGAGAGAGAGTTATCAAGATTTAGGGATAATGGGTAATTACTCATTATCCCATAATTGAACATATTAACCAACACTACTTTATTTTGTATTGTCATTGCAATGGATCTTTGAACATACCTAGCTGCTGACACTGTCAATGATATTGTATATTTGCTGATGATTAGACAGGAGGAAAAGCAATTCCATTTAATGCTCCAAGGCCCAGCCAAAAAAAAAAAAAACAAATACAAGGAGGCGAATCCAAGTAAATTTAATTTCTAACTTATATTTTCTTAATTTTGTCACTTTTTTTTTTTGTTTTTTTTTCCTTTCGTTGTGTTAGGTTGCTAAAGGTTTAGATTCTATTTTTAGATGGCACCTGGCTACCTTGTTCAGAGAAATGCAAGGGACCTAGTTCAAGAAAACCAGGTTGATTTTTTTTCCCTTTCGTTGTGTTAGGTTGCCAAAGCTTTTGATTCTATCGTTAGATTACGCCTCACAACCTTGTTCAAAGAAATTAAATATCACCTTTAGAGGCATGTTTCCTTGTTGGATCATGGCCTTATAAAATTTTGGATATCGCCTCTTTAGGTTATGCCCCATCAGTAGTTGTCATCTGTTGTGTAATTTAAGTCACACAACTTTAAACTCTAGGTATATTAAAACTTACCTTCTAATTTTGCCTAACATTAAATTCCTACGATAGCATGGATAAGCTTCGGAATTGCTATTCTAAGGCAGGCTCTCCCACAAGAATGTTAGCAATATTCATAATCAGACAATTTCGTCAGTTGCTACGATGGCTTGGCAAAGGTGGGCCATATGCCGTTAATTACAAAAGGCCACGAACAAAGCCCAAGACGATGTCTGGTCGGGATCACCAACATGGGCTGGACCAATTTTTAGGCTAGCCAATAACTAGGCCATCATGAAAACCGCATGTACCAACGTGGGTGTGGGTTGATTTAACTAAACGTGAGATTGAGTACCTTTAAGTATGATCGAGATTTGATTTTTATTGAAAGTATCATACCCTTATGTGTATGGAGCGTTCTCCGTTGGGAGACTTGCCCTCCGAAAGGAGCCATTGTAGCGGTCGGTCTGGATTTATCGGGATAAACCCTAGATACTGAGCGGTGTCCAAGACAAGATACCAAAAAAAAAAAAATTGAAAACCGCATGAATGATCTTGCTAGTGCCATATTTTAATCTAAGATTTTTCACATGATGATCTTTTTCTCTTATATTGACTGGTTCTTCTTTATGGACATTCAGCTTAGTGGATGTTTGAGTTCTTGAGATAATCATACACTACACAGCATGTGTGGGGGCTTAAAGATAAGAATTCCAGTTTCATGAAATTCTAATTTCAGTTTTGATATTTAATGTAACCGAAAGTATAAGTTGATTTTTTTTTTGTATCATAGCTTGGCCAACACCTGGCATCTGGAATTTTATCTCGACTAATCTGGATTGATCTACTGTCGGATCCTATTGGAGTAAAAGTCTCACAACATGATTTTTTTTATACCTATGACGAGTCAAACCCGCACATGATCAATCAAGTTAATTGAGCACCACATAGAAGAAGACGATCTTCGTCTCCAAGGGAACAGTCTAACGGTGACAACTTCATTCCCTAATCTGAAAATTTCTCTAATCTGAAAATCTCATTTAAAAAAAAAAAAAAAAAAGGCAATATTCCCATTAATGAATCATCCAAAAGTGGAACACGAAGTGTTTGTGATTCTACGTTCAGGTTTAAGCATTGCCATTTTCTTGCCCTCCTTTTAGGATTCTCTTACTTGGTTACTTCATGTTGTGTCAACAAGGTCTTTGTAGATATTCAAACATAAACATTATGGGTGATTACAAAATTTCTAATATATCAAGTACAAAGTTAGTAAAAATCTTGATATTTGAAATTCCCACTCATCATCTTTGATCCAATTAGTTTCTAATATTAATTCTCAAGTCCCTGAGCTCCATTATCCTAAAATTGACTTATGATACTCTAAAATTTTCCTATTATTGGATAGAATTCTTAATTATCATCACGCATTTTAAAGAACTAATATGAAATAATAGAGCGATAAGGCAAGAGACAAAGACCAAAAACATTATTTCTGAATTTTTCTTTTTTTTTTTTTTTAAACAAAGATGTAATATATTTTGCCAAGCAAAAAGTAAAAAAGAAGAAAAGAATGAATCTCATACAAAATTGATAGCAATTAATTGTCACCTACGACCAAAAATTATTTGAGAAAGATTACAGAAAAAAGGCTTGAATAGGAATAGCCATTAGCAAATGACAAGCAAAAGAGTGCCGGTAAAAATAACTAATTCAAATGGATAACTAAACTTGGCTTCGTATATGTAATACTAAGAATAACTGATAGTCGGTTTAATAGTTAAGAATATTAAATCGTTTAATCAAGTCTCAAATTCAAAATCTGAAAAAAAAATTACATTGAAATAGCTCTTTCCTAAATTGGATTTGATAACGTTCGAATTGGATTAATTGAACTATAACTCTAGATACCGATTGATTATACCAAAACAAATTATTTGTAATGCTAGAAAATGACAAGACAAACTCCAAAAGTAAAACTACGGGGTTTTTACAAAAACAGAAATTTTTTAAATCAAAATTTAAAAAAAAAAATAGGGCGGTTTTCTTTTTTGTTTCCAGAAATAGGGATGTATCGCTCTGTAAGTATGACATACACTATACACATCTGTAGTGGAACAGGTAACCATTTGCGCGATCTGGGATCGCGTAACCATTTGCGCATTCCCAGAGTGCGCAACCAAACAACACCATTCCCACCCCATTCTGCTTCTGCATTCAGCCATCCTGCATAGCTATCCTGCAATAAAAACTTCACAAAAACTGCATTAAGCCATAGCAATAAGACATTTCTCACATCCATCAATCTATCAACACCAAACTGTAGACAAAACCTAATTCTAACATAATAATCAAACTCCAAAAATATCAAAATTCAAAAATATCAATCACCAAATTTCATAAATATCAAATTTCAAAAAACATCACCAAACTTCACAAATATCAATTACTAAACTTCATAAATATCAAACTCCAAAAACATCAATTAATAATCCAATAGCAAGAATAAACACCAATATCCATATAAATATGAAATAAAAGTTATAAAATTACAATTAATAGGTTTTTAAGTTACAAAGTTAGAATGTAATACATAAAAAAACACTGATATACACAAATATGAGAAACTACACTAAATACCGCACGGAGGTCATGCAACATTTCTACGCGGCTGACGTCTAGTGAGAACTGGAACTGGAGTTTGCATATCCTCATGAGTCACGGAAAACTGAATCGCAGCAGTTGTACTATCCTCTGAATATCGACGCTGTCTTCGCCGCTGATAAACACTAAGTCATGGAGGCTCACTTGACGCAGCGTCATTATGCTCCTCGAAGGCAGGTGTCTGTGTAAAGGTGGGGGTAGGTGTAAGAGTCGGATACGAATATATCTGAGTGTCTAAATACTCCTCGAATGCAGGTGTTTGTGTAAATATCGGAGTGGGTGTAGGAGTCGGATACGAATATATATGCGTCTCTATATGCTCCTCAAAGGCGCCCGCAGCACCAGAAGTAGAGGGACCGTCTGGATCAATATATCCCTGTGTAGATATCAAAGGACGATCTCTCCGAGATGTTGTATGTCCGAAATGCTGCAATGTGTCCCATATGTCATCTCTGACATAACCAACTCGAGGATCTACTCTTGGAACAGTGAGAACATCAGAGGCTACTAAATGGAGATCTTCGAGCTGGTAGCACTGCAAAAAAAATTATTTGTAAGTATAGAAACATTAAGTAAAGAATAAAAGTATTATAAAATGACTAAGTGCTTATGACTTACCATAAATGTCACGTCGTTTGCGGTCGGCCGAAAACCTTGCTGATATAAATGTACAGGACTACCAATCAATATGCAAGTTATTTGTGATACCAAGCCATGTAATCAGGTTTCGTCATATTATCATCATAACACTAGTTTCCGATCACAACAAGGTATCGACAGTTATTTCATACTTGTAAGTATGCCGCATGCTCTATACTTCAATCATGACCAGATTTTTCACGTCGGTCAGCGCGATGCAACTCTATATCTATGTGTACGGGAGTAGGAATATCCTACCGATAACCAAACTGACGTAAAACTCTCGTAGGATAATAAAACTCAACGACCTCGAAGCATATAAGAGGCATACTAGCTCCGCATATATCGCTCCTGATAAGATAATAATCAGGTAATACCCTAATGTCCAAATAAGAATATGGCATCCAGAGAAACTGAAAAAAAAAAATTGTGTTAGTTGGACTTATAAATATTACAAGTAGTGCACAAGCTGACAAGGGAAAGGAAATTTACTTACCCCACCATCCCTCATATGATCAAACTGGTCCCGATATAATCGTAACACAAATTGTCTCGTATGCACATAGCTACGAGAAACATCCCAACTAATAAAATATGATTAGACATTAAATTAGAGAAAGTTAAACAATATCATAATTTCTGATAAAATTAGTATGATAAACGTAATTACTATTACGTACTGAGATCCTTGAGGACCGGCTGGCATGTTCGGAGCAAGAGGTTGTGGATCAGTGACGTGTCGTCTAATAGGGGTAAACATGGTTACTCTCTCCCATACCCAGAGCTGAAAATAGATCAAAAGAAAGTAAATAAATTACATAACATTTTATATAAAATTATTGATACAAACAAAATAAAAAAAAAATAGAGATGAAATACATGTATAAGTTATACCGGTCCTAAAATTTGTCTAACACCATTAAATGAAGCCCGACACATTCCTGTAAAGTGTCGCTAGTGCTGCACTACCCCAACTATAACTCCCAGCACAGTCAAGATCTCGTAGGAGCTCCAAATATAGAAGTTTCACCATCAACCCAGATTTATCCCCCAAAAGAGTACCCAAAAGCTGCATAATTCGACCACGTGCATGAAAGTGAACTAAAGTCTGATCCGAGTCAGGCCCTAAATGATGTGAATCAAGAAATTCTGTGATCGTTCATAACTTAAGTCTATATCCGTGAAAATCCTGTGGACTAGGATAGAAACCCAAAAGACTACGACACAAATCCTGCCACTCAGCGATGGATTGACTCCTATCTACCCCAATAACTACCTCTCCATCAACAGGCAAGTCAAAAAGGACTGAAACATCCTGTAAAGTAATAGTCGTCTCACCAACCGGTAAGTGAAAAGTGTGTGTCTCCAGTCTCCATCTCTCAACTAAAGCTGTAATCAGGGGCATGATCGTACTAAATATGCCCACATCTATACACTCCGTAAAAACCTACTCGCAACAAAATCTACTGAACTCTAACATCAAGTGGTAGAGCAGCCCAAAAACCGTGATCTGACCGCCGCACCTCTAGGGGTGTATCACTATCGGTCTCCCATATAGATTGAGATCGGTGTGAGGTCTATAGGGTCAAAACACTAGGATCTCGTGGACTTAGGGTAAATGTTGGCTGATAGTATTCCATATCTATGAACACGACACACAAGTCATAATTCAACATTAAATATAAAGATATAAAGAAAGCATGAAATAATATCTAACATATAAAAAGTCATGAAATACAACATATAATATTCATAATTAATAAACTATCAATAACAAGTCATAAATAACATACAACTTATACACATGTAAAAAAACTTCGCAGCTATGATTATTTTTTCAACCTCGCCACGCTCTTTCTTCTAATCGGGCCATGTTTGGGCAATGATTTCGGCTATGCTCATTTTTTCCACAAGTTTTGCAGCATTGAGTTCTTCTTCTATCCATTTCATTATGAATTCACATGCTGTGTGATCTACCCGGTTGATTTTAAGATGTGCAAGATTGGCGACCAATGAGAAAGAAAGAGGGGGTCAATAGTCTTTGTGTGGAAGTGGATGGAACTTGCCACTATAAGTAAGAAACATTGATCGATAACTATGAAATTGACTCACAAATGATATAAATTCACGTCCCAAATTGGCACAAACTCTCCACATGTGCGAGCAAGGATACTTGTATATAGTATATTTACCACAACTATAGGTCGGAGCATCCATGAGCATGGTATGGTTGTTTCCACCTTTCCCACCATGAAAACTAGTAACAACTTCATATTTCTCTCTTGTTCTGTTAAATACCTCACAGCGATGATAATTTGCTTTTTGCTCAACTTTAGCCAATTTTTCGATCACCATTGTTGGCCATACGTTGCCTCTTTCTAAATTCTTAGATGCTGCCTCTCGATTTTGGTTAAAAAAATGAACCATACGATATATTTTTACTTGCACACATGCAGTGAATGGTAACTTTCTTGCACCCTTCAGCACACTATTAAACAACTCCGATCAATTAGTAGTCATGTTCTCCCATCTATGTCCTCCATCATAACACAACGTCCATTTATCGAGAGAAATATCCATCAACCAATTATAAGCGGGCTCGCTCAACTCTTTCATTTGGTTCATAATAATATTAAACTTTCTAACTTGTCTTTGTTGTGCCGACATATGCATTAACTCAGTTAACGACGTATTTTTAAACCATTTGCTAAAATTAGCTTCAACATGCCGCGCACAAAATCTGTGATACACAAATGGTGGTTGTAGCATATAATTCCTCTCTATGGCCCGCAATATTCCGGAATCCTATCTGATAGCAGATATACACCTTGTCGATCGCCAATGATGTGCATTCTTAGATTCTCTAAGAACCATGTCCAATTTACAATACTCTCCTCATCGACAATAGCAAAACATAAAAAAATATATATATAATTACCCAAATTAGTTCCAACAGTAATCAAAATTTTCTCATTATATCTCCCATACTAGAATGTCTCATCAACACTAATCACAGGCTTACAATACTTAAATGTATCAATACATGGTTTGAAAGCCCAAAAAACTGAGTTAAAAACTCGATCAGTTGCCCCTAAAAGTTCATTAAACCTCCAATCAAAGACAGTTCTAGGATTGCTCATTTGCACAGCAGCCATAAATTGGGGGTAACAATGTGTATGATATCTTCCAATTGCCATACACCATTTCTATAGATTTCTGATGCCCCAGCCAAGCTTTTTGTACGACAAATCTACTCCATACTCCTTCATATCCTCTACTACGTTACACACTTATAGTTAACATTCCGTTTTATGTGACTTTTGATAAGACAACCCACCAAATTAGAGTCTACATTAGAATGATCCCCCGCAGGCATTCGAGGAAAACAAGTGTGTTTTGCATTCAACCTTGTGATTTCTCAAATGTTAAACTTCTTTTTCAATCTTACCCAAACATGCCACAAACAGTTGTTTTTATAGTAGAGAAAACACCTCACAAGCCACATGTGTTGATTATTTTCATGAACTTTAAAATATCTGTGTTGTCGCATAGACAAGCACTTCACAACATGCTGAACTGCCTCTTTGGAATTGAAAATCATCCCAATTTGTAACTTTGAAGTGCGATCATCCTCCCATGTAGGACGGTTGAAGTCATTATACTCATCAACTATCATGTCCCATTCCCCCATGCTGTATAGAAATGGGATGTCTTTTTCCTCTTCATCTACCCTATATTCTTCATCGACGTCATTCTGATCATCATAAGTTTCACCTTTCGATTCATCCTCAACATATGTATCCACTGAATTTGTCTCCTGCCCCTGATAAGGCATATAAGAACTGGGTTCTCCAAATTCAGTTCTCATAGGCATAATTAATTCATGAGACGCATTCAATGCAAAATCATCGGAAATAAATGTCTCATACTGTAACCATTCATCTCCAACAATCACATTTGTCAACATTTCAGTATAAGATCCAAAATTTGTCATGCCCCCAATTGAACTAACTCCAATCCCACCAAATGAGCTGCCTCGGTCTCTCCCAAATAAACTACCTGTGACCTCTGATTCATTTTCAACCATAGGAATTGGAGCATCAAAAGTAACAGTTATAATTGGTTTATGTTCTAAGAAAAGTTCAACTGATGACAAACCCGATATATATTTAGGCATTGTCAACACCTCCGGCAAAAAATCTTTCTCCACTGATAATACACAATACGAAAGAGAATTATCAGACCAAAGATGATATCTACATGAAACATTTAGCTTAAATTACCTAGAATCAATCCTACATTTCTGATGCAATACATTTATGGACTTATCCCATCCAATATTGTTAGGAACTACAATACCCGTTTTAGGTCCAACACTATACCGATACTCATTTTCAGATCCACCAATTTGACCTCCCTAATAAACCACAAGTCTCACCCGGTCATCAGTCATGTTCCTTCAAATATCATGAAAATTACAATAAATATCAGCATTAACATCAATATCCATAAAGAAACATGATAAACATTCATAACATTTTTTGTGATTTATACAATGAATCAAAGAATTGACATTAATAACATTGAAATAACCCTAATTCTAACATCTCAATATCATAGACGAGCAGAGACAATGACCATTATGATCTAAAATAATATTTTCTAAAATTACAATATCGCATGATTATCTCAACGACCAAACAAATAAAAAAACCTAACCCTAACCCTAAATCTAACCCTAACCCTAAATCTAACCTAACCCTAACATGCTTCAAGAAAAAAGATAAAGCAGGAGACAAGAAGAGAAGGCATAGAGACAAAACCCTAACTCTAACCCTAATATGCTTCAAGAAAAAAGATAAGCAGGAGACAAGAAGAGAAGACATAAGACAAAAACCCTAACCCTAATGAGGAGAACAAGATCGCGCAGTCTCGGTCTCGATCATGCAGCTTAATGAGGTTAGTCTCGATCATGCAGCTTTCAAAGAGGAGAACAAGATCGCGCAATGAGAGAGATTGGAAGAGAGAGAGAACAAGATTGTGTTACCTTTGATGTCGCAATAATGAATCCAAGTTGAGCCCTTCTTCGTTCGTGCAAAGTGTGTCACAGCAGAAGACAGTAGCAGAAAGATCGGGGGAGAAAGAAGCAGATCGCGCAATGAAAGAGAGGCCTGAGGTGCGGGTTTTAGGCGCGCAGTGTCGCGCTCTGCGTTCGTGCAAGTTATTGCGCGATCTCTGAGTGCGCTTCAAGTTGCGCGCTGGCAGAGCGCGCAATGAGTTGAGCGTCCTGCAATCGTGCAACTGCATGCCAATTTCCCTTACTGGGCTGTGGGGTACAGTGTATGTCGCGTTCTGTGAGCGCGACATCCCTATTTTTGGAAACAATAAAAAAAATCGCCCTATTTTTTTAATTTTGATTTTAAAAATTTCTATTTTTGTAAAAACCCCTTAAAATTGTCATCTACGAGATAATCGTCAAAATTTTTAAATATTTTTATTCCTTAATGGCAACTCTTCTTATCTTTTTGCCTGTTGAGGTCGTATATGAATAATCATTTTTTGTAACTTTTGTTATTCAATTGAATGATTTACATCTAACTCACTACGCATCCAACACCAGTAATGGACATTGTTGTTTCTCAAGCCATTGACATGAACCCAAAGGACTTGGCTACCTATTGATTGCATACCCAAGTTTGGGAATAGTTAATCTAATGTTGATATGATGCGATTAAAAAAATTTATCAATCGTTTTGTGAAACTCATGAGATCCCTATTTATTTGCACATTACTATTTTTCATAATGATTCACAATTAATTTAAAAATCATTCGAAAACGAGAATTTAAAGTTTTCAAAACATATGATAATAACTTAAATGTTCACACAAAAGGGTCAAATATCAATACTGCGCTAGTTAAAAAAATAAATATCTTGTGATTAAAAAGGTAAAATGACATAAATTGGAAATCCATAAATTGTACAACCTTGTTTATCAAAAAAAAAAAAAAAGATCAATATTTTGTTGGTCTAATAGAAAGGGTACTAAAACCTCATATTAAGTATTTGAGTTTGAATCTTGATAGTGATAAAAATGATGTTAGAAGAGTCCCATCGGAATGAAAATCCGACAATGATTCGATCTAAATTAATCAGAATAAAATTTTATATATTAAACAGTGGATCAAATTTAAAACACAAAAAAAGGGGGGCCATGGCTTTAACACAAATTCCTAATACTACCTTAAGAGATTTTATTATAAGGATTAATTGTCCCAGAGGGCAATTCAAATTTCGTATAATAAAAAAAATCACATGAATTAATTGATACATTATTAATTAATTTAACTAATAAAGAATTTATCTAATTAATTTAAATAATAAAGAATTTATCGATATCGAGTTAATATAGTTGATTTGAATTTTTTATACGGAGAAAATTGATATCGGAAAAAAATTATTTTTTAAAGGATTTATTTGAATCAAATCGAATTTAATTGAATATAACATAAATATCTAATATCAGTGATTTATAAAAAAAATTAAAGAATCTATTATAGTCAATAAAGTTTTGTCCGTTAAGAAATCAATCTAATTCAAATTTAATTTAATTGAATTTAATATAATTATTCGATAATTTAAAAAAAAATAGAGAATCTAACAAAATAATCCTATAAATAATGATCTGAATTTATATAATATATATATTATTTATTAATAATAATAATGTATATTATGGATATTTTGTCCGCGTTCGCGTCATTACACCATTCCGGTGATAATTTGTCGTGCTTTAGGAATAATAAATAGCAGAAGGTCTAGTGTGAGAGGACTAGTTGGAGAACAATTGGATGCTGAAAGGTTCTTCAATGGAGGAAACCCTAGAACCGCCAAATGTTCATTCCGGAGAAACCTTAGAATTCACCACTAGCACGACAGACGCCGCCGACACCAGCACCACTACCAACAACAACAACAGCGCAGAGAATCAATCGGACACTTCTTCCGATTCCGATTCCGATTCCGACTCCGACAGCGATGATGACGTGTCGCAGAAGCTGCAACTCCAAACCCTAGAATCGGAACTAGCCAATAACCCTAACAACTACGATGCTTATGTTCAGGTATCAGTCGTGATTTTCTAAATATTCTCGAATTTGCACAAGTTTTAGTTCAGTTGATAGTGATTCTTCTTTTGGTTTCAGTATATAAAGATATTGAGGAAAATGGGTGACATTGAGAAGTTAAGGCAAGCGAGGGAAGCCATGAGTGAGGTTTTTCCTTTGACTCCTCAAATGTGGCAGGAATGGGCTAAGGATGAGGCTTCACTCATCACTGGGTATCTCCATCAACCTTTGATTTATCTTTCTATAATTTGACTGTTGGTTTTTGCTAATAATTATGACCTCTTTTGGTTGCTTAGACTGAGATTGAAATGAAATTAGATAGTTCCTCAACCCAACCTCATGGGAATTTGTGTTAGGATAGTTTGAAAATTCTGAATGCAATTGGTTCTGTTGGTGAACATAGGGCTAAATCATATTTTGTAATATTCTCATGTCTGCACAAACACAAGCATAGGGCACCAAGATCCAATGCAATATGACATAAAAGTGGTGACATAAAATTTATAATAGTTTTGTATTATTATAAGTTACAGAATGTTGTATTATGCCAACACAGATGCAGTCATTTCTAGAATCTTTAATGCAATGTAGGTCAATTTAAGTGTTTGTGTTTATTTGACATAAACCCTTTAATGTGAGTAATTGGTTTGCAAAGAAATCCGATTTCTAAATGTATGGCCATCTCAGGTATTGTTTTTAGATCTTAAATGAATTTACTTCTTAGAGTTACAAAATGGACATAACTCTGAATGGCTTGTTTTCATACTATGGAAGAAAACCCTTTCGGTTGCCCCAATTTGATTGCTAGTTGTGTGAATAGCAATATTTTTTGGTTAAAGGATTATATTCTTGGCTTTATACTTAATCATGATTGTGATGCTTATAGTGTCATGCTTCACTCTTGTTTTTACAGGCCTGAGAAAATTCCTGCTATTGAGAAGCTTTATGAGCGTGGAGTATTTGATTATCTGGTTAGTTGTGATCGTAACTTGTTTAATCATATTCTCTATGCATAATTTTTTTTCCTTGTTTGACACATTGAAGATTGAATATATAGCTTGCATCATACTATTATAGCTTGGACAAGTTAGTAGCCTTCGCACAACGCTTTGGCCACTTGGAGTCCTGGAGGCTTGGCTGTAAACTAGTATTTCCAGCCAATTCTAAGGTTAAAACTCAGGCGCTTCAGATTGAAATGGAGCAAGCTTATTATTGCGCAAAATCCACTCTCAACTGGTACCCTCAACTTGTGTAATCTTAATTTTTAACTACTGTGGGTGGCTACATGAGTGTGCCTTCTCCATACTGACTCAATATGTACTCATTACTCCTTACTGAGGCAAGCGGAGAATTTCTTTCATCTTACCCTCCTCAGCCGCTAGCTTCTTTGCATTTATTAGATGCTAATCTATCTTCAGTTTTCTTCTTTACATTTCTTCGTCTAACGCAAACGAAAGGGTTGCTCTGGTGAAGCCTTAGAATATCCTCTTTTTTTTTAATTATTATATGTAGCTTTTATTATATGTAGCTTTTTTTCTTTTCTTTTATTTTTTATAAATAAGATGTTTCTTGTAATATAATGATTCATTGCTTGCAAAATTAAGGATTGATCTTGCCTCTTTCTCATGCAGTCTGTCCCACTTTGGTGTGATTATGCAAATTTTGTTCAAGACCATGATCCAAGTGTTCGTGAATGTTCATCTGATGGCATTTCAAAAGTAAAGGATCTATTTGAGCGTGCTCTTACTGCCACTGGCCTGCATGTTTCTGAAGGTAGTAAAATCTGGGAAGCTTATAGGGACTTTGAGCTAGCCATCCTTCAAACACTTGAAGACACTGAAGTAAGTTCTTAAAAGTAACATGCCCCTTCTTAAAAGCATATAGGATATTCTCTATGATCACCATGATTTTCTTTCTTTTGTTAAAGTGTTAACTTGGCACTTTCTTCTCCTCTTCACTAGGATTAAATATGCATAATGAATACAATTGTCACAAAAAAGTTGATATTTAGTATCCATCAATTTTCAACATGATCGAAGAAGTATCCGGTGTTTAAGAGAATAATTGAAAATGGAAACACATGAGTGTGTGACACATATCAAGCAAGTATAGTTGGAGTATCACGTCTCATATGCGTCCAAATACAGATATTACTTTAATTTTGAGGTATCCATACCTCCTGGCTTTTTCATAACCTTGTAAAATTAGGAGTCATTTTAATCTATGTACTGCTGGATGAAGATTTAATCAAGGTTTAAACAGCAAATGTTTTCTTGGAAACTTTGGCTGTCAACTGTCGTGATAGATTTCTTCTGCATCTTTGAGTCGTCCTTCTTCTTATTTGTCAGTTTATCTGTATTTACGTATTTTTGGTTAATATAATTAGTGATTATGTTGTGACATCAAAACCTTTTTGAGCTTGACTTCTGGAAATTTTTATACTTACTCGCAGGAAAAAGAAAAACAGGTCCAATGTATCCGAAGTATATTCCACCGTCAATTGTCAATTCCCCTTCTTGACTTGAGTTCAACCCTTCTCTCCTACAAGGCTTGGGAAGCGGAGCAAGGAAATGCGGTTGATGTCAACTGTAATGACTTGAGTGGGATCTCTCGTCATGTTGTATCGGCATATAAAAAAGCTCTGGAGATGTTAGATGCCCGTACTACCTTTGAAGAACAGATTTCAAGGAAGGATGTACCTGACTCTGAAAGACTTCAACAGTTCATGGTAAGTAACTTAATTGTTTCTGTTGAAACTGCTTAGAATATTTGCTTTCATTGAGTGTGGTACCTTGGAATGCGCAATAACTTTCTATTGCCCAAAGATGGGAGAAAGAAAGGGAATTTTCTGAAAGCTATTTTCCGTAGTATAAATGAAGGCTTATCTAGGCGTTTTTTTTTTTTTTTTTTTTTTGCCCAAGGATTTGTCAACTAAGCATTACTATTGTGCTATAATATTTCTCGAAATGTGCATTTTTCAACTTGAAATTATTTGGTCACAATCTGTTTGGGAGCCCATAATGTGGATTGTTGTGAGTCCTTCTAGGAATATAGTATCATATATCATATAACTAACTAAACTTGCCTGTTCAACCTTATTTGGAGCAATTTTGTGGGATGAGTCTTTGGGCTCCTTTGTTGGACATGTGCAATGAATACCAAAACACGCACCAATTAGGAGGAGTGAGACCTTAAACGTAGGAGATCTAGTGAAATATCGAAGTAGGCCGTTGAAAATTGGGATGCAAGTTATTCGTAAAGATCTGAATGTCAAGGGTTTAGTTGAGGAGATAACTTTAGATATGAATGAGTGGCGTAGGAGAATTTGGACCAATTGAATTAATGCGCTTTTATTATTATTATTATTAGTATTTTAAGTTTCTATGGATAGTTTATTTTTATTTTTTTTCTTTTCATTATTTTTATTTTTTAGTTTTATTTTCTCTATTTTTGCTTTCAAACTCTAATTTTATATTATATTATATTATATTATATTATATTATATTATTTTATTTTATTTTCTCTCTCCCCTCTCTTATATTGGTCTTTCAAACAATTGATCCCAAATTTTGGGATTAAGGCTTAGTTTGTTGTTGTTGTGTCAGTTGATCCACTTCTTTCAAAATTTTATATTCTGCACTTGATATTTGGTTTCTCTATTTACAGTTAGAGACCTCCGACGATCTGCTCTTAAAAAGTTGGGTTTTAGTAAATTCTGCATGCTGTACTTCATTTATGGTTACAGTCAGAAGTCTTCACTTATGTGTTGTTAAAGAATGGATTTAGATTGATTACACTTTCACATATCATGTTGTCTTATATGTTTTTAACTACAGAAATGCCCCTCACTACTATGAAGGACCCTTGTAGATGTGAGATGATTTTTTCACATACTTTTGACTCCTCATAGTTTCCTATAAAAATTGATTATACAAGCACTTCCTTTAGTTTTGGAATTGTCCTAAAATATGTTTTCCGACATAATAAAATTGGTTTTGGATGAACTTTATCAAAATCCTAGCAAAACATGGATGGAAGGAGTATACTTGTATAAGTTTCTAAGAAAAAATGGTTGTTATCTCTTAAATTTTTAGATATAAAACTCATTCTTAAACAGAACAGGAAACATGAACATGCACTTATATTTTTTTCTTTCTAAAAGGGATATGGAGTCAAAAGCTAGTGAATGAAGCTATCTATTTTTCAAGGGCTTTGGTTAGGGTGTTTTGTACTTTAAAACTTTATGGCTTCTAATTGTTCCCAAAAGTGAAAATTCAAAGGGCAAAACTTATCTGATCTAACTGCATTTAACAGAATATTTATGGAAGTCTCTTAACTATTAACAGAAAGAACATACAGGGTGCAATGTGAAAGGATTTGAAAAGAGATGAAGTGTAATTGCAGGTAAATTGGAAGTAGTAATTTCTTTTTTTAATTCTCTGAATATTCTCGGTCCATTAATTACAGGAAAGTCTAATCTAGTATAAATAAGTGAAAGAATTACAAAACGAATGGATGATTCTCACGAAAAAGAAAAATGAAATGAAACAACACAATGGGTAGAAAAGAAAAAAATCCATTTGGCAGCATATCCTCTTTGCTTTTTTACATCTTGGAGGGCAAACCCCTTAAAAGCTGCCAATTGCACCAAAATCCTAGAATTTCCTTCCATTTGAATGCACACCTACAATCTTGGAACTTTTTGTGAGTGCAAAATGAATATATTGCTCCATTCAACTTCTTGTGCTTAAAAACCGAAAATCTTCCATTGAATATGTTGGATTACCATCTGCAGAGAACTTAATTTGAGCTCTAGAGTTTAGACTAGCAGAGAAAGTATAATGAAGGTAATACTTATATTTTATGAAGCATCGTACATTATTATCAAATTGTTGCATCTAAAGGGGGCACGGCATGAACACGGCTTTTTCTATAAGTGTCAATGCAACATAGCTTTTGTTTATTGAACACTGATCTAATAAGATTCATTATTTTTCTGTCTAAATGTAGTTGAGTTCTAAAAGAATGCTGCAGTAGAATTTGTGGGTTTCCAAAATGTAAATGCAGATAGTTCATCAAGACACAGCTGTACTTTTTTTTGACGACTCTGGCCAGAAAATAGACAAGAATGTATCGTGGATTACCCTGCATTTTTTATTGTATATATTATCATCATTTCTTTATTGATTATTTTTTTGGTAGTTTCCGAACAGGAGTTAAATTTGTTGTTCTCTCTTTCTCTCTGTCTCTAATTATTATTATTATTGTTATTATTTATTGTTTTAGGCTTATTTGAAATTGGAAGAGTCTTCTGGAGACCCAGCTCGAGTTCAAGTTCTTTATGAGCGTGCCGTTGCTGAGTTTCCTATATCAAGTGATCTCTGGCTTGATTATACACGCTATCTGGACAAAACCTTGAAGGTTCTACTTAACTTGATTGATTTCCTTGGAGTAATTGTTTGAAGTTTGATATTACTATTGGAAGAATTAAAAAAAAAAAAAAATCTGCGGTTTGATTGACTACATTTCTTATTTCAGGTAGCTACTGTTGTGAGGGATGTTTATACGAGGGCCACCCGGAATTGTCCCTGGGTTGGTGAACTTTGGGCTAGGTACTTGGTTTCATTGGAACGTGTGCATGCTTGTGAGAGCGAAATATCTACGGTATGTTCTTGTTCTTCCCTCCATTCCTTTTTTTTTTTAAAAAACAAAAAATTGGAAGGGATTTATTGTGATTTTCTTAAGAATGGAGATAAGAGTGATAAAATTGTTCTGTGAACATTAAGAAACTAACCATTTAGCAAGTAAGCACTGTCTCTAATTCGTGGTGTAGAGATAGCTGCTTCATTGTTGGTGGTGGAAATGTGCTAAAAGGTTGCATTGTGATTTGAAGACAAAGTCCAATGGGGCAAGAAAAAAGAAGGAATTTCTTGCCTTGATAATCATATCATATTTGATTTTTTTTTTTTTTTTTTGGGGATTGGTGATGGTAAGAGAAGAAATTTTAGTGGGGGAAACAAGAATTTAAAGGAGAATCACACGAAGGAGGATGAGATCTCTGGAAAAAGGAAAAAAATATCAGAGAAAACACATTCGCTCAGTATCTTACTACGAGTTTGGTGATACTTTCTAAGTAATTGGCCTGTTTTCATCCTTCTTCATGAAGAATTATCATTTATTGGTATGTAAATGAGGATTACTTGTCAAGTTTGTCATTGGTTCTTTACTTGAAAGTAATTTCTCTATTGAAACATTAAATGGGCAAGCCATTGCATTATAGATTTTTCATCCACCATGTTCTCTTTCACTTTCTCCCATACCCTACATGCAGGCACATGCACATACCTAAAAACCACGAATATGGACACGAGCATCAGACACAATACGGATTTGGGAATACAACAAAATTTTAAGGAGTAGTGGGTGGACGTAACTTCATAATGAAAAAATTAATATGTCTTTACTGATGATTTTACTTATATAATTTTTCTTTAGAAACAAGACTTGTTTAGCAAATTAATAATTTAAAATATTTAAAAGTTGGTGTTGATGATATATCGCTAGTTATAACAAATGTGGCGTTTTCGTTGACATATTTTATAATCAATGAATAAATAAAAAAGATTTATAAGTGCTGGTGGTCAATATAATTGTTGGAAAAAGGTTTACGTGGAGTATCTACCAAGTATCCATGAAGTATCCTATATTTGAAAAAATAATTATAAAAGGATAATGCCATGCGGATTGTTGGCCACGCATCCCCTAATTGTCATGGAGTAACATATCCAATGGGTGTGTGATACGGCTTGCATGTTCTGTGCTATTTTGGCATGCATACATCTTGATATTTCCTTTTCCCTTCAAAATTTTGGAGTGAATTTATTAGATTAAGTGGGCCTGACATATTTTAACTTTCAAAATATTGGTTTGGGGGGAATGGAGGAGGATCTTTGAAAGGGTGGGGAAACCCTTGATGAATTTTGTGATATTTTCTTTAAGAGTTTGCATTTTTGGTTGTTCGACAAGTCATTCGAATCCTTTGTAAGGGTTGTTGATTTTGAAGAGTCTTTGTCATTGTAGCTTTTTTGGTTTTTTGGCTTTTTGTGAATGATTTCTTTTTTATGCTAAAAAAATTCTTATCTTATTCTATTTGTCACAAAAGGTTATAAGGGCTTCAAAGAAAAAAATTGGTGCCCACCCTAATATTATTTCGGATGTTGCTAGACAGTTCTATTCCTGAGACGTTGCCTTGTCTTCTTCCAAGATAATACATCAAGTACATTGCCCCCATTTTGATTCCTATTAACATATTCTTCGGCTTTATGAAGGGTGTTCCTTTTTTTGATGGGAAAGGGGGGTGGGGGAGGCGTTGAAAAGTCTGTGCTGTGGCCCAAATGTTGAGTAGAATAGTTGAGCTGCTAGGCTAAGCACCATTCCTATGCTTTAAGGCTTGGAAAGAGTAGTTTTGCACATTCCCTATCCCAATATATTTCATTTCATTTTCCTGTAAGTAGAGAATGACAGAAAGCATATATGGACACCAAAGGACAAAAGTGACAGTCAGATCTAGAGTAAATCTTTGAAATACAAAAAAGACTATCCAAAAAGACCTTCGTTATTTATGTACTCTATTATTAGTATTATAACTTGTAGTTTTTTTGTTTTCCATGTATATGATTTTGTGGATCTTTTTTTTTTTTTTTTTTGCACTTACGTCTTTGGCAGTTACTTCACAAAACAGGAAAAAAAAAAGAAGTGTGAATTCTCTCATTTCCTTTCCTGCAATTGGCTAAGGTCTCCATACTTAAGTATCCATCTTTACTTTTATCTTACATCTGTATGTGTCTGCATTCACCCACTCCCCAAGTGCATGTGTGTTGTGTACATTTTTTTAGTAGCAAAAGAAGAATATATTAGATGATCTAAAGAATGTACAAAAATTCCTGAGGATAAGAAATTCTCAGAAGGGATAAAAAAGCAATACAATACAAAGAAATTAATGCACAACTGCTTGCATGCATGTTGTATATTTTTTTATTCCTATAAATTGTATTTAGTTTCTTTGCAAGCCTAAGTCAAATACTTCCATTGCTTTTACTAACGAGGTTATATATTTCCTGCCAATGTGCATTTATTTGTACTTCACTTTTTCAACAATTTCAGGTCTTTGAGAAGGCTTTGCTATGCACCCTTTCGAGCTATGAGGAGGTAAATTCGTTCATTTATGAAATATTAATGGAAACATCAATCATCAGCATTGTTGGTTAGTTTCATGTGTTCTTTGTTTTCTTTTCGTTTATTTAATTTTTTACACAGATATGGCTATAGGCCTTGGTGGAGGGGAGGACTTTGAGTCCCAAACTAATGGTTGGAGCTGGAGTCTAAGCGAAGGGCCATTGGGCCACGAGCCTTGTGGCAAAGAGGCCTAAAATTTCTATCCTTATGTAGTGGTTAAATGTGTAATGGTTAATAGGCTAAGGCACTGGGAAACGTTTGTTAAGATGTGGGGGATGTAATCAGTTGATGTGGGAAATGGCCATAGAGGTTCATGACTATGAGAGACTTGCCTTTGGAAAATGTCACTGCTACAAAATGGAACATGATGGTTGGTTTTCTATAAAGGTGAGGGCAGGCCTAGGACTGGGGTGTTTTGAAGGCCATTATGAAGGGGTGCACAGACTTTGATATATGTATAATTTCTTGAGGTGGGCTGTTGTAATTTGTGTCAGGAGTGATGCCTTGTGTTCTAGTGCCTCTTGAAAGACCTTTTCCTAACCTAATCTTCTAACTGCAGCTTGTAGGGTTTTGCCATGAGACTTTTGCTTCATTTTAAGACTTATTTAATTGCGAGAAAAAGTTTATAAGCTTTTCTTGTGACAGAGGACTGTATCCCCACTGTTCTGATCATAGTTGTTTCATGACCTCTCTACCTACCCTGATACGGCGACCCCTTATTTTTCCTCACACCACATCTCTTACTGGGGAAGAGCATCCTCTAGAACAAATGAACTCCTGTAGTAAACGGAATTCTAAGGTCTAGAAAAAACTCCCTCTTCTCTCTGGCAACCCTTCCATATAGCAAGAAATTGACAAATTATCTCCCTTTGCTTTGCTATTATTCTAACTTTCTGGATGGGTCTCTTTGAGCCATCTCCAGATTTCAAATGTCCTATCACCAGCTCTCAGAGATCCAATGCACTAAAAGGAATAAAAATCCTAATACATAGCACATTTCTCATGGCCTTAAATGGTCAAGTTAAATCAGCTTCTAACCAGAGACTTAGAAAATAGTTCTCAAAAGATCTTCAATCTTCTTGTCCTTCTTTGGCCAGTTCATTATTTTCTAGTTTCAGTTTCTAGATGCATTAGATTTTGCTAAGGTTACCTGTGTGTTTTGAATTTTCTTTTTTCCTAGCTGAAGTTAGAAACACTGAATCAAAATTCTCTGTTGTTGTTCCAGTACCTGGATCTATTCCTTACTCGTGTTGATGGTTTGAGGCGAAGAATATCATTTACTGATCAATTGGAGGGCATCTTGGACTTCTCAGTAATAAGGGAAACTTTTCAGGTATTTTCCAGTCCAATATTACTCATTTTCAACTCACTTCTTTTGTTGATTAATGCTACTTTTAAATAGATTAGTTTGAGATGGCTGATAGGTTCTCATCCAGTTCTCTTGGTTTTTAGTCAATACTCCTTTTGACTTTTAACTCAAGTCTACATCTCTCATGCTATGGGTGGGAATTGGCCAGTTTGGCCAGTTTTGAGACACATATTAGAGCCGGGCTGATTTGCTCAGTGTTCAGTCCTTGACCCCTGCTGAGAAGTCAAGAAAACCATACAATTTGGTCCTACCAATTTTTGGCTGGGCCAGTTTGGTGTTTTGGTTAATTGCACTGCATCATTTTGATTTCAATGGATTCAGCAACGTTTGGAAAAGGGAATTTGTGAAACTTAAATGCAAAAAAAAAAAAAAAAAAAATGTATTGAAAGATTTTTTGGAACTTGGGGGGGGGTTGATCCAACAAAAATTTTACAAATTACTTGGAACTTATTGTGAATTTCATTAGTTGCAACTTTGTATACTAAAGAATTGAGTGTTGAAAGGCTTCAAAGATGGTCAGATTCTTGGTCTTCATCACCAGATTAAGGAATATTGCAAAAAAATGGAAGATGAGGGAGTAAACAAAGAAATAGGAGTGAAACGAATGGGGCTTCAACGTTGTTGCCAAAAAAGATGGCAGATGTGGGCAAGAGAGCAAGCAACAAAAGAGGGACCATTGTTTCATATCGTAGATTGTATGGGGAATAATAGAATGTTTATGACATTATAGAACAGTAGAATGACATCTTCAAAATTGAAAAATACAATACTTTTTCTATATTACAGTTTGATTTGGTTTTTTGACATTTTTTTTTTCCCGTAAAAATCATAAGCAGAACTGGATTTTCAATGTTCTCTATTTTCAAAATCGTCTTTGGTCCAATTCAGTTCAGCTGGTTGGAGGGGATTTTTGTTTTTGTTTCCTCCCATCCCAATTAGGCCTAGCAATCGAGCTTTTTGAGCTGAGCTTTGCAAGGCTCGGCCCGTTTAAAATTTTATGGGCCTGAGCCCAAGCTCAGCTCAAGAAAGCTCAAAGAATTTGGGCTCGTGCTCGGCCCGAAAAATTAAAAGGGCCTCAAGCCCATTTCGGGTCAAACTTGGCCCGAAATATAAATTTTTATTTTTTATTTTTTTTTATTTTTTGGTTACATGATTTCATTTTTTTATATTTTAACCCATTTTATATCATAATAAATACAAAATAAACACCATAAATCATTCAAAATAAAATAAAAAGTAGATACCTTCGTGCCAAATTAAGGATTACACACTATTATGAAAATTAACAATATCAATATCATGAAAGATTAAAGAATTATATTTAGAGAGGAATATATTAAAGTTATCAAAATTATCATCCAAATATCACAATATTTAATTTTAAATCTAAAAAAAAAAAGATTTTAAAACGGCCGAGCCTATAACAAGCCCACTTGTGTCCAGGTTTGGCCCATAATTAAAGCAGGCCTAAAAAGGGCCCCGAGCTCGGCCCGATCTTGAAATGAGCCAAGCTCGACCCTTCAAAACGGGCTGAGCTCAGGTTGGCCCAATCCAATTGCAAGTCCTACCCTGAACCCATCTCATGTGGATGTAGCTATAGATTGTATGGGGCACATATGATATAGAATTATGTGATGTACATAGATTGAAAAGACAGGATTTTACTGATGTCCAGGATTGCTCTACGAGCCTATCTCGGCCTTATCTCTTCATTTGATGGATATTATGCTGTCTATGTATATGTATGAAGCTCCAAAACACCATATAGGCAACTTCAAGCATGTCCTACACTTGTTGGGCATTAACATGCCATCGACATGGCTTCGCCATTGAAAATTCTTTATTTAGCATTTTATGTATGTTTGATAACTAAAATGTGCATAAAGAGTAAATTACTTTTATAAAATTTGTTTTGATCTTTTCTATTTTCAAAGTTATTTTTTGTATTTTTAAGTCATAGATGGTTCAGTGATATGTATTTGCATATTTCAAATTTGTTAAACTTAATGGTCAATTTTTATTTTTTTATTTTTTATTTTTTTTATTTTTTTTATTTTTGCATGCTTATTATATTTCAAAATCTTTGTGATCATGTTGTGTCATGTCTAGTGTTAGTCTCTATGCTTCGCCACTGTTTGCCCATTCATGCACATGCATGTTTACATTTATCTACATATATACGAATTGTGTAAATATGCAGGCATGTGCACATGTGCATGCCTAAGAGACATGCTAGGTTCATATCATTGAGCAAGCTTTGAATTGCTTCTTTGGTTGAGGAATAATTCAACATCTTTATCATCATCCATGCATCTTATAGACAGTGATGAGTGCAACATCAACCTAGGTATTACTTGTGCAACCTTGTCCATGAAATATATTTAGAGCCTCGCTCAATTGCAGTAGAACCAATTACTTGGGATGAATATGGAGTAGACTGAATTGCTTCTTCTCTTTGAATTGAACATTGTGTTTGGTAAAACTAAAACATGGATGCAATGTATTCACAAAGATATGACACTTAAAAGGATTAATTGAAGAGATAATTTCGGACAGGAATGAGTGGCGTAGGGGAATTAGAGCATGTTAGACCATCACTTTTCTCTCTCTCTTTTTTTTTTCTTTTTTTTTTTTTTTTTTTTTAAGTTTAGTTGGGAAGAGTGTGTGTGTGTATATATATATCTTTTTATTTTTATTGTTATTTTTTATTTACTTTTATTTTTTAAATACTATTATTATTATTTTTGTTATTATTACTGTTATATATATATATATTCTAATTATCTTATATTTGTCTCTCACAACCGACTCCAAATTTTTGGGACTAAGGCTCTGGTTGTTATTGTTGTAGTATTATGTTTGGTAAAACTTTCAGCTAATTTAGGTCAACATTTGGGAATGAGAGTTGAACTCCCTGATCTAACTTATTCACCTTAGATAACAGAAGTGTTTGGAATAGAAAATGTATCTTTTATTATATTTGGAGGTTCAATTTTTTGGAATTTGAATTAACTGATGAAACGTTGGTACTCTTCGTGTGAGGGTCTATTGATGACGGGATAGTCAAGCATATGCCTGTCTACCACAAAATGATTTAGCTATGTTATGAGGCTAAAACTTAAAGATGGTTGTTGTGTCCTTCTCCATGTTATATGTAATACGTGCCCAGCACTTTTTAGATGAGTGCTGAATGTGATGTAACATATTTGATTTCTTATCATCTTTAAACATGACATGCATTTTTTATGCATTTTGGATACCTGAGGGGTACTTCAGGTGGTTTATTTTTATGACAAGTTTAAATGCTTTTACAGTTTTTGGATGTAGAGCCTTTGCCTTGAGGCAGATTATGAGAGTAGTTACATTATGTAATTTAGGTTGCTTATGTGATGTCACTTTCTTTGGGTTAAATTTGTGTTATATTGCTGTCTCCATTTTGCATTATGTCTCAAATCAAATTCTTATGTGCTGCTGCTACTTATTCTCCATTGAACTATGTAAATCCAGCGTGCAGCAGACTACCTATCGCCACACCTGAAGAACACTGATGGCTTTCTGCGCTTGCATAGTTACTGGGCCCGGTTAGAGTTGAATCTGGCAAAAGACATAGCTGCTGCTCGTGGAGTTTGGGAGACATTAGTTAAGATCAGGTTATACAAATTTTATTTGTGTCAGTGTCATGTGGTGTTCTCTGAAGTTATTAAGCATAACTTCCTGTTTTTCTATTTAGTACTCCAACTTTAGAAGCCTGGCAAGGCTATATAGCTATGGAAATTGAACTGGGGCACATCAGTGAAGCTAGATCTATCTACAAGAGATGCTACACTAGAAGATTTTCTGGGACAGGTTCTGAGGTACAATTCAGGCCACTTCATCTTTTATAGTTCTTTTGTTTGTTGTATAACATATTTTCTCTCTATCTTTTGTATAAGATCATTGTCTACCAATGTGTAATTATCTCTCAAGTTGTATAGGGTCTTAAATGACGAAAGAAGTAAGATTAGGAATGAAAGGACAAGGGATCTTCCGTTTAAGGATTCAAGATATCAAAGAAAACACTTGGTTTTTTAAACGATGGGATGGGAAAGGTTAGAGGGGTATAATTTAGAAACTTAATACTGTGGATATAAGATTTTATTAGGCAAATGACGAAGAATATACCATATTTCCTCATCCTTTTAAAACCTAACACTTAAATAATTCTATTTTGTAATAGGTTACCACTGATAATATCAGTTCATCATATTGAATAATTTCATTGTGCAAGTGTTAGATTCCAAATATAAGTGTAGTATTTAGGATGAGCAATTGTATAATTTTATTTTCCCTAACAAAATTTCCAATGATGCTAACTTCAATATGCTAAGTAATTTATGAAGACATGGTATTCAAAATGTTAAAAGAGAACCAAATAATGATATTAATACACACATAAACATAGATGGTGTCTAGTATAAATATTGAGTGAGTTTTAAGGCTGCACTCTTGTTGAAGGAGAATTTGTTATGGATGATTAACTTGATTCTAGGGGGATTTCAAGTTGAATTAAGGAAGGGTTGGGGCCTTGGGGTGTAGTGTGCTTTGGTACGTGCTGAGGAGAACCAAATAAACTCATTGTCTATTGGTTAATGTTGAGGGTTTAGAAAAGGAAGTTCTTTGTGTGGACGGATAAATGTCTCCTTGAGCTTGTGGATGGTTTCTTTTTTTCTTTTGTTTTGGTTTTTTTTTTTTGTGGTTTGGGGGGGGGGGTTCTCTTACTTTTGGTATTATAGTCATTGTGTTGGAACTGTGTAGCTCTTGATTGATGTTGTACATTTGTGCGTTAATAATTTTTTGCTTGGTAGGATAGTGGTGGCACTTTTTCTATATGTACAATTTATTTTACAGACCTAAAATCTGCACAACTGTCAGACGTATATTGTTGGATGCCAAACTACCATGACTTAGGATTGGCCCTCCTGATAGACTTAGGCTTACTTACACATAATAGTCCATCTAACTGGATCTTTTTTTTTTCCCCTGATAGATATTCCCATACCAGAAACATCCTTGCATTATCCACTAAAATATTTGCATCCCAAACTGGAATCTTAAGAAGAGAATAGTTATCTGAAGGGGTACCTGTGAAACATGACTGTGGAAGTGCACTGTGATGCGATTATTTGAAGGGATACTTGTGAAACATGACTGTAGAAGTGTACTATAATGTGATTATCTTCAACAAGGCAGAATTTGAGCATCCTCTGCCTTGGGATGCATGGCTGGTATCTTGGATAGCAATGAAATAAAAAAAAAAAAAATGTGCAAAAACAACCCTTTGTATCATCCATGTGTAAATGCTACCATGTGGTTTTTGAATTTGATGAGAATGTTATGGTGATTTCAAATTGAAAATCCTTTCTTATTGTCCAACTTACATGAAGTTGAATTTTATTGCTTACAATATACTGTGATTAGATGATACCTTCATCCCCTAAAATCCAGAATCATTCAGGATATATGCCATTCATGGTTGCGCTTTGAGAGGGAATTTGGTACACTCGGAGACTTCGACCATGCAATTCAAAAGGTGTGCTTTCTATTTCATCCTCATTTGATTTTACATACAAAGTTGGCACCTTTTATGTTCTTGAAAAGTGTAATTCGTTGGAACTCCTGATAGTCTGGCATGCAGAAAGTATAATTAGGCTTAGGGCATGCTGATGTGAATTCTAGGTGCTAATAGATTTCTCAAAACAGCTGTTAGTTGAGGCAGTTCTTATGGTCCTAATGTTCCAAGTGATGCATGTCATGTGAGAGTGTTCACAACATGTTCACTTTGACTTGTTGAGTAAGTGGATGGGATGATCTGCCATCATAATCACAAACTGAGCGGTTCCTGTGGCTTTTGATCAAAGATAAGGTCTTATGGCTAGCCAAGTGAAATTTTTTGAGTGCCATCAGACCTGATTTTTTTTTAAGCCTCTGGCCTCTCACTGGCAATGACTTTTGTTGCTGGGGAATGGACTATGCAGAAACAAAATTGGAAGGGTTAGTCTTTTTTCCCCCCATTTTTTGATAATATTGGAAGGGTTACTCTGGCAACCTTATTAAGTCCTGTGGTCAATATCTGACAAGGTATTTTATTTTATTTTTTTTAATTGGCATTACAAATACTACACTTCTTTATGGTCTACAAGGTGAGATTTTCTTACACCAATTGTTTGCATGGCTAAGAGTTCACTAGCTTCGCCACAAAAAAGTAATTTTCTCTTAGCTGCATGCTTTGGAGGAGTTATTTTATATGGTTGCATGCTTCGGAGCATTTTATGTTATTTTATAGAATGAAATTATGATGTACCAATATTTTTACTCTTCCCACAATTGCATAGATGGTTGATCAATCTCATGGAGATTCTTGACACTTATCCATTTTAGGTGACTCCTAGGCTACAGGAGCTACAGCTATTTAAGCTACAGCAAGAGTCCAAAGGTGATGTTGTCTCAACAGAAGTGAAAGACAAAAAAGGCACTCGTGAAAAAAGAAAACCAGTTTCAGATGAAATTGAAAAACAACATCCAGCTAAAAGGCAGAAAGATACAGCAACTATTCCAAAGAAAGTAGACAAACCTGAGCAGAACACTGAGGCAAATAAAGTAGAAACAAAAGCTGCAACTGGCAATTTAGACAGCAAAAGGGGAAAGCATAAGGGGGCTTCCAACCCTCCAAAAGCTGAAGTCTACACAGATCAGTGCACTGCCTTCATATCAAACCTTAGCCTTCAGGCAAGTTCTCTTCCTCTTCCTTTTCTCCGATTACAGTTGCATCCCTCATGTGCATAGACAAATGGATTTACATGTGCCTTACATCAATCCAGACAATAATTGATTCAAGTTCTATTATATCGGAATGTGATGCTTGGAAATTTGTACAGGCCAACGAGGAACACCTTCGAAATTTCTTCAGTGATGTTGGAGGAGTCACTGCCATTCGAGTGTTGAAAGACAAGCTTACTGGGAAATCAAGGGTCTCTCTCTCTCTCTCTCTCTCTCTCGCGCGCGCGCGCGCGTGCACACACACAAACACAAATACCAACAGTTGTTTTTGGTGGGTATGTCAACATTGTTCTACACTGATGATAATATGTTAGCTTTTCTGAATATCGAAAATTCTTATTGCACAAGATGGAAGCCTAAAATAGAATTATATAAATTGGTAGGAATTGAACTGAACCGTGCAAAAATCTTAGAATATGCACCTTTGATGTATTAAATGTGGCTTGAGATGGCAACATGATCCGCTTACATGTATACGGATTTAAACCACTCTGATTAGGCGGTTGAAGTGGGGCAAATTCTTATTTGGGAAAGAAAACTAAATGGACGTTTTTGATGGGATTGGGAATTGGTCAATCATATCCCTGTACTATGTCCCACTTTATCCCATCATTTAGCTTTGTGATACACATACATCCAAATGTTTGTACATGTGAATAGCTATGCATTAACAGGTGTAGATGTAATGGCTCCTCCATTAAGTTTTCTTGATTGTGAGATTACTGAGCAGTACTTAATCTCATAAGATACAAGGGTTAAATTTATGAGATATATGTTGAGAAATGTGATGTAGTTTCGTTCTCTTTTTAGTGCAAGGGGATGGCTACTTTCTAATAGGGCTTTCCATTAGCCCACTAAAGCAAAAAAGTGGGGATTATGCTTTGGCATCTACAAATAGTGATACATAAATTTTTTTGTTTCTGACGTGGCAGAAAACTTAAAAGCCTACAATTACTTTAATAGTGCCACCGTTTTTTAAAGGTTGTTTAATGCACTATGCTGTAGTTTTGGAGCTGTGTACTGTTTTGATATTCCTTTGATTTCTCATTCACATTATTGATGCATGAAGGGATTGGCATATGTGGATTTCTTTGATGAGGAACACCTTGCTGCAGCAGTTGCAAAGAACAAGCAGTCTCTGCTTGGAAAGAAACTGAGCATTGCAAGGTCTGATCCGAAGCGCGGCAGAAACAAAGATTCTTCAGGACGAACTATGCCAGGTGAACACCTTTCTCTATTTGATTTTTCTTTTAATTGGTGCATGTGCACAAGCTATCCAGTTGCTGTTACTGCGGCTTTGGTGTCTATTATCCAATCTTATTTCTATGGTGTGGCCAATTTATGATGTCATGTATAAATGCCGAAGGTCAAAATCTTGAAGGATTCATTCTTTCCCTTTGTGTGTGTGTGTGTGTGTGTGTGTGTGTTGGGGGTGCATGTCTGAGTACATCTTGTTTGGTGGTGATATGCTTCAATATCAAGGGATTGGTGGGTAACTAGTGTCCAGCATTTTAAAAGATGTCCCAGTCCATAAATTACTTGAAGATTGTGTTTAGTTGGATGCACCAAGCCCACAAGTGATGACTGTCTTGAGCAACAGAGCTAAAATCGTGTCCGGGACAACCTGAGCGGGTTTTCCCCTTCTTAGGAGTATGTCTTATCTTCTTGTGATATATATCTCTATGGAAGGCCATCTCTAATTTAAAATGACTTGTATATGATGTGCATCCAGGAACCGTGCAAGAGAAGATGCCCTAAGCCTCTTCCTGAGCAGCTTTTAAGAAATATGAATGATTGGGAGTTGGAAAGTCTTTAACTTTTACGAGCTCTTGGAAAGTGATAATCTTAATAAACTCTTTAAGTATATTTATGGGCAAAATTACTCCTGGGACCTTTTGAAATTAAAGAGCTCTATATTGTCATCCAAGGAAAAGTGTCAGGGGAGAGGCATGTTCTTTTCTTTCTTGGAGATCAATTTGGAATTCTCTACCTCCTTCTAAAGTTATTTCACTTGGTAAGAACCCTACAGAAGAATATTGATGCAAGATAACCCCTGAGAGATGTATATAGGTCGGAACTAGTATCAGTTGACAACCTTTTGTTTCATTGCTTCACAATTAGATTGGGCCGGGGATTTGATTAGTGAGTTGAATGTGGAGGGATATTAGGTGTTACATGGCCAAAGGAAAATCATCTCAACCTTCTTGTCAATTTTTAGGTGGGGCGTGGGGAAAATAAAATGTGGGGATTTCTGCGGGGTTCGAGATTTCAAGAGATTCCTCCCAGTTTTGTTAATTTTTGGTTTAAGAACCTTCACTTATGGTCATCTTTAAGTTTATCGATTTCGAGGCAGATGTCGCCTTGTTTTTCTTCTTGTCAAGATTGTCAAGGGTGCACACCCTTGATACTCGCTTCAGAATTATCTCTTTTATAAAGAAACCTTGTAGGTGAAGTGGTGCAAATATTCCAGTTCTCACCTGTTCTTTTCAAAAGGAGGAGATTTGCTGCTTTGTGCTTTTCAGATGGATCTGCATGATTGTGTGAGCTGGACTTTAAAGTTACTGCTGCTGCTGCTTTTTATTAGGAAACAGAATACTCGAAGGGGTTTTGACCACCCATGTCAATGACCGCGATGTGGATAATCGAAAATATGTGCTACATTTTTCCTTGACTGCAATAATGATCCTTTTAAGTCTTGTCTCATGATGATGAAATTGCAATTGCTTGGTGTTTTCAATAACATTTTTCTTAGCTACCGGATGCAATACAGATTTAGCGGGGTCTGTTTTCAAATTTAATCTTGATATGGCTCCCCGGAGCACATGCTTGTGACTGTGTTTGATGTTTTGTCCTGTGTCAAACTTCAAACTCATGTCTTTCCTTCCCCTTCTCACTTTTGTTCTGGTGGTTCATTGCTGATAATTTTTCTTTCTTTACTATCAAAGGTATAAAGGGAGGGCGTCCAGGTGATCGTAGCAGCAGAGATGCAAGATCTGATTCAAAAGACACCAGGGCTGCCACAGATAGTAGAGGACCAAGGACAGCTCCCACGCATGGAGATGGAGATTTTCAGCTAAAGGGAAAGAACACATTTGCCATGCCAAGAGCTGTAAGTACTACAATCACTGATGGGGACGAGGAACCAAAGTCCAATGAGGAGTTCCGAAAGATGTTTCTAAAATCTTCGACACGAGAATGAGGGTGTTGCACCAGGCTTTACCCAGCTCATAGGGCATGTTGATTCCCTTCATTCACAATTTTACTGGTCTGAGACTAGGTTTTTTCTTGTTCTTTTTATTATTGTATATCAAAAACAAGTCCCTACAGGTCTGGGGTGGGTGGATAGGAAGCCATGATATGTTTGTATATGTTGAAACCAGATTTGCGTGCATCTACCAGGGTCCTATCTTGGGCGTAGGCACTCCTTTTATGAGATTCAGGGTATACGATTAACCTAGTGCTTTTGTTACAAGAGAAATAGGAGGTTTCCTCCCCCGTGCTTTACGCAACAGAGCTAGAAGTGAGTAATGTGTGGTATGATTCTGGTAGTGATTGAATATGAGAGCCCATTTTATCGAGTCAATCCTCTCATTGCTTGTTTTGAATGCTTTGGATTAATATGGCCTGCGTCGGAGTTGCAGATCCAACAGGAGACTGGCTGTCAAACATGTACCTTCTTTATTGTGTTTGCTTGATGGCATGTGCCCGTAAATGCCCTTAAAGACGCTTCGATAGTGTTTGATTTGAAGTACCAAAAAAAAAGGGATGGGACAAAAGGCCCGAGACAAGACAGGAGTGAAAAATGTACGAGGGTAAAGTTGAAAAAGAAAATTTATCAGATTTTGTTTCTATTTCTGTATCTCTGTCCCTTCAAAAAGGAGTAAAGAAATTTGGCTAATTTGATGTGAATATATATATATATATATATATATATATTTTGTCTTTATTTCTATAAAATAAACATATTTTCTGTCTCGTACTCGTCCCTTTCGTTCTCAGTACAATTTCAAATGGTACCTTGGGGGATGTTCAAGGTTCTTTCAAGTTTTAGTATTAAGCTTGTTCAATACGGCCATTTTCGAATATTTCTAGATGCTAAATATTGGTTTATTGACTTGCCAAGTAGACCCACCATCTAACCGAGGACTTGGGTACAATGTGTAAAACCATGGGCTATGTCGTCCAACTTGGTTAGTTCCAAATTATCACATTGTTCTTGAGTAAGTACTTATGTATAAAAATTGGAGAAAGCCCATTTTTTCAAATATAATATAATAGGCTCATTCAAATCGGCCCGGCATTGAATATTTTAGTCAGTATCAATGGATTAGAAAATTTAGAGTGAGTACTCCAGGTCCATGTGAGTCGATGACTATTTAATTTTAGTATTAGAGGTATTACATACGGTTCCATCTATTTAATTTTTTCTTTGTTTTTTTTTGGCACCGGATCAAATGGAATTTGGGTTTTTTTGACTGTTTTAGTTTGAATATTATAAGGTTTATCAAAGGATTGATGCTTTTAATCTTTTTTTTTTTTTAAATTTGAATTTGAGAGTTTTTAGGAGATAAAATGTTTGATGATTTAATCCAAAAAGTTTGGTAACGTTAAGACTTACACTATCATTCACTCGTCCGGAGATTGACGGTGCAAAAGTAATGGCATTTGGGTTTGAGGCAATGCCATTGCTACCAACGCAAAATGATGGGTTCTGTGGGTGGAGGACAGATGTCAAAGAAGGCTTGTACAAGTCACTCCTGCTGCAAGTTTTGTCCTATTCTGGTTTGTTGATATGTCACTTATCGACTTTGGTGTCATGGAAAATGTATGACATCTCTCTCTCTCTCTCTCTCTCTCCCCACTTGTCAAATGCATTTTCAATTTTACCATGATAAGGGCTAGATCACAAGGTGAATTTCCGCGTGGGATGGTCAGGTCCTTCTCTACCATAATTATGGTCGGTTAGGTTTCATTTGCAAAGCGCAGAGATGCCTCTCTGGCTCTCCACTGGGCCTTTTTATGTGAAATATTAAATGTGGAGAAGACCCCAACAACATTTAGTCATTTTGGTCTGGTTTTCGTTTCGAGTCATCCGTCGTAACTTTTCACATACATGCGAGTGACTGCCATATTTTGGTATATACAAGAATATGCCCTTTAAACCAACCATACATAAATATTTTCTTTTATTATACGAAATTCGAAATGAGATTACATAATTAAAATAAAAAATTATGACCATTAATTTATTCTCTTAAAAATATCCGATTATCAAAATAGTGTGCAAGAAAGGACCTTAATCCTTTGAATGAACTAATGCACAACACATCCAATCTAGTGCTTTTCATCTTTTGGATTTTTTTAGTCCGTATCATACCATTGGCCTAGTGTTTGCGTGGCAGCACTAAAATCATACCATCACAGCATGGTTGGATCCGACCCGCTCGATCTTGTGCAATTTAGAGTATTGGGTACATCGAGTTTGAAAGGTTTGAGATTTTTTTTTTATTATACAGATATTTGAATCTGACATTTTTAGATTGAAAAAAAAGAATTATAATCACTAAATTATCCCATTAGAATTTTTGAGAATATTTTTAATCACGTTAATCTTGCTTCTTTTTTATTTTTGTAGTTTTAATTTCTTAAAGTTTATTTGTTTTTGTTCTCACCCTTAACAACAACAAACCAAACTCGAGATCGTATGCAAATTTGTCAAGGAAATTGGTGGCTAAAACTTCTTAGTGTTATAAAGAATATCGTTGAAATGATAGAATTTAGCAGATATTTTACAGTTGATAGAAGCTCAAAGGAGTTCCGACTGTCCCGCATCCCCACCCATTTTGCTTAGGGAAGAAAGGAAACACTTGTATCAGATTGTGAAGTTTACTTGAATGAAGAAAGAGGTGGTGAGCTTGCATAACTTCTCCTTTAGTTGATTATTTTAGTTAAGAGTAAATTGTAAGAATTCATATATAAGTGATAAGTTGGAGTAATAACAACGTATCAATAGACAGTTGGTCTATTGAGTAAAAGTATTGGATTTTTTAATTAAATTTTAGATTCAAAACTTGGTAATGAAAAAAATTATATTGAAAGAATTTTTTCTAAATTAAACTCGATAACGTTTGAATCAGATTAATCGAAATATGAATTTAGTTATCGATCAGTTATACAAAAAATGAAATAATAACGACCTATGGGCTTTAGTCAAACTCCACTAGGGCTATGTTATGTGGGGTTGGAAGAGAATGAAGTTGGGCCACACTAAGGAGCAATGACTAAAACCATTGGTGTTGGTTTAAATGTACGCCCACGTGACATTTTTGAAATTAAAAAAATTTGGGGTGAGGGGCTAATGGGTGGTTAACCCTTATCCCCACGGAGATAACAAACTTGTGAAAACCTCATTCTCTCTCCTTTTTCTCTATGGAAAAACATCTAACGGGTGATGACTGAACTTTTAACAATTTGGGATTTGCCAATTGAGAGAAGAGAGAAATAAACATTTTCTAGAATGAGAATTATAATTGAGGAGTTAAGAAATTTTTTTGTAGGAAAATTTTTCCTATCATTGGATTCACTGGACTTAGAGTTGAGGTGTCACGGATCCGTGATAGTAATTCGATTAACCTCATGATCACCATCCCTACCGTGCAATTGTTCGATGGACATTTTGCGGTTCGTGATTCGATTGATTTTGTAGACCCTACACATTGAGATATTTATCCGAATTCAAAACTATTTAAATTTCTGAAAATTATCATCATGCTTCTGTTATGTGTTTGTACATCTAATAAATTCCAACATTAGTATCATAGCGTAGTTGGATTTATTAAAAATTTTCAAAATTTTTGGGTATGAAAAATATAGATATAAAATTTAGAGTTCAGATCACGGATGAGTTTTGTGAATTCGATCATACCATAAAGTTACCCATCACTTGTAAATCACAAATATATTTTTTGTTGAATTTTTTGAGTACATTTAGGGCGTGAAATGTTGGGTTGAAATTTTCGGGCTAAACGGTGAACAAACTCTTAAATCTTAGATTTATCGAGATTTAGGACGAATTGATCTATAAAATTGATATAAATGTATTCTATATGTGTTGATCTACATTTTGCACATAATAATTGTGATATTGTGTTGCCAAAAAATGGTTTTAAAAAATGGCCGCAAGGGCCAAGTTTTGGAAATTTAATTTGCCGTGATTAGGGCGTAAATCTTCCAATAAATTATATCAATGATATTTTTGGAAATTGAATTAAGTTTTTCGATCAAAATCTGCGTTGAAAATAGGCTGGAAAGGTGATTTCTGGCCTTCGAGTTGAGAGGACCTGATTGCATAAATTCAGGCGAAGAAGAACCGCACCAAACCCGTGGGCACCTGGAGTGCACGCACGTTGAGGCGCATGACGCTTGTGGGTGTAAGCCTGTGTAGTCCACGCGCAAGTGAGGCGTGTGGAGGGTCAGGGGTGGTTCGGGTCAGTTTCGACCCGGATCCGTGACCCGACCCGTGTACCTAACCTGGGAACACAGTCCGTGTGCATGCAGGCATGTGGATGAAGTGCTGCCAGCATGTAGCCAGCGCGTGCAGCCTATGACAATGAGTCACCGGTGCGTGGGACCTCCGGCGGCGCGTTGGCTTGGCTGAAAATAAATTTTTTTAACTTTTTGAGGGTTACATACCATTAAATATGACTTTTTATGGGTTTTTATATGCCAAATCCAAATCCGAATGGTCAGATGCGATCCTGGGTTATAGTGTATGGTGTCCGTTAACTCATACGTTGGCCCTGGGGTCTATAGTTGAACCATTTTGAATTTGTTGATTCGAATGGTGCACAAAATTATGAGAACAAGTATCATAAGTCACTATTGTCTCTTAGACTGTTTCAAAGATTGTCGTATTGGATTTTTGCAAGGGGGATAAATTGAATGGTGATGATTATGAGATTTTATACCGATGGATTCAGTTTGTTCTCGAAAAGCAAGATCTATCTGAGATTCTGAGGTACGAGATGGTAGATTCTGAGGAGGGTACCACACCTCAGAGAGATGAGATTAGGAGACGTTACATGCATGGAAGAGGTAGGATTGTCAAGTTAGGACAATCCTCTTGAGAAACATGCACAATGATGTGATCCTAGTTGATGAGTAATATTCTATGGTTATGTTGGTTTGGCTTACTCTAAAAAGAGTATTATGGTACTCTTACAAGTCTTGAGATGAGAATACTGACTTATAAGTTTAATAACATATGAGAAAATAACTAATTATACAATGATGTAGTATTTGACATAAATGCCGAGTATGATCGTCGAGTTAGAAAATGCGGATGAGCTCATTATAGATGTGTTTTCAAGTACTGGATATGATCTAGTCTTTACCTGATTCATGAAAGATCATGAAAACTTATCTTACACACGACGAGAGTATTCATATTTTCGTTGATGTGAATAGACACTGTGAGATCGAATAGGAGCGTATGGAGGCGAGTAGGCCATACTCGGGTTATACTTATGCATGGAGTTGAGTAAAGACTCTCGTGACATCAAACACGAATAACATAAGCGTCAAAAAAAGACTCGAGATTTAGGAAAGAAGTAACTATCTGAGAAATCCGACACCAAAGTATTAAAGTATAAAAAGAAAGAGTTAGATAAGACCAAGATATAGTGCTACATTTATAGTAAATTTGATCATTTCTCTCATAAGTGTGATGAGCGGAACCTATCTCTTTCTTCTTTATGTGGTTTGAGATGCTCACTGTTTTTCTCTCCTTCATGAATTGAAAACTCGGGAGCCACCGATCATGTAGTTTGAGACAGGAGTGTGTATGCTGAGTTTCGTCAAGTGAGTCCTTAGGTAAGAGGATTTATGTAGGGAACGAAATGTTTGTCATCGTCAGAGGGAGTGGTCCTTACAAGATGAAGTTGCAAAGTGGTCAGTTCTTTACGCTCCGAATATTCAATAGAATTTGAACTCAACCTAGGATATACTTTATAATTTGTAAACTTTATAGTTTCTATTCATTACGACAAGTTTTTTGATTTGTTCTGGTTTATTCCATAATGGACTATATGCACGGGATGTGAATCCTTATAACGGTGTTTCTTGTTATCTTTCTAGGGTAAGAGAGGACGAATTGGTTAGCAGCATGTGGTTTGTCAGGCCCACTAATCAGGGTCGGGTTGCCCGAATGTGAGTTTTGTCTGGGCGGCAAAGTTATAAAAAAATCATTAAGTAATGCAATGAGAACTGAGACTCCATTGTAATTAATTCATTCCGATATCTGTGGCCTATGTAAATGAGAGTCCAAAATGGAGTTGTGTACTCTATTATGTTCATAGATGATTACACACGTTTCGATTATCTCTATTTGATCTCGCACAAATCTGAGACATTGGGAAGTTTCAAGAAATTTATTAACGAGATTGAGAATCAGTTATACTTGAGAGTGAAGACTCTCAAAACCGATCGAGAGTGTGAGTATTTGTCTAAGAAACTCTGTTTCGAGAAGGGTATTACAAGATAACTGACTATTTTTGTTACTCAGTGGAGTAGAGTAGTCGAGATAATGAATATGATTCTGTCAGAGATTGTGAGGTTTATGATGGCACAAGCCAATTTGCTAGTTTCCCATTAGGGAGATGTATTATTGACTGCAACCTACGTCCTCATCCGTGTTTTATCAAAATCCACAGTCAGTACCCTATATGAGCTTAGGATAGAGAGACAGTCTGACCTTGACCACTTGAGGTTATGGGGTTGTACCGCATATGCTCACGATTTCTCGCATTCATACAGTAGGTTAGGCCTACGAGAAAAGGAATGTATCTTTATATGATACTCAGAATACTTCAAGGGGAATGTGTTCTAGGTGAGCATACGGACGACACTGTCATTGAGATTGAGTCTCGTGATACCGTGTTTTTTGAGAATGATTTCCCCTAATACATTATTCTGACTCTTTTATGATCATGTCCTTATGTATGAATGACATTCTGTTGACTGAAAATAACAGAAAGTATCTGATAACCATGAAGACGTGGTCATTGTCGAGTCTTGATATAAAGGATATGGGTGAAACTCAGTTCTTCCTCAGAGTTAAGATTTAGATGGATCACTCGAGACAGATGTTGACTCTTTTACAGAAGTCCTACATCAGGGGAGTTCTCGAGCGCTTCGTGAACATATGCCCTAAGACTTAGGAAAGGATAAGGGAAATGAATGGAATCCCTTGTACTAATGCAGTGGGTAATCTGATGTATGCAATAGTGTATACACGACTAGACATCTGTTTTTCAGTCAGTCTAGTGACTAGATATCAATCAAATTCTAGAAGGGATTATTGGAGAGCACTGAAAAGGATTCTGAGATATCTCAAGAGAACTGTGAACTTCTCCTAGTATTATGGAGGAGGTGATTTATGTCTCGTTGGGTATTTAGACACTGACTAAAGTGCCGATCTGGATAAATGCAAATCAAAATCAGATTTTGTGATAAATTTGTTTATCTCTATCTACGATAGAGGTTAAGTTTATGGCATGCTTAGCTGTAGTTCAGGAGAGAGTTTGGCTCCAGAGATTTCCGAATGATTTAGAGATTGTGGCAGATAGTGAGAGGTCAGTGATGATTTATTATGAAAATTAAGCTATCATTGATCACATCCGAGACTCTAAGTATTACAATGGGATCAAACACACTGATACCTAATACCATGTTATAAGAAATATTACCGAGAAGGGTAAAGTGACAATTAAGTACACTTTTACACAGCATGGTGGCTGATTTTTTCACCAAACCCATAATGAGGGATTCCTTTGTGAGATATGAGAATCATTGGGTTTACGTATATTTTGACATTTCTCACTGCGTATTAATGATACTTATTGCTTTGTATATATATGACATGTGTGCATGATTCAGTCATTTATTTATTACACTTGTTTTATTGTCATATATCTTGTGATGTGTTGTGATAAAATATATATCAGGCAGACGTGATTGACTTTCTCACACGAGTGACCATCTTTAGTTCTGAGTGAGTAGAGATGAGACGGTTTCTAGTTATAAGAGGCTTTAAGAGTGACTCTGCTAGAATATAAATCGTCCTGATATATGTTCAGCATGAGATCATATGCGATATGACTGATATGAACATACTCACATCCATATTGTCTGTAAATAGTCAGATATGAGATCTTAGACATCACTTGTAATTTGTGATATTGTTTCTGAGGTACTTTCTGAGATTTCTAAGTAAAGTCTTATATGTAAACTGAGTCCCATACCTACATAGTATTAGAGAAATCTGACATATGTCCTTTTGAGAAATGAGAGAATAATACTGTGACATGTGTTTTATACCACGTGTGATAAGACGATTAGGGATATTGAGAGCTATATTACATGAGACAATGATATAATTTTGATCCATGTTCTTACTATGTGAGACCCGAGTTCCATTGGGTGGGATCTCTAGTACCCTTACTAATTTTGACTGTTTCTAGAAATTTTGATTCATTGTTTGCTACTTTAGTCTATTTATCTATGGACTGAAACATAAATTGTGGTCTAGGAGCAGATTTAGGAAAACAGTTGAATTAAAACTAATAGATTCGAATTTGGAAAAAGGAATATAAATCGACATTACATCATTGTGTAGGATTCACTGGCCACTCTATTATATTTATCCATGTTGGAATTCAAACGTAATAGTGAATACACAGTTGAATAATGTTTGGGGATCACTTTAGATAATGAAAGTGGCTCGATAGATGTAATTGCGTTAGATCTGGGGTACAAGTTCTTTTTGATACTAACGATGACTTCTCGATCATCTTAATAGGTGTATCGAAAAGTTTTTGATTGTAGGTATATTCGCCGGTCGCACAATACCAAATCCTGTATGAAAGTCTAGTAGGGTGATATAGTAGATTGCATGAATTGTGATTTTGTGACGAATGTGAAATGCTCTCGTGTGTAAGTGAGAGATATTGATTTAAATGTATGTCCATATGACATTTTTGAAATTAAAAAAATTTGGAGTGAGGGGCTAATGGGTGGGTAACCCATTATCCCCACAGAGATAACCAACTTGTGAAAACCCCATTCTCTCTCATTTTTCTCTATGGAAAAACATCTAATGGGTGATGGCTGAACTTGTAGCAATTTGAGATTTTCTGATTGAGAGAAGAGAGCAATAAACATTCTCTGGAGTGAGAATTGTAATCGAGGAATTGAGAAATTTTCATATAGAAAATTTTCTCTCGTCATTGATTCATCAGATTTAGGGTTAAGATATCATGAATCCATAATGGTGGTTCGATTAATTTTGTGATCATCATTCTGATTGTGTAATTGTTGAAAAAATATTTTACAGTTCGTGATTTGATTAATTTTGGAGACTCTTCCCATGTGATATTTACTCGAATTCTAAACTATTTAAATTTTTAAAAATTATCATCATACTTCCATCGTGTGTCTGCGCATCTAATAAATTCCAACCGTTGGACATAGCCAAAACATGAGTCCAGTACTGGGGTCTTAAGGGCAGCTCTTATGTACATTAATGTCTCAAAGATTAGGACCACCTCCAACAATTTTGTCCTTCTTGACTTCACCATCTGTGTGGCCCATCCCTACTTGATTGATTTGTTGTGTCATGTCTTATTTTCAGAAAGGAAAAAAGCAAAATGTGAAATAGTTCAAATCCATTCTCTGGATGTTCATGTTCACGACAGTATTTTTGAGATTCTTGTCTCCTAAGTCTACTCATAGGCAAATGAGGCAATGACATGAGGGGAGTGGGTATGTTCCAAATCTACAACAATTTGTGCATTTGCCATTTTTTGCGCAAGGGTGGTGAATTTTGGCGCGCCATGACTCGCCAAGGAAACATATGTCCATGTCCTTTCAGCAAATTAGCACATATCATTCACAAATTTGATCAAGGTTGCTAATTGATAATCTATTAAATGTTTTAGTTGTTTTCTCTAGTTTTTCACCTAGTCATTAAGTTTTAAATTTTATAAACTCATTAATTATTTTATATTTTAACACACACTGTTTTTTTTATATAGAAGATATTTGAATTTAAAAAAAAAAAAGAAAATGATATTATAACTTGACAACATAATTTTTTTTTAATTGTTATATAAGATTTAAAATTTAGATCATACGATCAGAGGAGAGAGAGGGAGTAATAATCGTGACTGACAACACACTCTCTATTGTATGATATATTCAATCGCGTAATTAATGTCTCATTCTACAGTATCTCAAATTTTGTAAAACTGCTGTCCAGTCAAATAGTTAAAAAAAGAAAGGCAAATGGGTGAAATTTTAGAAAGGTTTTAAAATGATTGAAAACTTAAGCAACGTGTGTGTGTGTGTGTGTGTGTGTGTGTGTGTGTGTGTGTGTGTGTGAGAGAGAGAGAGAGAGAGAGAGAGAGAGAGAGAGAGGTCAGCTCAAAATCAAACCAATCCCAAGGAGCATCTGTATTTTTGAAAAACTCCATTTCATTTCAGACCAAGCAATCAAAGGAGTACTTGGATCTTGGGCTTTGCTTTCACCTGAACTCTTAACACCCTTGAGACTTGAGACTTACCCACATAAAATTATAAAGAGAAAAGTAGGGGGGGGGGAGAGGGAGGGAGAGAGAGAGAGAGAGAGGTACTTCTCTTCTGTCAACACGAGAACAAATTTTTTTTTTGCATTGATAACAGTGTTTGCCTCTTTACTTGTAACACAAACCAAAAATATTACTACCAGTATCATGCATTTCTGATCTTGCAGGCAATACAATGACATAAATATATACACACACACACACTTTTATGTATTACAACAATCTATTGGCGATTTCTTACACGCGACAACAATCTTCTCTGCACACATTGTACCCCTCCACTCAAATCATTGCTGTCGGAGATATATTTTTTCAGAGTCTTCTTATTTAGCCTTCACAATTAATACTTTTTCTTCTGCAAAAAACAAAATAATTAATAATTAATAATTAAATATTAAAATTTAAGAATATGGTGTTATGATTATTTTAAAATGTAGCATCTTTTTTTTTTTTTTAAATTGTTATGTGTTTTTTCTCTTATATTGAATAAAACTCTATCAAAACAGATTTTATTATTTGTTATAAAAATAATATTTATACCAATCACTAATTAGTTTCGTGATTGGGTATTGATATTTTTGAAATAAGATTTTGTATTCGAATATTTTATATGAATAAAAAATAAGTATTGAGAGTGTTTTATTTTTTAAAAATTATTTAAATTGAATTAAATTTAGTTGTAATCAAGTAAAGTTGGTTTATAAATATATATATATATATATAATATTATCCATTTTGACTCGGTTGGAAAAAAAAAAAGAAAAGAAAAAGTAATAGTAATCCTGAGCTGCAAGATTTGTACCCAGCAAGGCCACATGGTGTGGGGGAAAAAGAAGCTGAAATCTGCTCTTCCTTAAGTACCTGCCATCTGTACTTTTTTGGTTCTATTATAGTTTTAGAATGAAGATAATTTCTGTGATCTTCCTCATTTTATGGTTAAAAATATTTGTGCAATTTTCTTTGGAGATTTTTTTTTTTTTTAATAATAAGTGCCTTATTAACAAGTTCACCTTGGTTAATAATCACAATTTTAAAAATAATATCTATTTCTTAAGTATAAATTGGGCATCGGCAAAATCATTTGTTGTATACGTTACGTTAAACTGTTAAAAAATTAATATTAAAATAATTTTAATAATTAATGCTTCTCTTTGATCTGTCAATATTACAACCCTTTTTATCTCAATCGTGATTAATAATTGATTAACAATTCAATTGATCTGTTATAGGAAATAAATTTTTAACCATTTTTTTGGTTTAAAAAAAAAACAAATTCATTTTTATACACACCCACACAAGGGTAGGAGTGAGACAAAGAGGGTATAGAGAGAGAGAGAGAGAGATGAAGTGGGCTCGACACAAATCTGGATGATGCATGGTAAGGGAATCAGGATTTTTGGATTCATCTTCTACACTTGGGTGTTTCAGTTTCAGGAGCCTTCTTCTCTTTGCTCCCTAGACTTTGTAGCATAGCATGTACCTACCTTCCCCCACCCACCTCAACTTCATCATTTTCTTTAATTTACTAAAGAAAAAAATTTTGTTTTGGGGGTGGGGGACAAGAAGCTCATTTGGATTTAATGTGATCTTGATTCACCTCAACACATCATAAAATTTTATTTTCTTTTTTCTTTTAATCTTAACTTATATTCCTAAAATTTCACCAACTGACTCTATAGGAGGAAGAAGTCTTCTATCCTCAATCGAGTTATCCTTTTCTTTCCTCTTTGTAAAAGCCTTTGCAGATGAAGAGAAGGATAATGTCATTTCAAATTGATTAAATTTTATGTAATTATTTGTATCGATATATTTAATTATATTATTATAATATTTTAATTAAAATTAAATAAATAGTTAATTAAAAAATAATTAGAATATATATGGGTTCGTTTGGGAGTTGGGGAATTATTCCTGAAGGTTAAATCTGAGGTTCATTTTAATATGAAAAACCTTTTTAGATACTAATGATTTTAGAATTTTTTATAATGAAGAAAATGAAGAATAAAAAAATTTTGAAGCATTAATTTAATTACCCAAAGTAGGCAAAGCTCGTGACAATTTTCATGGAGTAATTTTGGTCACGAGATGGTTCATTTTCAACACTGTATTGACAAACTAAAAATTGACTAAATGTGTATAAGGTTTTGGTAAGGTTTGCAATGGCGGCAAAATCATGGCTCTGGTCATTTTGTGTTTGGAGTACCCATAACATTTACGAACTTCTCTCTCTCTCTCTCCCTCTCTCTCTCTACAAGAAAGTTATGATCTTTACATACTCAAAGTACCTTGATGGTGTAAAAACATGGCACAGAGATAGGATTATAATTAATTCTTACATGCAACAGTCTAATTTTAGTACATTTTTTTTGGGTCACAACTATGTTAATTTTAACACATATTATGAAAATGGGAATCGATAAATTGTTTTCATTTGAAACTAGCTAGTGCGCTTTGGCTAGAGATGCTTAATTCAAATGATGTTGACATAGACACAGAATAGCAAAACTTGTCACCCGGAGGGAGAGAGAGAGAGAGAGGAGGGGGCCACCAAATACCTAAAAGAGATTCTAAGGAGAGGCAGCGTAAGGCGAAAGTGGTTTCGTTTACGGGGTGTGGTCATGCATGTGCCCTTACTAAGCACGCGTCTTCTTCTTCTTCTCTCTCTCTCTCTCTCTCTCACACATCCACACACACAAAAAGCTTCACTCTTTCTTCCTAAGACACTTAGAAACAAGTGCCTGCAACTGCAAAAACACATACTCACACACACCCAGACCCTTTCGCTCACTTCTCTGGGATCACGCAACATGAATGGTTTCTCTCTTTAGTTTACTTTCTTAAAGAATAAAAAATCCACCAACCCATCTGTCTAATGGCAGCATAGTTTTGTGTGTTACCATGGAAGCTTCACCATTTCGCATTAGCAATGAGAAAAATATTTCTCATATGAAAAATATTCAAGCCAAACATTTCTTTTCAACCCCATCTATCTGTTGGGAGTAAGCATGTCTGTCATGCCAACTAGTCCTACCAACTTATATCTATCAAGGACAGTTGTTCTGCTGCCTCCCTGCAACCCTGCAAACCTCCACTTGACTCTTCACAAAGTCAAGCTTATTGGTTCGACGGCAGATAACCTAACCATGCTTAGATCTAGCATAGTGCAATATGTTTTTCCTTACCATTTGCATGCATTCTCTCCCAATAGATGATCAAGGTGGCCCTACAAGTAAATATAATTCAGTGAGCAAGTTTGAATTTATTTATCAATTCAGATTCAGATTTATCTAATAATTATATAAAAAGGCTTTTTTTTTAATATTGTGTAATTTTAAATTTTATTAAGTACATGGTGTAGTAATATATGAATCATCTACATGTCACGGTGTTAATATATGAAAATAATTCAGAAACGTTGACGGGGGGTTCTAAAGGTAAATGGAAGCAACCATATTCTCGTACACTGGGGACCCAAGTACGGATGAGAATAAAAAGCCCTCGAACCAAAGTTTGTATTAACAAAAGTAGAGAACAAAGCAAAACACACACGCTTTCTCTTTGGCATTGGAACAAGCGGTATTAAAATTTTATCTGATTAATCTAGTCTGAACATTATAGAACTAATTAAAGGATTGATTGTGCTAAATTTTTCTTTTTTTATTCTCAATACTTACATTCGAGATCTTTAATTAAAAAGAAAATATCCGATCACTCAACACACACTCTCTCTCCAAACATAAAATAAAAATATTAGAGTCAAAATAACACTAGATTGGCCGAATAGTGAATGATGTCACTGTTACATATATGTTACTGCTATACACCAGGAGAAAAAGGAGAGGGAGTGATGAGAAACGATTGTTGCGACAGACTTGATCTTACCGACAATTATCTTCAAATTTTTACCGACAATTATCTAACTTTATCCCGTCGGTTGTGATAGCTACATTCACCATACCTATATATGATGATATGATATAAAGTTTAAGAACCACATGTAACCAAAAATTCCTCATCTTTATCACTAAAGAAATCACAAGATGCTACTACACCATTCTTCGATTCTTCAAATCTATTATTGGACCCATTGACACTTTATTTTTATTTTTTTTAAAAAAAACAATAGCTCATGTTGCACTGAAAACACACCATTAAGAGTGAAGTGACTTTGGCTCCTTCACAGTTCATCATTTTCCTATTTTCTGGTATAAGGAGATGAAACTAAGCGGAATTGAATCGATAAAAAGAGAATGGAAGTGAGGAGGCTCTAACGCTTGAGCTGTCGGACCATATTTCAACATTTTCAAGATTAACTATTTCTATATATGTGAAGAATCATATTTAATTGTGAAAAATGTTAGATTTAAGTGTTCAATTCAACCATTTTAGCCTTTGTCATAATAATCAAAAAGGGCTATAGCAGATGATACGATGTACCCTTTTATGTGTGTGTGTGTGTGTGTGTGTGTGTGAGAGAGAGAGAGAGAGAGAGAGAGAGAGAGAGAGAGAAAGAGATCATCAAGAAAACATAGGTAAAAGAATATTCATGCAACCATATGTAACAAAGTGTCAAAATGCTAAGAAATTCAAAGCAATATGCTTTTTTGTTTCCTTTCTTTTTCTTCCTGATCTCTTTAATCTTGTTATCACAATCCTCAATCATTCATTAGAAGGTACTGGTGGGGTAATGCTACTAAGGTACTGTGTAAAAGGAAAGGGAGTCTCTTTCTATATCCTTTTGCTTTGAATCTCATGCCTTGCCTTAAGAATGTTGGGCTTGGTGCCTTCTTTATGGCTTTTATGCCACAAGTCCAGACAAATTCTAAAAGTGATGAGAATGTTCCTAACGCCTACTCTTTGCCTTTATTCAATTTTCTCTTTTCAAAAATATTTTTCAACACCCAAAAAAGAAAAATAAATAAATGTTAAAAAAGACAAAGTAACCATAGATTCTAATCATTCCATCACAAGAGAGGAAGGGTCCCAAAGACAAACCAATCAACTACACTTTGTTAAACTTGAAATCAGCATATGCTTCTTTCTTTTCTCCTAGAGAATTTGCTTCCAACCCTAAAGATTAGAGGCAAACTTTAACCCTAACATGCAAAATTATTCTTTCTTATTTTTCCATATATTAGAGAAGTTTGAGAAGGGTGAACCTTAGTATAATGGTGGAGTTATTCTTTTAGTGATTTTGAGATTATGGATTCGAGTCATGAAAAGAGTTTCTTTGCAAAAATGTAAAGTGAAAGTTGCGTACGTATACCCACTTTCCTCCTATCCCCATATTAAGTTGGGGAGCATTTTGTGTATCAGGTGAGTCTTAAATTAGTGAAGTGTGAGAAAAGTGATCTCAGGTTGTAAGCTAAACAATCTCGTGTTAGTATGACTATATAAAGATTTATCTGATTTTATACTAACAAAACGATTAAATCAAAGTTTTTTGAATGAAGATCGAATATCTTACAAAACTTCTAATTTATACGGTGTGGTATGTACAAAATTAGGCTGCTATTCAAGAATTCACATATGGGAGATTAAATGCTTCACCACGTCTGAAATTTGATATGCCTCGCAGTTGCAGACCTGCCAAGAAAGATGCCTATACCAAACCCATGATGAAGAAAAAGGGTTTTTGCAATTACAATTCTTTGGACAATATTATGATGATAGTTTAAATTTTTTATTCAAATCACACTTTCCTTACCTTTATGCACAGTTTTCTTCATATTAATTAATTTAATTAAGTACATAGTACAATATTTTCAAAATTATGATAAATTATTGAAATTGCAAATACATTATTGTGCTCAGAGGCTTTTTTTTAATTATTATTTTATCATCTTCACCATGTTATACACTCCATTTTGGGCATGAAATTGAAAAGGCCAAAGCAAGAGAGGGGGGGGGGGGTGGAGGAAAATAAACTGAACCCCATGAGTATAAGATGAGTAAAAACTGATAGCTTGAAAGTCTTTGTGGTGAATCCAAATGGTGAAGGAAACTTTCAATCTTAAGGAACGACAATTCATTCAGGGACAGCTCTTCCAATGAATGCAAAGGAAGATCCACTCTCTTCTGTGTCAGAGAACCAAAAAAGCTTGCAACTTGAATGAGAAGATAACAAAAAGGGTGTTCATGAACATTGATTTTTCAATATAAAAAAGACCCAATTACCATTAATTTTATTTTTTATTATATGTTAATTAATCTTCTTGAATCCCTAAAAATGGAAACATGGCAGTTAAGGACAAGAAGGATATCAGAGTGGACCTCTTTTTTGAAAAATGAGAAATGGAGTGCTAAAGCTTGAAATTTGTGGTTGTCTTATCCAACTTTTCCTTCTGCACTATTATGAAGTTTTTGATTTAAGTCAATCTGACATTTTCTTTTTTAAGCAAATTGTCACAATTTTATGAGGACTTTCTTTCTTATCCCTTAGATGGCTTGACAGCTAGACAATTTTTGTCACTTTGATACCCCCACCCTTAAAAAATAAAGTTTTGCACTCCCTTTTATATAGAATAAGAATGTTCCTCCATCTTAAAGTTTGAGAGAGAGAGAGAGAACTCCTAGTTTTCCATGGAAATGAAGAGAATCCAAATGTTCTTGATTTAGAAATCAAACTCCTTATAATATTATATTGTCAGAGTCATATAATTTTATTTGTAAAAGTTAGGCATGTGTAAAACTGGGATTTCATTAGCAAAAAATGGACGTTGGAAATTTATAGTTAAGGGGAGGTGAAAGTGATGGTGATTTTTTTTTTTATTATTATTATAATAAGGATCGAATCTTTGAAAATGGGTTCGAGGAAGAGGACAGTTGTCACCGGATTGTTCCCTAGACACGGTGATGGTGATGTTTTGGGCAGCCACTTTGGTGCACCACAAAATGTGTGTGTGTGTGATTGTTGGGCTGTTTGGCTTCTTATACAACAGCTTTATGTTAAGTCCAGCCTTTCAAAACACAGAGCAAATTCTGTGTCTTTGAAATGTTAATTGTTGCATTTGTATTGTCTCAAACCCTTTTTGGCCCATAATGGCTGCAAATGGGCTGTTAATGTCTTGTTTCAACTTTGAACCCCAAAAACATTAAAACCCCCTTCATACAGAAATGGGCCTCTCTCTCTCTCTCTCTCTCTCTCTCTGTGTAGAAAGACTAATACTAGACTTGAGCCGCATTAATGAAAAATAAACTTTGTAGTTTATTTTTACATATATACGTACATACATATTAACAGTTTGTGGTTTAGGGGGCAAGATTTTTACCGTTTAACCTAGAGAGAGAGAGAGAGAGGCTAAGGCAAAGGATTTAGTGACCCATCTTATCTTTTTAACCTTTAATGTGTGTGAGGGTTGAATAGTCTCAAAGGTGACACGGATGATTGAATCTGGCAGTGATTGGGATGGATGGGCTTATATGTTTCTTCTCAAAGAGAGCAAAATTTTTGGCTCTCTCAATTTCCTTGAAATTTGTGATCACACTTTGTGTCATCAACACCATTTATTTTTGTGGCCCCTTCACTCAGTACCATAATTAACCCTCATCTCCCTCTCTCTCTCTCCCCCCCCTCTCCCCCTCTCAACATTGGAATGTAGGAACTAAATTTTGTATACATTTACAATGTATTAATATATACATTCACATACATATTTTTTTATATAAATCAATTGTGTATCCGATAATTATATCACGACTGTTTTCTTCACACACACCCACACATATATAAATATATATATATATTCTCATTTAAAAATATTAATCTGAACCAAATAAATATTAGTTTATATTGTTATCATTATTAGGTGATTGAGAGAATATAAACTATTTTTTAGATTGTGTATTTTTTAAAATAAATTTTAATTTTTAAAAATATAATAAGTTAAATTATCTCTCTTTTCTCTTATAAAAAATATTATAAAAAATAAATAATAAAAATGATATTATCATAAGTTATATTTCTTCACCAACATCCTTAGAATTTTTATATGAAATTTGGAAAGGAGAAAAGGGGGAAAGAGGACAGAAATGTTGAAGAACTAATGTAGGATGGAAAAGACAAAGGGGTAAACAACAAAATAAGTAAAGAGCCCTTCAAAGTGGTGTGAGTTGTGGAATAAAGGCAGAGGATAATGAAGAATAAAGTGATTTTCGGATAATTTAACAAAAGAATCACTAAGATTCATCTCTTCCTAATTTTTGCTTCAATGGGAATATTTGTAGAAAAAATAAATTTACTTTTACAACAATGCAATATATATACCCTTTTATTCATTTTCAAAAAGCAATGAAAATATCTCGTAACAAATAGTTTAGTAATCATAACTCTCTTCTCAAATCCGGTGATTCTGGATTCAATGTAACCAAAAAAAAAAATAATGAAAACAAATTTATTTGTTATAATCTCTTCATTCTGGAAAATATTCATGAAATGACTTAAGAAAATTACTTGACCACCCTGCTTCATTTCTAGGAACAATTCACACCTTGATTAATATCAAATTACACTAATAAAGTTCTCAAGGGCATTTTAGGGACAATATCTAATTAGGCAGATTGTAGAGACTTGTACTAAGGATAGGTTCCAATCAGTTAGTTATGGGCCTTTCTTGCTTTCTAGAGTGTCTTTTCCTCCATTGGCCTTTAATGGACACAACCAATTTCTACCTTACTTTTGGGAAAGCTAAGGACAGTACTTTAGAACACTAATAAAGAGTTATAAGCTATGTGCAGCGTTTTCATGCATCAACTCACCATATGATTTTGATTTAATTAAGTTTTTTTTTATGTATCTTTGCACCCTAAAACTATTGAATTTTCATTTCTTGGTAAGAATAGGATGAAATTAAGTTGAGGATTTGCAAGTTTATCACGAATGCTAGACTTATTGTGTAACAAAAATTTATAATTAAGTCAAATTTTGGCTATTTAGATATTAGTGATTTTAAGAATTTATTTTTTATTGTATAAAATTCAATCCTAAATTTCTATTAAAATTGAAATAATTGATTCAATCAAAAATTGTATAATTTATAGACTCCGCATCAAAATTTTACGACGACGGTGCTAGTTATAGATCAAATTATTTCGTGAATTGTATGCTTATTAAACAATCCACCCTATATTAAATCTATATAGAAAATAAAGCAAGTAATAGCAAAAAATGTGAAAATGAACAAAATAACAAAGAAAGAAAGGATAAATTTATCTGCATCTTTGCTATACACTCTAGGAGCAACTTCATACCAAATTTGCAAGCATTAATGGGAGTATTTAAATTAAATATCATTGTTTTGGAGAGCAAAATTGGAAATTAATCAAGTTCATCATTGTGTTACAATTTTTATTAAAAAAGGCAAAAGAAAGGTAAGCACTTAAGACCAAGAGTCCTAATTTTGAGTTTAAAAAAATTAATGAGAGTTCTCTTGAAAACTAAAATAAGTTTTGGATGAATCATACTTAATTTTTTTATACATAAATCTCTAACGAAAAGAGAACAATATCAGTTGAATTATAATTTATTGACTAAATTATTCTCACTAAATATTATACTCAGATTGTTGCAATAAGCTTGTTTAAATAGCCCCGACTAGGGTTTAAATGACTTCTTGTTACTGGTGATGCTTTTAATCACTGATTAGGTTAATTCTATCTCTCAAAAGTAATAATTATTAAATAAAATAAAAGGATAAAACACAATTTCTAATATTGGGTAAAAATATCCACCCAAAATATCGAAGGCCATTAAGTCAACTTACACATTCATGTGAGAAGATTTTGCAAATTTATCAATTGAGTCCATTCCTTTTCACAGAATTCTTCAGTGGGTCTCTCTGTCCTCCTTCTCTCTCTCTCTCTCTCTCTCTCTCCCCCCACTCTCTGACACACACACTGCTCTCTCTATGGCGTAAACTTGATGCCTGATAGTGCAAGCAAAGCAAGCACCCCACCTTTTTTATCTCCCCCTAAAACTTACTGTATGCCTCTTTGTCCGTAAAAAATAACCCTTGCTTCTCTCTCTCTCTCCCCTTTTTGGTCCTCACTACTACTATAAGCTCATGTTTAGTGCTTCACTAGCAAAACCCACCTGCAAAACTCTCTCCATTTCCCCCCTCTCTCTCAATTCTTCCTCTATCTTCTTCTTCCCCATCCATTTTGTTTATAATTTCTAACTCATTACATTTTTCTATTCTTTTTGTTATGACTTTGTCTTTTGCTGGGCAAGGTGTTTAAGCTCATCAAGAGAGAGAGAGAGGTAGAATGAGATATATGTGTGATGCGAGTAATATATCTTCTTATCTCCGTTCTTATGATCTCTCTTGTTGATAAGTTAAAACCACATCTTTTGTTTTAGAGTGCCGTCTTCCTTAGTTTTCCTTTTTTCTGTCTTCTTCATTCTTCTACTCCTGAAGGAAATGAACCAACAAAAATTTTCTCTATTATAATGTCATCTTCAGCCTTCATCAATCTTTTTTCTTAGTTTGGAGAGTTTCTGGTGCTGACTCTCTCTCTCTCTCTCTCACTCTCTCTTTCTTGCAAGATAGAGAGAGAGAAAGAAATGTATGTGTAAACATAGAAAGAGTCGTTTATTTGCTTAAAATGTTTGTTCTCCAGTCCAGCTACTCTCTGTATTATTACTAAAATTTGCTTGTTTCTCTCTCTTCCTTTCTCTCTCACCTTGACCTTTGAGAAACCAAGATGGAAATTCAAAGTCTAGGTTGTTCAGGTACTCTTGTTGCTTTCTTCTTTCCATGAAAAGGTTTTTGCCGCTACAGTTTCTTCAGACAATAGCAGACACCAAAATAGTTAATCTCTCTCTCTCTCTCTCTCTCTGTGTGGGTAAGTGCAATTATTTCACTTGGGTTTGTTCACACAAGAGATGACAATGAAGGGTGTCAATGAGCTTTCATTTCATGGGGTCTTGTAGTTACTTCTCTAGTGTGTTCTTGCTTCTAAAAGTGTGGACACTTCGTGTTAACTAGAGACAAAAAAAAAAAAAAAAATTATATCTCCTCTCTTCCTAGGAATTCAGCACAACTCACTTTCTTTCTTTTTCTTTTTAAAATATTTTTCAATCATTTAGTCTCTCTCCACCAATTCACATTCCCGTCTTGTTCCATCCTCTCTCTTTCGGTCTCCAAACAAAAGAACAAGATTGAAATAAATTAAGGAGACAAAAGAGAGAGCAAAGAGAGGAGAGAGAACATGGAAGTTTCAAATCAAGAAGGGGAAATACCAATTCCGATAAACAGTACATATGGTGGGGGGCATGGGCATGGGCACATGATCCATCATGATCCTCACAATCACTTAGTAGTCCCTTCTTCAAATAATGGACCCCCTTCTTCCTCACTAATTACTACTACACCCTTAACTTCAGAGGACCCCAATTGTACAACTCCCACAATGCCCTACAATTCCACCACCCCAAAAAAACTTGTGACTGTGAGGTACAGAGAGTGCCTCAAGAACCATGCTGCTTCAATGGGAGGCAATGCCACTGATGGGTGTGGTGAGTTCATGCCTGCAGGTGAAGAAGGTACCCTTGAAGCCCTTACTTGTTCTGCTTGCAATTGCCACAGAAACTTCCACAGAAAAGAAATTGAAGGTGAGCACTCCAACCACAACAACTCCAGCAACTGTGACTGTAGAGGTATTGGAATTGGGTCTGGTAGGAAGCTACTTTTGGGTCATCATAAAAGTGTTTTTGGGGGAGACCTTTTGGGGAGTTATGCCAATGCCACCCCCGGCGGCACACTCATTCCATCAAGACCTAATCCACACCCTCCACCTCATCATCTTCACCATCCTCATCCACATCACATGATCATGTCCTACAATTTTGGGTCTTTGCCTTCTGAATCTGATGAGCAAGATGATGTCATTGGTGGTGGTGGTGGGGGTGGACTAATTGTTGCTAGACCAACTCAGCTTATGAAGAAGAGATTCAGAACAAAGTTCACACAAGAGCAAAAGGAGAAGATGTTCAACTTTGCTGAGAAAGTTGGGTGGAAAATTCAGAAGCAAGAGGAGTCTGTAGTGCAACAATTCTGTCAAGAGATCGGTGTCAAAAGGAGAGTTCTCAAGGTGTGGATGCACAACAACAAGCATAATCTAGCCAAGAAGACACCATCCACTGCCTAGAAAACAGCCAACACAACAGACAAAAGAAAACACATGCATTCTCTCTCTCTCTCTCTCTTCCCCCCCTCTTGACTCATCATTTCTCTCTTTCAATGTCTCGAGCTCTTCCTTTCTTCTATATTTCAAATAAGAAAAATATTGGGACCTCAATGTGCAATGTGATTTAGGACATATAGGGCTTGGGAGAATTTAGTTGTGGGATGGTAATGTCTCTTTTTCTTCTTTCTTTTCTTTTTTTCTCTTCAGTCCATTGGGTAGAGGTGGATTGAATTAGATCTTATGAGCTTGTTGTATGAGTATCTCAATCTATGAACTTTTTCTAATTATTTACTTTTCTTTTTGGTTTTAAATTTGTGATTTTTAATGTAATATGTAATATGGCATTAGAGTTGGGAATCCCACAGTAAGTATATTTAAGTTGACGGGCGTCTTATATCATATGTTTCTCCTTTTTGCAGGGTGCAAGAGTATTGACTTCAGCCATGACTTAACATATTTCTAAGTCTTTGTGGGCATTTACTGTCACTTAATGTCTTGACTTTCATCCAGTCGAAGTATATTTAATTTTCTCTGATTTATTTGCTTAATTACAACATGCCAACCTTCATATTTTCGTTCGTGAAGCAGCCTTGCCTTTGCTTTGTTAATGGTATTTATGTCTTTTATTAAGTGCATGTCCTGTGTTCCAATCTTCTGACTTTTGGATGGTCTCTTTAGTGTTTCATGATTATTAACTCCCATTATATTGTCACATTTTGGGTACCTAAATTTAGTAGAGAATCAATGAAACAGGATGGAACATAAGCTTTGATGCAAAAGGCTCATCCAAAATTCTGTCCCACAATATCCCTCTTTTAGCAAGTTTAAATGCTTTTCAATGGAGTCCATCTAATCATTTCAACTTATGAAAATTTAGAAACAACTGACATTTAATTAGCATATTAAAACTAAAGGTACCTTGAACTCCAGAGGAAGATATTAATTAAGTTATAACTCTGGACAACAAAACAGAAAAAAGTTTTATTGTATCAAATTATTTTGTTCCATTTTGATAAAAATATTTGAGTAGAGATCACGAGGAAGAGGCATAATTATGGTCATCCAAAAAGAGTGAGAATGTGTGAAGAGTTAAATGGCTTTGGGGGCTGCATCATCACATGTTTCATTGAATGTAAAGATGGTGGCCGGTTAAGGACTTTGTCTATCTCAACAAGGTTTCAGAGTTGTCTGCATTTTCACATGTAATAATGGGGTGCTTTCAATTGCAATACGCACATTATCATAATCTCAGACCAAGGTACATCATTATACGACTTTACTGTGCAAAGGTTTTTTTTTTTTTTTGACATTACAAAGTTGTTTATTATTAAAATCAGAATTAAATGTTTTTCAATGACATGTAATTCATCTCCAATGCATTCAGACTACCAGTTAGTGGGGGACCTGTTCCCCCTCAGTTCTTCCCAAGTCAGATAAAAATTCAGCCCTTCTGGGGCCCTCAATTCTATTGTACCTTTCAATGATTAAATAACTAATAAATACCCCTAAAGAGATAATAAATAAATAAAAATATGTTACCATTGCCTCTCTCTCTCTCTCTCTCTCTCTCTCTCTCTCTCTCCCCCCCCCCCCCACACACACACACTTGTAAGCTCCATTAGAATCATATTAACTTGCATGCTTCAATCACTTCTTCTTCTTTTTGCTTTTGTTCCTGAGAAAAGTGTTCAGTTTTATTTTCCTCATAAGATCTTTTTCATGTTCACCCTATAGACTAGTTATTACCTCTGTCAAAAGATGGTCAAAATTACCCTTTTACCTAAATTCCTAGAGGATCCAAGAATAGAAACAAAGTTAGCTTCTTGTGTTATGAAAGGCATGATAGGTTTTGGTCTGTTTTAGATCTCCAAATTAATGCAATTTTATTTTGGGACTTTCATTTTGTTTTTAAGGTTTTGCTTGGTCTTCTCCCTTCCAAGTCCAAGCAGGATTATCAACACCCAACAAAGCAAATTCATTTTTGTTTCTTATCACCATGTCTAGCGCAAACTCCGAGCTCTCTAGGGAGAAGAGAGAGAGAGAGAGAGAGAGAGAGAGAGATTTTACGCTAATATATTTTATAATGTCTAACCTAGTACAAAGGATTAAAATATCAATCAAAAGTTGAGGGGTAAATTGCATCTTGGCCAAGAGTTTGGGTGCAAATAGAACACAACCCCATTCTGATATCAACAAGATTTTTATGACCCCAAATTTTTGATGACGTGGGTAAAATAGGGCCAATTCTTCCATAAGTTCAAGCAGGAAGGAACTGTCCCCAAATGTTGGGGTCACTTGCCCTCCCAAAATATATTATGAGCTCTGTTTTGGCCGGCAAGTGGGAGAAAATTATGCCATCCCTTTACTCAACATCTTGGTAGCTTGACACAAAAGAAATTGCGAAAATTAGAGAGAGAGAGAGAGGGGGGGGGGGAGGGAGGGGTGCAGAACAATAGTTTTTATTTTTTTAATTGGAGCCTCGTAGATCTTTAATTAAACGAGTGGTTTTTTTTTTTTTTTTTTTTTTTTTCAATCTAATTCAAGCGTTTGTGGCGACTCTATTTAGGGAGTATTCTTCTAGTATAATTTTTTTATTCTAAAATCTCAAATCCGAGACTTAATCAAAGGATCTATCATCTCATTTCATTATATCGATTATCAATTTATAAATGAGAATCTATAATAAATCTATCAAATAAATTAAAATCACTAGGGGTACGTTTAATTATGGACAACAATGATGTTTTTCAAAAAAATATTTTTTAAGAAAATGAAATTATATTCAAATATTCTATTTTTTAAATTTAAACAATAAAAATTAGAAAATATAGTTTTTAAATATATAAATAGAAATAAAAAACATGCTTAGAATTATTTTTTATTATTTTTCATTATAAATAAAATCCGTATTTTTCAAAATTCTCTAAATTTTTTACTCTTTTTTTTTTAGATAAAAAATTAGAAAATATTTTCTACAATTAAATACTCCCCAAAATTTTAACATGTTTCCTTGGGTAAACTTATCTAGTGCATTAACCTAAAGGCTACACTTGGTTATGCCCACCAATAGTTTCATTTTTTTTCCCCTTTGAGAGAGTGAATAGTTTCTAATTTCTAGCCATGGCGATACAAATATATAAATAATCAGTAATGCAACTTAGACAAAAAGAAAAAAGTTAAATTTATGAAAGAGAAAACCATTTTAGTAAGGAACCAATCTTTTCCTCAGCTCCGAGGTCTCAATTTTTGTAGGGCAATGAAGGCCACAGATTAACATTCTCAATGCAAAGACCAAAAAGACAGAAAAATCATTCCAAAACTGTGTGGATGGTAAACTAAAATGTGGGTGCGCGCGCGCGCGCGCGCTTGTGTGGCATTGGCAGGCTTTTCAGATATTCAGCTGTTGCACACAAGACTCCCATTTTCATGTACTTTATTTTGTTGTTGTGATCCTCTGCTCTCTCTGTAAAATTCCTCTTAACCCTTTGGTAAAAAAAAAAAGGAAAATCAAACACCTAAGTCCAAATAACAGTTCCAGACAAAATAAATTTTCTGAGGTACTATCCATCTTTTCTCTTCTAGGAGAGGAGTCAGTCACGCAAAACGTCTGCTTACTCAACCACTGCACCCCCCAAGAAAAGTCCAAATTACAAATGCAACCAAAACTAAATTACAAATTTAGGGTACCCTACAAAGGAGTCCACAACCCCCCCCCCCCAACCCCCAAAGGAAAAAGTTGGAAATTATAGAAACCCGTAAATGAAAATTTAAAAATTTCTAAAGAGATTGAATACTAAAACCATATGGGATTTCTGTCGATTCCATAATGCTCCTCGTTTTATTGGAAACGAAGAATTCACTACTAGAATTCAGTCTTTCCCCAAAGAAAATTAGCAATGGATTTATATCCGTCGTTAGTAAAAATAGAATGCGGATCGACTAACGACGGATCTATATAAGGAAAAAAATAAAAATTAACGAGTGATTACCGATAGAATCAACGACCGAATCAACGACGAAAACAATCGGTTGGTAATTTTGACGGTAAATAGTCACATAAAAAGAATTAAATTTTTTCTATTTAATTTCTGACATTTTTGCCACGGATAATCGATGGATTGAGGACGAATTGTTTTCCGTCGGTAATCTGTCGCTGTTTTGTTCTAGGGTTAAAAAAAAATTAACCCTTTGCGCGAAATGCCTTGTGTCATTCGATCCTCCCCTGCGCCACTCTCCATTCGTCGCCACCAATACCAGCATAGGTGTGTCCTCTGTCTCTCCTTCTCTCTCTCTCTATCTCTATCTCTCTCTCTCTCTCGTCTTCGTCGGTCTCTTCCAGTTTACGTGCCTTTTGAGAAAATAGGTTAAAATTTTCTATTTTGATGTAATACCGAAAATTCGGTATTAGAAATTTTATTAATATATTTATAATACAAAAAAAAAAGATTTAAATTTTATTGATTTTTGATTTTGGGATATTAAATTTGAATTTTAGGTATATATAAAATATCGTGTTTGCGATTTGTAGTGAATCCAATTTTTTTATGAAATTTAAAATTTAGTGAAAAGTGAGTATAAATATATATGGATATATATATATATATATATTTATTTATGGATATATATATTTATATAAAAAAAAAGGAAAAAAAAAAAAAGAAAGAGGAGACGCAGCGTTTTGCCCCGAGATGCAGCGTTTTGCCCCCAAAATGATGCGTCCCCCCCAAAAAATTTGATTAGGGTTAGAAAACCCTAATCTTCTTCGTCTCTCTCGTCTCTCTCTCGCTCGCTTGTCTTTCTCGCCTCTGTCTCTCTCCCAATTCTCACTCTTTGTTACTCTCTCGATTTCTCCCTCTCTCACGTCTCTTCCTCTACCTCTCGCCGGTGGCTTCTCTGACCGCCGTTGTCAAACCCTAGCCAGCAAAGGTTGTTCATTTCTCTCTCTCTCTCTCTCTCTCTCTCTCTCTCTCTCTCTCCTGTGCACGACAGTAGTCAGCCTCTCTCCCTCTTGCTCGCGCGCAGCGCTGCTCTCTCTGCCGAGAGCCTTCCTACAACCTTCGCTGCTCTCTGCCTCGACTGCACTGTTAGAAACCCTAGGCCGCGATTCCTCCAGTGCACAGGTAAGGGCCGATTGTTGATCAATAGGTTAGGGGTTTTGATTCTCTTGGTAATTTAGCCTAATTACTGAATTTTGCATCAGTTTAAAAGTACTGTAGGTTCCTGACTGAACTGAGGGTACACGAAAGTTAGGTTTACGAGTTGTAAAAACCCTAGGTGAGGGAAATTCTAATTCCTTCAATAAATTGAATGAATTTAGGGTTAATTTAGGGTGAGAAATCATGTATATGTCCTGAAAATGTCTGGGATTTGAATAAGATGCATTTCTGAAATTCTATATATGATTATTAAGGTTAAGTCTAGAATTTTACATGAACTAGGCTGTTTGATACGAAAGAAGTATGTTAGAGGATAATAGGATCTTGTTTGGTTGATTAGAATAGTTTTCCTTACAGTTTAATTTAAAATATGTATGAAAAATATTATGGTTATGTAAATTCGGGAGAAAATTGAAAAAATTGAGGAATATTGGGAATTAAAGTCATTGGTGAGGCAAATAATCCTAGATTGATGAAATGAGAGTCTAAAATTTGTGGATATGCAAATTGAGACTATATTAAATTAGGAAAAATTTGAAAACCCTTTAATGAGACTTTATTTGATGATAAATTTTGACGATTGATCTAGGTTAACCTTTTGGAGACTCGAAATGAGTCATTATGGAGTAATTGTGGAAATAGGGAGTGAATACCCTCGCTAGAGGTGAGTGGATGGTTATGTATCATTTAAATGAGTAAATGATTTTAATATGATTTGCAAATTTGATTTTAAAATGAATTTTAAAATGAATTTATAATATTTTGTGATTATGGTGAGTCTGAAATGGAATTGTGAATTATCTATAACTCTTGAGTTTGATTATTGATTTATTTGCATAATGTTACTTTGAGATACTCATGTAAACTGTGAAATGTTGCTCTACTTTGTGATTGAATATGAATTGATTGATAAATAGAAAATTTGTAACATGGTGCTGGGAAAAATAATTATAGTCTAAGTCTTGGCACGGACCGGGCCATCGGAGCGGTATGGTTAAGACTGGTTATATTAGCTTGGGGGAGGTGGGTTGGAGAGCCTCCACAGACTTCCGGATAATGTGGTAGCACCCCACGAAACTTCGCACTAACGCCAAGGCAAAAGGCGATTTTTATAATAAAAAAATATGAAAAACCCTTGGCGGGTCCTGCCAACGGCCATTGGTAAGATAATATTTTTGGCACACCCCAAAATTGTGAAAAAATGAATTTAAACTGATTGATTTGATTATATGAGTCATTGTGGTTTGATACGAATGTTTTTATGTAAATGAATTTCTTTATTGCATCAAATTTTATTTGATACATGTATTTGACATCAACATCCTCACCCCTCATTTATATGCTGCATACCTTTGCACTCTACTCACTGGGTATTTAAAATTCTCATCCTTCTCCTTTATATTTTTCAGAGGAAGTATAGAGGGATGACGCCTACTAGTGCTGAATAGAGGTTTATTTTGTTGAATTTAGGTTGGTATGGATTATATAATTACTTTGGGATTTGTCGGTCATTGGATCATGGAAAGAAAGTTTTGTATATCTCATACTGTACGGATTTTACTGATACTGGTTAAATTCTACGAGCAAGTATTGGTAAAATCCGACAATTATGATTTGGGACTTCATTATCTTGATTGAACTGTTTTTGGAAAATGTTTTATCTTGTACTGGGATATTTAGATTGAAATGTTGAATTTCGATATTTACTTTCAGAATTATGAAGTTCTGTACATCTCATACTGTTTGGACTTTATTAATGCTTGCTTGTTTTCTTCAGGCAAATATTAGTAAAATTCTGCGACTATGATTTAAAACTTCTTTTATTTTGAATGCTTTATTTGTACTAAGAACTCTGGATTGGTTGGGATGGCCATACTGCATGCATGTATGTATAGGAACCACCTCCCCAAATGTGTGTTGATGCATGCTTGCATGTATAGGGATGGACCGGATGGATCATTGCATGTGTATTATTTATATGATTTCTTATTTTGATGAGTTTTATATTTTGAAAGATTTATTATACAATTGGAATGTCTTGAACTATCCTGGTATATAAGGAGGTTATGTCCGTATGCCAAGATAATGCGGCGGTTGTTACGTACTCGACGGGAGAGTCGGGGCGTGACATTTGATCTCGGATTCCCTTGTCTAATGTGGTTAACTTGATGATGCTGTTTGTGTACTGGTGCTTAGCCGAAGCAAATTCATGAGATAAAGGATATCCTTCTTACCGCTTCAAGGAAAGATACCTGTTCCGTGAAAATCAAGAGGAGCAAGGATGTAGTCAAGTTCAAGGTTTGTTGCTCCAAGTACCTTTACACGTTATGTGTCTTCAACTCCATGAAGGCTGACAAGTTGAAGCAATCCCTTCCCCCAGGTAGGCATTCTGATATTAGTCATTTTTGTAGCTGCTTGAAATGAACTAGTTCCCAACCCTCACCCTTGGTGCTGCTTGAAATGAACTAATCCCCACCCTTAACCCCTTATTTTATGTGCATATATGTCTTCCTAACATTTCTTATGTATGGTCCTATATTACTTTTGTTAAAGTGTTATAGCTTATATGTGGACCTTTATGTGCGTATATGTTAGAAATTGAATTCCAAGAATTAATCTTGCATGTAAATTATCTTCTTACCCATCGGCTTTTACTGAAAAAGTAAAATTCCCCTTTTAATAGTCTGTACAATGAGATAATCTGTCTTACTTTGCATAGTTTCTGGCCCTTTATACATCTAAATTTTAAATGCACTTGTTAATTCTTAGTGTTATAGATCCCTTAGGGATATCAATCATGCCTTGTTTTTGCATGCATGATTTCCAGAGTAAGTTGACATGTCAATTCTTGGGCTTAGACTAGAATTCATTTTACTTTGTTTTTGGAGCTGCTACATTTTTCAGATCCGTCTCTGCTATAAGTTATTACCTCCTAGTACCAAAAGGATTTTGTTACATATTTCTTCGTCGTCCTCGTCTTCTTGTTCTTCGTCATTAAATATCATGCAATGCTCTTCAATTTGATTCTTTTAATTAGCCAAATCAATTAATTTCTCATCATATCCTTGCGTATCTTTTGTTATTTGTATTTCTTTATCTTAATTTCAGCAATTCTTGATTCCATTTTGCCTGTAGATCATTCTAGTTCTATCCCCTTTGTTTGTTGTTAAATTCTTGCTCTGTTGTGTGTGTTGGATCGTGTTGTTTAATGTTTATTATTTCAAAGCGTCGCGAATTGTGCTTCTAGTTAGTACATAACAAGCTTTCTTCTATAAAGTTAAATTTGATATTATTTTTATTATTTCTATACAGTATGTAGTTCAAAATGGGGTCCAGTAATTGTAGTTGGATGTATCGTCGCTTAAGTAATGGTTACTTGAAAGATGAATTTGTTGAGGGTGTTAATGAGTTCTTGATTTTGCTTGTTCTCAACATAACTTCATGGATGGATTGAATATTAGATGTCCTTGTCATAAATGTCGAAACCATAGATTTTGTACGCGAGATGAAGTGACGGTGCACTTGTACTCTAGAGGGTTTGTTAATGGCTACACAATATGGCTTTGTCATGGAGGAGTGAGAAATGATACATCAATAGAGGGAGAATCATCTAGATCTAGCGAGGATATTGAGGCTCCATATAGATCCATGGTTATGGATGTCTTAGGCCAGCAATCTTAATGGAATTCTAGTTATGATGACATTAATGTTGATAATATTGAGCCACCAAATCCTGATACAACATTATTTTATGAGTTGTTGCAAAGAGCCGGAAAACCATTATGGAATGGTTGCAAAATGCAAACAACATTGTCAGCCGTATCACAATTGTTAAATTGTAAGTCAGAGTTCAACATGAGTGAATCCTGCTTTGATCGCATAAATGGGATTATACAAACTATGTTACCGGAAGAATCAAAGTTGCCAAGCAATTTCTATGGAGCTAAGAAACTATTGAAAAGACTTGGACTTGGGTATGAGAGGATTGATGTTTGTGAAAATTCTTGCATGCTATATTATAAAGAAAATCGAGATAGAACGGAGTGTATGATAAGTGGTCACTCTCGATATAAAATAAGAAGAGGAGGTAATGGAAGAAGAAAGAAAATTCCAAATAAGGTGTTACGATACATGCCTGTAACACCAAGACTTCAAAGGCTTTATATGTCAAGAGCCACATCGGATCATATGACATGGCATGCTAGAAATCAACGTAGTGATGATGAAGTTATTTCACACCCATCCCATAGTCAAGCGTGGCAGCATTTTGACAATACTCATCCATCCTTCGCCTTTGAATCTCGAAATGTCCACTTAGGGTTATGCATAGATAGATTTAACCCGTTTGGTTAGTCTACCACTCCTTACTCTTGTTGGCCAGTATTTATCACTGTTTACAATTTGCTTCCTTCAATGTGTATGAAGAGCCATTCATTTTCCTCAGTCTTATTATCCCTGGCCTAGGAAATCCGACTAAACATATTGATATATTTTTGAGACCATTGATTGATGAATTGAAAATGTTATGGAATCAAGGTGTGATGACTTATGATATTTCAAGAAAACAAAATTTTCAAATGAGGACTGCACTTTTATGGACAATAAGTGACTTCTTATGCAATGCTATTTGGATGGAGTACTCATGGAAAGTTAGCCTGCCCTTATTGCATGGAGTAGATGAAATCTTTTTTTCTTGCTAATGGGCAGAAAACTTCATTTTTTGATTGTCATAGTCAATTTCTTCCTATTAATCATCCATATCGGAAGCAAAGGAATAAATTTCGTGATGGAAAAGATGAGAGGGATGAGGCCCCTCCTAGACTATCAGGTGAAGAAATGTTTTATCGTGTATCTTGTCTTTCTGATATTATATTTGGCACAAAATGTGGTAAACAGACGATTCATGGCTTTGGAGTTGAGCACAACTGGGTGAAAAGAAGTATAATTTGGGAGTTATCTTATTAGAAAACACTTCTTATTCGCCATAACTTGGATGTGATGCATATTGAAAAAATGTGTTTAATAATGTATTCAATACCATTATAGATGTTAAATAAAAAATGAAGGATAACATTAAGTCGAGACTCAATTTGGGGTTGTATTGCAAACGTCCAGATTTGGAATTGAAAGAAATCAATGGGAGGAATTTGAAGCCTAAAGCTTCATACACATTAAACAGAGACCAAATATTAGATGTGTGTCGATAGGTGAGAAATTTAAAATTTCCTGATGGATATGCGTCAAACTTGGCTCGATGTGTTAGCTTAGAGGAATGCCGCTTTTATGGGATGAAGAGTCATGACTGTCATATCTTTATGCAGAGATTGATCCCTATTGTCTTTCGTGACCTTGTGCCTAACGCTGTTTGGAATGCTATAACTGAACTCAATACTTTCTTCAGGGACTTGTGTGCAACTGAGTTACGTGTACAACATTTGCTGATATTGGAGAGTAATATAGTGGAGACGATATGTAAACTAGAGAAGATATTCCCTCCATCATTCTTTGATTGTATGGAACATCTGCCTATTCACTTGCCTTACGAGACCAAGGTGGGAGGACAGATTCAATACAGATGGATGTACCCATTTGAGAGGTAATGCTTACAACTTCTATTCAAATGACATTATATAATCATTTTTTAAAATACTCAATCGATTTGTAGGTGTATATTTCGACTAAAGAAGAAAGTGCACAATCGAGCATGCGTCGAAGGTTCCATATGTGAGGACTATATTATTGAGGAGATCTCAACATTTTGCTCATTTTATTTCGAATCGCATATTGAAACAAAGTTGAAACGAATATCTCGAAATGATGATGGGGGACCTATTCATTCGATGGGGAGATTATCAATTTTTTGCTGCTCAGGTCGAGGACTTAGGGAATGTCATTGAAGATTTCTATCTGAAGATGAATACAATGCTGCAGTTATATATATGTTATTGAATTGTTTTGAGCTCACCGAATTTATAGAGTAAGTATCTTTATAGCCATATACTTTTTAAGTCAACCTGAATTGAGAAGCTTAAGACGTGATAGTTCATTGTTTGGAGTAGGATATTTGATGCTATTATGCGGGAACAAATTTCAAATATTACAGACGAGCAATTAGAGAAACAACATGAACAATCCTTTGCAAGTTGGTTAAGGCGATTTGTAAGTAAACCTGTCCATTTCGATTATTGACACATTTTTTAAAAAAATTGGCTGTCATTTTTAGTTCTAACTATGTTGTCTTCCAATTATTTATTAATAGGTAACAGATAATACAAATTCTGTAGATAAAAATATAAGAGATCTAGCACAAGGGCCATCACGCACAGTTAATTATTATAAGGGATATTTTGTTAATGGTTTCAAGTTTCACACCAAGGAGTTCAGACAGGATAAAACAACTATGAATAGCGGAGTTTGTGTTAAAGGGTTTTGTTATAATGATTTTGAATGCGATTTTTATAGCATGTTGATTGATATCATAGAATTGGAGTACTTTGGAGTTGGTAACAGAGTTGTGTTATTTAAGTACATTTGGTATGACACTGAAAAAGGAGTTAAGGTGCACCCTCGTCACAAAATTGTTGAAGTTAATCATAAATCAAGACTACATTCGAATGACCCATTTGTCTTGACAACACAAACACAACAAGTTTACTATACATCATACCCTTCTAAGAAGAGAGAGAGTCGTGATTGGTGAGTTGTATGTAAAACAAAGGCTCGAGGACAAGCTAATGATGGTGTTAAATTTCCAATTGAAGCTGATAGCTTTTATGAAGAAGATGAATCATCAGTTACTAGAGTTGTTGACCGTTCAACTGAATTTGATGATGTTAGAATTCTAATTGTCGGAGATTTGGAAGAGGTCACTCCAACTGATGTACCAGAAGAAGAAGACAACTGTTTTGATTACCGAGTGGATGTTGAGGAAGATGAAGAAGAAGAAGAAAAGGAGGAGGAGGAAGAAGAAGAAGAAGAGTATGATTCTTCACAAACTGAGGGAGATTGAGGATTTGATTCTGATGGTGGTGATGATGAAATGGAATGATTAGTTATTGATGTTTGTACAATTATGATATATTTATAAGATATTGATGTTTGTAATTTTTAATTGTTGTGTTATTTAATTGTTTTTATGTAATGTAAAAGTAGTATAGACTTTCAACTTTGTGAAATTTCGGAGAGGTTATTGTTGTATTTGAAAAAATTACATTTCTTTTTCAATATATGCAAGTTCTTTCTATGCTTTGTGATTAAAAATTTCATACCAAAGTTTTTCCTCAAAAACAGATATGGTTCGAGGAAGAGGCTCAAGGTCAAAGGGAAGCTCTAGGAGTGGCAATGAGAGCGGACGAGGGTCAAGTATTATGCCGGAGAACCTTGCTTTGCATGACGCTCCCAATCCTGAGGTTGAGGGTAATGTGAGTTCCTCAGTGATTGTTGGTCGAGGCCCAAACCGTGGGATAGATGTGCCACTCAATTCGGAGCGAAGAACATTTATAGAAACAGCTAATCATACGTAAATCATAAATACTTTATGTTTTAAGTAAAAGTTAATGTTTTCAAGCGATTTTATTTATTAGCTAAAAATATTTCCTTTTGAAATAGCTTTATTGATTCCCAAGTTGTCCATGCTATAACTGAAGCCATTAAGGGACGTATTTCGGGGGCGTGGCAGACTTGGCAAATGGTGTCGAAGGAGACAAAAGATGGCCTATGAGAAAAATTTCAGGTTATTTTTAATTTCTAAGAAGTATTATTTTTCTATCTATAGAGTTGTTTGATTTTTGGATCATTCTAAAAATGCTTTACATGATAACATATACATTTATATATATATATATATATATACACACACACATATATATATATATACACACACTATTTGGCAATAATGTTTCTTGTTGAGTATGTATGTTTTTAATTGCACCATGAGCATGGCACTTGGCATATATATAATTAAACATTCTTCCCTATCAAACTCGGAAGGCATAGTTCTTGTTAAGTATGCATGTCATCCCTGCCTCATCAACCATTACTGAGAAGATAATCAAAAAGGCATTGATATGAAATTCTCTTCATCTCTCTCTTGATCAGAAGCAGTGTCATCTCTATTCAAATTCTCCACATTTTCAACCCATTCATGAGTCTGCTTGTCATTTTCCGGATCTGAAGCCACTCTGGGACCTTTCTTGTTCTCATAAATTTGCTTTTGCATGGCATTTATTTCAGTTTCATCTGAATTAAATTCGCTATTTTCATCATAATCATTTGTCTTAGTGGGGATTTCCACATTCTCCTTGATTTCATCATGCTCCCAAAGACTTCCTCCTGGGCAAGTTTCAAGTCTCTCTTCTTGATCCGGTTGATATGTCATATCAAGTTCTTTGAGGTCCTTATCATTGCTCTTAGATTCATAGTTAGCCCTGCTCTCTCCCATCATCCACCAATTATCTTCATTTTTTTCTCCTTAATGGTCACTTCCATGCCCTCACTGTTATCATCATGTGCACAAGCTTCCACAGTTCTATTTGTGCTAGTAAATTCAAACTGCTTGTGTGCATCGTCAGCTGCCTCTAGATTCCGATCATCCTGTTCTGGAACCATTTGACCCAATCCACTGCTCTCAACTTCCTCTCTTACATCACTCTTCCTTTCTATCCTTGATTCTTCCCAGACATCAGCCTCTTCTAGTAAGTTCTCATTTTCTTCCTTGTGATAATAAATACTACGTCTCTTCTCTTTTTCCTTTATAACATCTTCAAACTTTTAAGTTATTTCCAACTCACATTCCTCTTCCAATCTCTTCTCATTTTCTTCATGTGAACTCTTCCCAACGTCTTCTTTCTCTAAGTACTTCTTCATGTCTTAAGGTAATAGTCTGTAAACTACATATATAGGCCAAGTATCAGCCAATTATTATGCTAGCTCTTCTTCAGACCCCAAGCTCCTTTGTAAGTGCATTATAATGGCTTCATCCAATCAAGTATTTAGTCATTCAACAGAAATACTGTGCCTACATAGTCTATTCCACTCAACAGAAGTACTCCTTGGACAATTCCATTTGGGTCTGAGGTTTATGAATCTCAGTTAACATGGAGGCAGATTCCTAAATCAGCATTCTTGATTTCAGGATCATTATACGGGCATCTTAAACTAAGTTAACTTCCTACAACAAACAAATAAAGTAAAGGATAGGGTTTAATCTTAAGTCTTATCAGATCTATATCGGGTGGAGCTACACTGAATTCATTACTAGAATTTGAATGGATCATTACAGCAAGGTCACATGAATGAGAAAACCATGAGGGATTTACCTTTCTGCTCCTCAAAACGAAATTAGAACACCACTTATGCACATTTAGCTAAAGCATTTGCCTCTTCTCCCAAATGTTGCACATACATTACTTCAGTGAACCCAATTAGGTAAACAAGAGTAGAAAACATTGGGGAAATTAGAATGATAGAAATGGAATCAACTTGAATAATATAATTTTTTGGTTCACAACTCACAGTTATCAATTTGATATTCAATCAGGTTGTACCTTGCAAAAGATGTTAAAATTCTAGGTAACATATTACAGACATTGGCAAGTCATAAGCCAAATATTCCTTTAGTTGAATTTCAGTCAGCATGATAATGAATAAAGATTGTGACAAAAATGAGAAATGAAGTAACGATACTGAAGAAAAATAGCAAGTACTTGATAGATAAAGCAAGCTTTTGATTTTCTTTTATCCACGGTCATTTTTTACTCTCCCTCCATTTTCCTCCCTCTCACAGATCTCTCTTGGTATCTTCCCATTCTTCTCTTGTCCATGGATCTCCTTATGTTTTACCTCATAATTTGAATACTCCTCAGTGCCACCAAGTCTTTCTGCATTATGACTCTCCTCCCATCCTTGGGGGATATAAGTATTCTCCAACTCCCTGGTCTCCTGAAGCTCATTTCTTTTTTCGTTATCCAAGTCTTCAATTTGCAGTCTCTGGAGCCGCACTCAATCTCTCTGCATCATACATGTCATTGTCTGTCGATGATTCAATTTTGTCCCATTTTCGTTCCTGCTTTTTTACAGGTACTGATATGTTCTCCATTTTTCCTTGCACATGAACCCCTTGAGTTGATATCAACTGATTCACCTCTTTTGGCTGTTCTGATCTTCCCAATCACCAGTAGAATTTTTTCATTACTGAAGTTTTTCATTACTTAGAGTATGATATAAGGTAGCTGTCATCATAGCCATTAAGTTGGCCCCAACTAGGTATACACTTCAATTGACAAGTGCATCATTATTAAAAGTGTAAAGGCCTGATTATTGAAAAATACTTTAATGATATTTACAACCTTGGAACATCAAACACATATACAGCCTGTTTATTTATGTACAAAAATTGAGAAACAACTTATGACGTAGTTGACAATTCTTAGGAATTGTCATGCTCTGACTTTTGCTTATTTATTTACAGAATTGTATCGAGAATCAGTAACTTATTTACATACTTTCTTACTTGGTTAGAATAAAGCTATGAGATATGCTCAATTTGAGATTTCAGCATGTTACTTATGGAGAAATGAGTTTATTATGTGAACTCAAGTTTATATGATTGCTGAACCAACTTTAATGAGTGAACCTTCTATTTGTTTGCACTCTTAATTGTCCTAATTTCTTAAACCGAACATGTTTTTTTGGCGTCTGCTTTTTATTTGCAGCAAACATTCACCTGGCGAGAGGAAGATTCAGTTTCGATATATAATGCGTGGAAAGCGTCATGTAGTCGAAGATATGCGGATATGCTTTCGTCGGCCAGGAAGCAAGCACTGCAAGCGCTTGGAACAAAAAATTTAGCTGATACCAAAGGTAATCCCCCGCTGTTTTTGACTTGTGCTGTTTGGGATGAATTGATTGACAAACACTAGAATATAACAAAGTGGCAACAGAAGTCAAATGCTGCTAAATAAAATCGAAATATAGAAAAAAAATGAGAAATTACAAAGCACACATCCGGTTCCATTCCCTTTATGACACACATGAAGAGGATGGTGTTTATTTCCTTATTTATAACGTTTTTCAAAATTTTGTTTCGGTACCAGTACTTATGATTTCTCTTCATTTATAGGCTAAAGAAACCATGCAACCGGTGTCTCATCTTGAACTCTTCAATCGTACTTGTAGGCGTGAGAAAGGGAAAGGGCAGTATGTTGACCAGAAGTCTGAAACAGTTAGTGTAAGGCTCATTCTTTTTTATTGTGTTTTATATAAAGTAATATTTTGGATTACGATCTTTAACTTTAATATATTTATAATGTAATTTTGTATCCTTGATTTAGAGCAAGTACAAGCAATTGTTTGAAGAGAAATATGGATCAGATAGCACTTCTCTGTCTGACTTTGATGTCGAATCGTGGTGTGAGGTGACTGGGGGTCGAACAAAGGGACGCTTATATGGTTTTGGAGAGAGAATTGATGACATGCTCTCAAAGAATTCCTCAGGTGCCACTTCATCTTCATGTATGACTTTGTCACAGATGTACACTAAGGAGGAGGTCGATAAAATGATAGTTGAAATGCAAAGTACAATGTGAAGTCAAATGTGCACCGAAATCTTGGAAGAAGTACAAACTCAAATGCGTAGTGAGCTCTTGGAAGAAGTGCAAAGTTAGGTGAGAGAGCAAACTGAGACATAGATTTGCGAGATACTTGCACAAATTGGTATCCAACATCCAACACTTGACTTTGATAGCACCCAATCACCAGATCCTAATCCCCCCTCTCAGTGACGTTGTTGATTGCATCATTATGTACTTGATTCTGTTATGAAGAACATTTCGATTTCTTTTTCCTTCTATACACCTAGTACACGTAAATGTTAAACTTTTTATATCTATTTGGACTGACTTTCATTTATTTACCTTTCATATGGGTTGTATTGTGACTTCTGAGGCCTGAGTTTGTGTTAATTTGAATGTTTTCATATCTATTGTACAGACTTTCATATATTTACCGTTAAGATGATTTTTTGATATTGTAGTGAATATGTGAGTTGGACTGCAATAGAATGTCCAACAAATTAAAGGTTGCTATAGGTTATAAGTGAAAGGTTATAGGTTTACAGGGCATTAGGATGCGTAGCAAAATTTTTTTGCAAAATACACCTAAATCAGTGACGGATTACCGACGGATATCTTCTCATCCGTCGCTGTTTTTTTTTTAAATCTCATATTATTTCCGACGGAATATCGACTGAAATTTACCGATGAAAAATTTCCGTCAGTAATCCCTCGTAAAAAAGCGACGGCTTTGCGACACCCATAGTTTCCGTCGCTAAATTATCCCTCAGTGATCCGTCCCTAATTTTCGTGCCAAACATGAATAATCTGCGACGAAATACAGAGGGAAATGATTTTGTGACGATTTTTTGTGTCGGTAATCCGTCGGTGATGGTTGTTACATCTGCGATGGATTACCGTCGGATTTATTCACCGACTGGATATTCCGTCTCCTATCGGTCAGAAATTTTACCGACAGAAATATTCCATCGGTAATTTTAGCGAGGTCACTTTACACGATTATTTCACCGACAAAAATAATCCATCGCTGAAAGGCTTTAGCAACGGATTTCTTTTTTTTAGTGACGGATGATTCCGTCGCTGAAGCCCAGTTTTCTTATAGTGATTTGTCCCCTTAAATGATATGATCCTAATACCCCGACTTTCTCTAATTTTTCTTTTAGGTCTCTTTTTTCTCTCATTTCAATTAATCTCTACAAAAAATTATTATAAATGTTAGAATGCATGAGAGTCCTAACGCATACTTCTAATATAAAAATTGAGTCAAAATAAAGTGAAAGTCAAAAAAGGGATTTAAGGTTACTTCTGATCATATTTTCTTTTCCACTGCGACTGTAAAAACAACAAAATGTTTTTTGGGACGTGCACAACCTTTCTAAGTCTTCAATTTTATTCAATAGATGGTGTGTAGTTACAAAATTTAAACTTAAAGACCCAATATACTAGGAGAAAATTTATAGACTCTCAACCATCAAAGAGTCATAAAACCATATAATTATTACCCTAAATTATTGCTGGATGAAAAAGACAATTAAACATTTAAAACGGAAAAACAAAGATTAATTGTATGAAAATTTGAATGGACCACAAAAATCCAACTAAATATAATTTAATTCAAATTTCTTCCATTCTTTATCACATTTAATATTTTTCAATTATATTTTTCCTATTAACTTAATTTTAAATGCATTGAATTCATGAAATTTGAATTTTTTGAAAAAAATCTAATTATTATCCCACTAAACCCAACAAACCGACTTGAAATTAAAACCAAATTAATTTCTTATAAAAATGGAGTACATGAGTCATGATGATAAGTCCTCTAAAAGCAATTATTATTTTCTGTATACCACAATGCACTATATTTTCTAATCTTATAGTGATTTACCTTATGAATAAACCCTACGTTTTTTCAGAATTCAAACTTGATAAATTTATCTCAAAACAAAAATATTTACACAACTTTATTGAGACAATTCAACTCTAACTTTCATTTAAATAAGACTACAATCTCATATTTACAACGTGATCACTGAACCTATTTTATGGTATACTTTTGAATAAGAATTAGCCAACATATAATTAGTACTAATATATTAAATTATAACTTTATTTTCTAACACTTTTTTCCTATTGGCTAAATATTTTATATCGATATATTTATTTCGACTATCACTCTTATTATTCTTAATAAAAAAATATAATAACTGAATTATTACAAAATATTATAATAGTCTAGATAAAGAATCTAAAATCCTAAATCCTAATATAAAACTCTTGGCCCATACCGCGTGTGACATAATCTCAAAACACGCCACAAACTCAACTTTCATAATGGAGGTCGCAGTCCATGTCTGCTTAGCACTTATCCACGATATAACTTCACTAGTCATCATGAAAATATAACCTAACGTTGATTTTCGAGAATCAATACAGTCAGTAAAATTTAAATCTGAATATTCAACTACTTCTAAATTGTCGGTTCTTCTGTATGTAAACATGTGTTTCTTGGTGTCTTGTAGATATCTCAACACGTTCTTTACAGTTTTCAAATATTTCAAAACTGGGTTATTTTGATATCTACCCAATATTCCCACAACATGCGTTATATCTGGTCTTGTATAGACCTGTGTATATATGAAATTTTCAATAACAGAAGCATATGGGATGTTAACTATCTGTTCTCTTTCCAAATTTGTCTTATGTCATTGGTCCAAATTGAAACTATCATTTTTGACAATTAGATCAATAATTGGTGAACAGTTCTCTATCCAGGATTTTTTAAACACTTTGTTGATGTAGGTCTCTCAAAATAATCTCAGGGCCCTATGATATCTATCTCGATATATCTTTATACTGATGAAAAAAATGTATTACCTAAATCTTTCATCTCAAAATTTTTAGAGAGAAATTGTTTTACCTCATACAACATCCACTTATCTTTTGTGGTAAGTAGTATGTCATCCACATATATGACAAGTAAACAAAATCTGCTCCCATTGACCTTGAGATATATACATTGATCCACAATATTCTCTTCAAAACTGAATGAAATGACTACATTGTGGAATTTCAAATACTGTTGCAGGAGATTTGTTTCAACCTATATGTGGAATTTTTAAGTTTGCACACCAAATACTCACTATCATTAAAAGAGAATCTTTTAGGTTGAAATATGTAAACATCTTCCTCTAGTTCACAATTGAGAAAAACTGTTTTCACATTCATTTATTGTAACTCTAGGTCGAAATGTGCAACAAGTGTCAGAATAATATGGAGATAATCTTTTTTAGACACTATAGAAAATGTCTTCAAATAATCGATTCTTTTCTCTTTGGATGAACCCTTTAGCAACAAATTTTGCTTTATATTTCTCGATGTTACTTAATTAGTCAATCTTAGTTTTGAAAACCCATTTACATCGATAAGTTTTACCTCATCTGGTAATTTTATAAGGTTCCAAACTTTGTTGCTCCTTATGGAGTCCATCTTATCTTTTATAGTGTTAGCCATAAGTTCAAATTCTAAGAGATCATAGCTTGTGAAAACGTTTTCGAATTTTCTATGACTTCGATGTTATAATCAAACTCTTAAAGTTATATTATATAGTTATCCGGTATAATTGACATTTTTTTCTCAAGTAGACCTCCTTAATGTTGATTCAACATTCTCCGTAAGAGAAATTTGACTAATTTGATCTTGGTTAACTATTTGTAGAATTTCTTAATTATCATTTGTATTTTGATTTATATTTATAGTCACTTAAGGGTCATTTTGAATGACAACTAACTCGGTACTTAAACTTGATGGGTCCCTTTCAGGGGCTAAGTTCCAAAAGTAATCTCTCTAACCGACCAAGTCATTTTCTAGAAATTTTAACATTTCTAAATTCCATAAACCTATTATGATAGGATGGACAATAAAATCGATATTTTTTGAACTTATCGGCATAATCGATAAAGTATCTACTAATAGTCCTTGGGTGCAATTTCTTTTCTTATGAATTGTAGATGCTTATCTCTATAGGACAGTTCTAAATACGTACATGTCTTAAACTACATTTTCAAGCCTTAAATAATTTGAAAAGAGTTTTGACTATAGCCTTGATTGAAACTCTATTTAGAATGTACACTGAAATTTCAATTCACAAGAATTTAGACAGTTTAGAATTAACCATCATGCTCCTAACCATATCAAGTAAATCTATAATATAAAAATTGTCTGTGGAGTAAACTTCTAATTCTATTAGATTTATTTAATTTTATAATAAGATTTTCAAAACTAATTCATTTCCTAATACCTGTAGGTTAATTAGAAAATTAATATATTGCTAATCTGTTCCTGATCACTTTATCCTTTTCTACTAAATCCTATAAGATGACCTACTAATGCACCAAGTAGGTTTTTAGGTAAGTGGTGGGTCATATGGGTCTGCTTAAGAACTACCAAACTTTAAACTTATTCTCGTCTTTTTAACAGAATCTTTCTATACATGCACTAGATCAACCACACTTATAGTATTTCATAGAAAATGGATTTAATAACAGGTAGATTATCATATGAAAATAACTATCTTGTAGTTTTATCGCAAATTATATTATTTTATATAATAAAAAATCATGCGGGATAAAATTCATTACATAAAAAAATAATTTTTATAACAAATTACCATTTTCTTAATATGATCATGCCTCTATACATAATTTAGTACTTAATTATAGTTGCTGTGATTAGATTCTAATTAATTTGAGAAATTATATTGATCACAAAAATAATAATTACTTAATTTGTCCATGTCATAGTGTATAAAATTTTAATATAAAAATATAATCAAATTACCTAATACATTCTATTAATTTTATACCTCCACTTATATATAAAATTATGTCCAAAATTATTTTATGCACAATTTTTCAAATTTTGAACTTGGAAAATATTTTGAAAATTTTGGGACTTTTTGAAAATTTTTCAAAAATTTTTTGGCCCAAAAAAATATTTTAATAATTTTATACACTCCCATATGTATAAAAATTTATTCTAAAATTTTTTCATGCATTTGAAAAATATAAATATTTTTTGGACGTGTGTACAAAATTTTTTTAAAAAAAGTTATGCATTATTTTTTTTTAAATAAAGGTCAAAAATAAAATTACTAAAATGCACCATGACCCAAAAAAGTTAGTCAACGATGGGGGGCCCATTCACAAATTGTGCATAAATCCCTTTTGGTGGCGGCTTAGCCCAATGCTTTATGGTAATTCTTTTCCCTTTCTTTAAAGAAAATTGAATAGTGCTGACCTCACACCTTGAGGACCTTCAATTAATTTGCAATAGTGTATGTGTATCCGTGTTGACCATTCAAGCAAGACATCAATTGTCCACATATGCCGGCAATTTTAACACTTTGTCACCGCCACTGTTCATCCAATTTTCTTCAACCCAAAAAGCGCGCTTTTGGAGCGGAAAAAAAAAATTTAAAACAACGCCTCACAAAAAAGTTTCTTCTTTTAATATATAATGACGGATTTTAAAAATCTATCATGCACATTATTATTTATATAAATAGTATAATGATAGATTTTTAAAATTTGAAAATTTTACAATCAATATTAAAATCGACCCAAAAAAAAAAATTAAATATTTTTCAAAACACCCCAATGGGGATTAAATTTTTTTCATCTAATGTTGTTTTAAATTTTTTTTCCTTACGCTAATTGTGTACATGCTCCCCCAGCATGAGAATTTCCCCCCCAACCACCCAACAAAAAAAAAACACAAAAAAAAAAAAAAAAAAAAACAAAACTCCATTTTAAATTCTAAAAACACTGAATTGTGAGAAACCTCATGTCCAATCTATTTTTGGTCTCTATTTTTCAAAAATATATATATATTTTGGACCAATTTGGAAAAAAAATCCGAGAAAAAAAATTTTAAAAATTTATCAAAAAAGATACAGGCAAAAACAAAACTGACTATGATATCAAATGTTAAAATAGCCCCTTCACTCAAAAGATCAAAACACTCTTTGGAACATGCATAAACTTTTTATACCCTCAATTTCACTCAATAAATGGTATGAAATTACGAAATATGGATTTAAAAATCCAATGCATTAGGATGGAGTTTATATAAACTCTCAATCATCAAAGAGTCATTAAAACTCTATAATTATCATTCTAAATTATTATTGAGTGTTATGGAAAGATAATTAAATAATCAAAATGAAAAAATAAAGATTAATTGTGTTGATGTTTGAATGGACTACCAAAATCCGACCAATTATAACCAATTCAAAATTTTTTTATTCTTTATCACATTTAATCTCTTTCAATTATGTTTTCCGCATTAACTTAATTTTGAATATATTAAATGCATGAAATTTGAATTTTTTAAATAATTCTGAACAATAAATTGATCAATTTCTCTCTCTCACTCTATTTCTTTCGATGAATTGTTTTTCTATCTTTTAATCGAGAGTGGATCAATTGATCGAGATGAAAAGGAAAGAAAATGTGTCATTGCTACAGATCATGAGAGAGAGAGAGAGGTGATCGTTGTTGCCACCATCGATCTTTGTCCGTGGCAGATTCATAAATCTTCTCTCTCTTCCTCTCTCAATTGATAGTGTATCAACCATTCAATATGACAGAAAAAAGAGAAGATTTCATCGCCAATGGAAAGAAAAGGATAACTAGAGAGAGATCAATTGATCAAGATGAGAGAGAGAGAGAACATAGAAGTGACAATGGTCAGTAGTCTCACCATATCAATTAAGGGCGATTTATCAAGGATTTTTCATTCAACCACTTGTTTCAAATTTTGAATTTTTAAGGGTAAATTATAATTTATCCTCATATGGTTTTAGGTAAAACCATATTATACTTTTATATTTAAAAAATATTTATATATCCTTTGTGGTTTTCAAAAAACAAAAGAAAAGTGAACGAAATTGTACAAACAAAAAAAAACACGTAAAATATCCATTTTGTCCCTTCTTAAAATTTTAATCTTGTCGAGATATGTTAGCAAAAATCACACATATGAGACAAAAATGATGACGTGGCATATGTCACTTTAGCTTAGATTGGTCGCTAAAAATTAATGATTTTTTAAAAAATCGCTAATCAATTCTATTATTTTATTAATTAATTAAATGAATTGATGGAATCATTTTATAAATTAAATAATATCATTTTAATTCTATATATATAATTTATATATATAATTTATATATTATATATTTTAAAATAAAATAAAATTTATATATTTTTATAAAAAATTAATTTTATATAAATAATACATGAAAAATATTAATTATAATAAAAAATTAATTGAATCGATTTAAATAATTTATTAATTTTAATAATTTTAATCGATTTTAAATAATTTTGATCGAATTCAACTTTATATAATTATTAAATCAAATTATAAAATGATTCAACATCAAACTCATCAAATTAGTCGATTGGATCCGATTTTAAAAATACTGATCCCATTCAACTAACTCCTCTTCTCTCTCCCCTCTCCTCTCCTCTCTCACAAAAAGTAGCCATGGCCGCCAAATGCAGATGGGTCATCTTCTCTCCTCTGGCTGTTCTCTACCTCCTCCCTCTCTCTCTCTCTCTCTCCCCGCTCTTGCCAATAGCAACCATCACCACTATGGAGAAGCTCTACAAAAGAAGCTCTTCAATTTGGGTTCTGGGTTGGGTCTTGTCCTAATTTGAAGATCTTGCCCTTTAGAAAAGGCAAACCCTCAGCTTCCTCCAATTTGGCATCTAGGTTGGGTTAATTTAGCTTTATGCAAGGTTTTGTTAGCAAAGATTTAGGTTCAGGGTTTGAATGCAAAATCTGGGTTCGGGATAAGACCATCTAGGTTGAAAAATCTATAGAAATATCTTTACTAACAAACCTTGAAGTTGTCAGAATGTAGATGTTAATCATTGGCTCTGCAGATATTCTTGAATCTAGATGATTGTCTTCTCAATTTGGCTCTACAGATGCAAAATTTGCGTAAGGGTTTGAATACAAAGGTTTAGGGTCGGGGTCCAATGGTGTTGACGATGTTGTTTATTGGGTAATCAATGTTTCTGATGATTATCACGAGGATAGGGAGCTAGAGAATACAACTCATCTGCATTTGCAGAGCTTCTCCACAACAGCTATGATTGCTGTTGGCAAGAGAGGAGAGGAGAGAGAGAGAGAAGAGAGAGAATGTGAGTTTTAATATGGGCTGATGTGATATATACCATGTCAGCATTTTTATCTGCTACGTTTGTCAATTTAGCAAGATATATGGATATTTTTTAAATATAGAGATAGCATATGATTTTACATGAAACCACGTGGAGCTAAATTGTAATTTATCCAATTTTCAATTATAGATTTCTTCATTAAAAGGAAAAAAAAAAAAAAAAAAAGACCTAGATATAAGCTGGTTTGCATAACGAAACACCTGCCAGTCATCAACGGAAATGATCAATGTTTAATGTAATGTCCATAACAAGCATTCATTTGATTGAGTAAACAATGTGAAACAGACCATACATTAAAGTCCATGTCCTAAATCTACCAAATAGCATGACTCCAACATTAATTTTATTTTAGCCCAATTGCTCAAGTTGGGCCTACCATCCTCATTTCAACACCCAAAAATAAAATCAACAAAAAAATTATCTTAGATTCGACTCTTATCCATTGCACCAAAAATATCAAAAATCTATTTTTTTTTTTTAGTACAAAGAGATACAATCAAACGGAATCGAATCGAGAAAGGGATGATGAAAATGGGGAGGCTCTATCATTTGAGCTATCTCTGACGAAAATCTCTATACGCCCTTGTTATTATAGTGGTCACATAGAATTACATGCACACAGAATTAAAGGGTAATGGAGATCTTCATTACATCTTGTGTAATGGAGAGGGTCATGTTCAATCTTCTTGTAACATATGAAAGGGCAAAACTAGCTTATCCATCTTGAAGATGAGGGTCAAATCAAAAGAAGATGATGGAGAGAATAGATGATCATAAATTTTGGTGAATGATGTTTTCAGCTACCATCTGCTAAACTTTTATGTATGTTGCCTAGAATAAGGAATGGGGGGACCCCTACTTTTCATTTCTTACAAAGAAACCATCAATTTTACCCAGTTTCATTTAACCTTCATTTAGGGTCACTTTTTTTTTTTTTTTTTGTGATCTTCCCAAATGGCATAGAAGTGGGGATAGGGGTGAAAAAATTGAGAGTTTACCATTCCCATTAAAGAGGTTAATAAATAAGGGAGCCATGATCTTCTGAGCCACATTTAATATACCCTAGAGGACATATTTAATGTGACCTACATATATTTATATATAAGGGGAAGGGGAGGGTGGGGTGTCTGATGTGAAATGACAGAATTACCCAACAAGCACCAACTTAGTGGAGGATCTTGTGAGCCCATATAGACCATTGTATGCAATACACATATATATATATTTTTTTAATTTAACCATCAATATTCAAAAGCCTGACTAATCTTATTCGAGTAACTATGGGTTCAATTTAGGAACTGATTTTTCCAACACTTGTTTTTTTAATTCCAAAATTTAAAGTCGAGACCTTATTTAACAAAGTTTAGAGTTCTATTATTAGACCCACGGATCATGAGTTGTGATACACGTATTTGGTCAGTCATAATCTGAACTATATAGTATGTATCAATGAATTTATTATTATAAGAAAATGGGACCACCCCAACCCTCACCTTACCAAAGACATTGATGGATCATTTCATTCAAATTACAAAAATGCCTAAATGGTGATACTAGGATATTTTATTATTATAAGAAAATGATCTGCTAGATCATATGATGGTCTCCCACTATCTATCATCTTCTAATTTAAATTTCATTTCTAAGGCATCTTGTTAGAGAGAAAAACAGAAAAAGAAACTAGGAGAATAAAGATTCAAACCTCCAACCTCTTGACCCCAACGATTGTCACCATATCTTCACGAGATGACCACAGCCCTATCAAACGATAAGAGTTGGTTTGATGATTTGAATATTCCATTTAATGATTAATTTGACAAACAATAAATAGAAATTTTATCTTCATAAAAATTTATATAGCGTCATTTATTTATTTATTTATTTATTTTTAATTTGGCTATAACAAAAATTGAACCTTGGTCGGAGAAGGAGGGTTGTTGCCACTGGACTATACCTTAGACGTCATCCAAATTTGTTATAACATATGCCAATTTAACCATGAAACTTACCATTACTGGGCCACAAAAGAAAGCACAAGCCCTCAAAGTCAGCAATCTAATAAAAGATCGAAGGACAAGGGCAATTTTGTGATCAGATAAATTTGCATTTGAGGAAACACAAAACTGGTCATTTATGATTTATGCCAAAAATAAATTTCTTGAGAATACATCAGCACGATCAAATCCAAATAATAGAAAATTGCAGCTCCAATCAGCACTTTATATATATGTATATCTATGATTGCAAGCTATGATACAAGTTACCAAAGTTTTGGGGGACTACCAACTCCTGAGCAACGAATGTGATAAAATGAAAATCCATAAATGTCAAAAAGGAGACATTTCTACAAAAATAGGAAGGGCCAAGCAGGCCACAAAACAAACAAAAATTATTCGGCAAATACAAAAATTTGGTAAAAAGTAAGGAAAGGTGGATACCTTCCCTTGCAAGAAAACCATTTGAGAGAAAAGCCCCAACTTGTATCTTTTATGCAGCGATTGTTTCTATAATTTAAAGTGCAAGCTCCTACAGCATCCAGCTAGAGCCCATTAAAGCTCAACAGGAACAGTGTAGCTTCAAGCACCACCTCCCATGGCCCAAGTGGCAATGTGAACCCTCCTCTGTGTCATGTCAATCCATGATTGTGGTCATAATCTGTTCAGTATAAGGTCCAATGTTCACTTTGGAGCCGAAAACACAGCGTTACAAGAGTCCAATTGTCATACTCTCTACACTCCGCTTAAATATAGCCGAGCACGACCAGGATTTAGAAGTGAGTCTGACATCACCCAACCCTGCAAGAACAGTAAGTGTCCATTAGGAAAAGTATAATCCAAAGCATTGAAGAGAGAGATCTATCAGCCCAGAGATGGCAACTAATGTTACCTGAATCTATGACACACAAGTGTATCTAAAGGTATCTAGAAATAAGTTGTGGTAACATGGGTGGTCTAGGGCAAACTAACTAATGTGTTCCATCTAGAAACAAAGAGAAACAAATGGTGATGCTAATGCAGACAATGTCGCAACCTGAACAAAACAAAGATGTAGAAGTGAGTCTGACATCACCCAACCCTGCAAGAACAGTAAGTGTCCATTAGGAAAAGTATAATCCAAAGCATTGAAGAGAGATCTATCAGCCCAGAGATGGCAACTTATGTTACCTGAATCTATGACACACAAGTGTATCTAAAGGTATCTAGAAATAAGTTGTGGTAACATGGGTGGTCTAGGGCAAACTAACTAATGTGTTCCATCTAGAAACAAAGAGAAACAAATGGTGATGCTAATGCAGACAATGTCGCACCCTGAACAAAACAAAGATGTAGAAGTGAGTCTGACATCACCCAACCCTGCAAGAACAGTAAGTGTCCATTAGGAAAAGTATAATCCAAAGCATTGAAGAGAGAGATCTATCAGCCCAGAGAAGGCAACTTATGTTACCTGAATCTATGACACACAAGTGTATCTAAAGGTATCTAGAAATAAGTTGTGGCAACATGGGTGGTCTAGGGCAAACTAACTAATGTGTTCCATCCAGAAACTAAGAGAAACAAATGGTGATGCTAATGCAGACAATGTCGCACCCTGAACAAAACAAAGATGTAGAAGTGAGTCTGACATCACCCAACCCTGCAAGAACGGTAAGTGTCCATTAGGAAAAGTATAGTCCAAAGCATTGAAGAGAGAGATCTATCAGCCCAGAGATGGCAACTTATGTTACCTGAATCTATGACACACAAGTGTATCTAAAGGTATCTAGAAATAAGTTGTGGTAACATGGGTGGTCTAGGGCAAACTAACTAATGTGTTCCATCCAGAAACAAAGAGAAACAAATGGTGATGCTAATGCAGACAATGTCGCACCCTGAACAAAACAAAGATGTATTTTTCTTTCCCATCCTTAATTCCTAAAGGAGCAAGGTCACATCGGCAAGTTGAATTAAGCATACTTCAGGATTAAATTTTCATATAAACTAGATTCAGCTAAACAGATAGATCCTAGCTTTTTAAAGCATTTGCTGGCTAATATGCCATGTGAAAGTACTCTCTAAAAGGTTCCAACAAAGGCCAAGGTTAAAGCTGCCAATTTTCAAAAGAGTAAAAAAGGATAGTAAGAGAAATACTACATAAAATGCTCAGAAAGCAACAAAAAGCCTTAAGGATTGTAGAAATTATAGCAGCAAGAACCATAATACACCCTGAGAAAATCAATGATTGGAGCATCCCTCAGCTAACTCGTCTATTTTTTACCAATAGAAATTTAAGATCAGAGTTTGCCCTCTTGCAATTGGTTTAGCTATTAGCATTTGCTGTTTGAATTATCTGCTCTTCATACTGCGCCAGTAATGTCCTGTGTACAAGGTTCTAAGCATATGATGATCGTCATTTTGAGCTTACCCCCTCGACAGGAAATAAATAAATAAGAACATCATTTCATTATCATTGCCGAGAGAGAGAGAGAGAGAGAGAGGTAGGCAGAGAATTATATCTATCTGAGAAAATAAGGAACAAATTCTTTTAAACAATGAGCTGTGCATACACCTCTTCACACTCAGTAGGCTAATAACACTTTTTTGGGTTGAGCAAGATCAAACTGCAGGCGCTTGAATAATTTTGATTGTGCGCCAGTGTTCTAGAGCAATTATAGACTTAGACGTTCAGCAAGTTATTTTTCATATGAAATCAAAGCAAGTAACAGCACATGGTGCTTAAAATTCTTTGGAACAAAGCAGATGAGGAACATGCAGGAGAGAACAAAATAGAACAAGATTCCACTAACCTCTTCCAAAGCTTTACTTTTGAAAAGCCCATATGTGATCGAGACCATCTTACACGATTCTGCTATACTATCCTCAAGATGAGCTGCTGTAAGTGTAAGTTTTGAGCCATTGTAGTCACAGGAATTCCTGTTGGAAGACTGAGATTCATTTGATGACCGAATCAAATGCAGAAGAACATGAGCCTGCAACATAACTACCCATTAATATAACAGATATATGAAAAGACACCCCCCCAAAAAAAATGTAAATAGGGTTATATTCAAGCCAAATGATTGTTCTCACATGGAATGCTGCTTTTAGTACATCATCCGACTTGGCCTGATCTTTCAGCAAGGCATACACATTACCCTTAGACGCATTATAAGTCACCAAATATTTTTCTTTCTGCAATCAAGGAATTAAGATTAAAAAAAAGCACAAGTAGGTTAGGCATTCAAAAGAAAAAATTTTATATCCCTCAGAGGGAAGGAGGGGTCTTGAGAATCAAAACATCCTAAATTATCATCAGAAAGTAAACAGAATCCTAGACTACATAAAATGAACTTCAGAGCAGAAATAAGCCATACCTCAAAGAGAGGCTCTATGGCAAGATATGAACATGCATCCTGAAAAGCATCTTTAAATCTTGGCCCTGTCACATTGATAAAGAAACTGTCTTCATTGGTAAGGTCAATGGAAAATAGAAAACTGCAAGTGGCACTGGGGGTAATATACATACCAATGACAATTGGCCTGCTTTTGTACCATGGGAAAGTAAATATGGTTTCCTTTACATTCCCCTCCTGTAGGGAAGGTGCTCTACCTGCAATTGACACGATAAAGCAAGGATAATGTATCTGTTGACTTTGGCAAAGAAGAAAGACTTGGTGCAAAGAATCATGACACTGTAAAACCATCAGGAAGAATGATAGAGCAGTGGAATGAACCTGACTTTAAGAATGTCTCTACTGCGACAGTGAACCTTGCACAGTTTAAGGTATGCAGCACAACAGATCTCACCTGGAAAAGAGATAATTAAGACAGTGTCAAGGCATGGGAAAGTTCAGCATAAGGTGGCCAGGCTTTTTTTTTGGGGGGGGGGTTTCTAGATTTCTTGGGAATTGAAATATATAGAAAGGCAAAATGTGTGGAATTTGTGGTGGGTGATCGAACCTCCTGGTAAGAGCTCATGAGATATCCACATGACAGGAGTGCAAATGTCGTCACCAATGAAGGATTCCTCTTGGATATCATGATACTAAGACCAGTTCCAAGCTGTGGCCGACACATAAATTCACTGCCATCAGCATCATTTCGGGAAATACCAAAGATAATAAAAGCATGAATATATATATATATAAGAAGCAGGCACATACAGCATATTATCTTCAACAACTAAGAGGTGTTTGGTTTTCATTCTAAAAATGCATTATAGGGATAATACATTTTAAAATAATGCATTCTCAAAATGATATTTAATTAAAGAGATTTTATAATGCATTTTGCCAAAATTTCACTTTATACTGGCAAAATAGAATTTTGAAAGCAACTTTTGTTACTTTACTCATTGTAAAATATATTTTGTGCTCAATTTTAGCAACATTTCTATAAATCTTTGATTTAAAAAAACCTGCTATCCAAACCAATTATTACAAGATTACAAATATAATGTTATTTTCAAATTTTGAAACAAAAAAACAATGTAGTATATTTTGTTAATACTTTTCTATATATAATATCTAATATATAAACCATTATTTTCTTCAAAAACTAATGTTCTAAAATTGAACCAAACACAATTTTAAAATATATTTTCCATTTAAAAAATTCATTATTGTAAAATACTTATATAATGTACAATGAGAATGCAATATATATATATATATATCTCTCTCCAAACACAACCTAATATACTCTGCCTCATCAAAGGTCAACACATTTTATCTCAAACGACCCTGTTATCATCTTCCCGACTTGACACAACCTACAGCTCGTATCTAATACCCGATTCAAAACTCATATACCAAATTCACTTCAGCAACTGATCCTATACTCCACCTTATCAAAGCTCAAATGTTCATCCAAAATGAAGCACTATTTACTTTTCTTCAAAGCAATGAAGCACTAATAACCCTCCCATTCTTGACACGACTCCTATCCAATATCTGCCATAAATAATTTTAAGAAAGTTCGTTTAAGAAAGTTCACTTCAACCATATCTCTGTTCCTAAATCAAATCGCATAAGTTTAACCACCTATGTTAAAAAAGTTCGTTTTCTCAAAGCAAAAATGGAAGTTCTAATGAAGGAGAACCTAATGCCAGCTACCATCACCCAGACACATCACTAGGGGAAAATTCGGTCCAACTCCAATTTGATCCTTCCCAAAACGATAAGGCATGCACATTTATACATCAAGTGCACCCACTTACATGGTCAGGCAGGAAATTCAAGGAGTAATCAACCAGTAATCAAAGAATAGCAAATTAAATGTCCCCCGACATAATTATGCTTGATGCTTCCACAATTAAGTTTTATGTCCTAACAGGGTGGCAATATCTAATAATCATATATAGAAAATCACAAAAATAGTAAGAACAAGAATATCACTAAACACTATAGCAGGCTGCACAGAAAAGCACTCAAAATTTGAAAATTTTCCTTTCCAACGATTTGCAGGAATCATTGACCAAAGACAGTCCTCCACTAGCAAGAATGAATCCCTATTTTTCACTTAAGAGTATGTTTTTTTAAGCAGACATCAGTTAAAATTGATATCACAAGAGACCTCTACCCAAAAGTATTATAATACTAATAATAATAATAATAATAATAATAATAATAATAATAATAAATACATCAGGGAGACTTGGACATGCATACCAGATCTGCAACATTGCTAACACATTCTCCTTTGGCAGTCACATCCCCAAGGTTTTCTCCTCTAGCAAATGCCTTATAAATTGGTGTACGGGTTGATGTTGATGTTACAGCAGCGACATTCTACATGCAAAAATAAAAAATTCGGAAATATGAAGCCCAACTCCCAATTTATGCACATTAGGAGTAATATTAAAAAGGAACGAAAAATCAAACCTTTGCCACATTAGCAACACAAGCCATAGGCAGAAAAAGTTGAGGCACGGCTGCAGTTGCCAACTCTATCCCAGCACCCAATTCCATTAGAAGATCCCCAGAAAATCGCAACTTCAAGTATATGCCATAGGAAAAAGGTTGAATTGAGAGAATCACAGAAACCTGGCAAAACAAAATCACAGATAAATACCTGTTTCAGATCATAATCAAATTTTTTCCCTTGCCGTGAAAAAAGCATTTTTCCAACCCGACCAGCGCCATCCTGCAAGCACCGCATGCATCAAGTGAATGAAACCAGTTCAAAGTATAAGACTAGAAACAAAATAATTGCTGTATCGGTTCTCAAATTTTACAATATTAGTTGGTTGAACATGGCTCACACAGAAAACAAAACAAGATGAAGACACCTATCATTAATTAGTATATGAATCTCAAAATACCTCTGTTGATATTTAAAGTGAAGAGAGAAAGAGAAGATATATGATCAAGCGGTGTAAATGCAATGCCAACAACCACTCTGAAACAAATTCTACAAACAGAGATCTTTAACAACATCGAAAGGGATAAGAGATGATTTCTGAGGAAGTTTATGCCAATGCAGGAGTAGGATATACATGTTCTTTCGATTTAAAGCTTGTGGTCGCATTCCACTTAAAGACCTCTTTCCATATTCAAATGAAATAATGAGAGATAGGATGTGTTAATCAGTTAAATGGTTACTTTTCACGAGGTAGTTTTCTATAACCCCAGAGGATCTCACACAGAATAGGCCTCTTGCTTCCTAAGGACAATATCTTAATACCATACTGAAAAGGATGGTCAAAGCTCTTCTAATTCAAAACATTTTTTTTTTGGGGCTAGGCACTTGAGCATGCTTACAATTAGTGATGCTGAACATGAGCTAAAGCATAGTTAAGTCATTGAGTTTCTCTGGAATGTGTGCAATAAAAAATTGTTTTTTCAAACTTAGAAATCGATAAAATTTCTTGCAAGCAAACTATAAAAAGATAGGGATAAAAGTTATATATATATATATATATATATATCGGTCACAATGTCACCACAACACCCAAAAAAAGGATTCATTTTCCACCCATACATTAATTAAGTTGAAACAATATTAAAAAAAAAAATTCTTTTCACTTACTCTTATATCACTGATACTTAACCCAAAGCAAAAAGAAAGATAGCAAGAGACATGCTAAGCAGAGAAGAGAAGTTATATGCATTATAGAAGAGAAAGCTATTGTATTGATCTAACTAGAGACAAGATGTAAAATCTGTTGTCTTTTCCTGATCATCATCGTCTGAAGGTTAACCAAGAAAATTTTTATAGAAGTGATTGAACCCTTTTATAAAGCAATCTCCAAAGGAGCTGCATCCCAGAATAACATGTTCAGATGGGTAACCTCGGGTCCACAACATACACCCATATTAGTTAAGCATGTGCTTAAAAAGGAAAGTCACATAAACTTAGATGCCTCAGTTTTTTCATGTCACCTGCCTTCCAAAACTATGGATGATATAAAAGTGTCTTTGGAAAGAAATAAATAGAATCCCAAAACTGCTAGTTTGTTACTAGCCAGGACAAATCATTGAGCCTACAAGAAAGTTGACACAGATCCCAGCATTTAAGCCCAAGAAGAGTGCTCGGCGTCACAGAAGTGATATCATAGAATTTACTTCTATAACCAAGCACAAAAATGCTTGGTGGGAACAACACCTAGATTGCAGCAATCTTCTTGGTGAAACAAGAACCAAAAAAAAAATATATATATATATATATATATATATCATATTATTAGGTTGTGCATTCACCTATTCAATCAAACTTGTTGCCAGATTTGAGCATTGTCTTCTACTCTTTGTATGATGAGGGACTTTGAGAGGCGGCCTCCCTAAGACCAGAATTTCCCAATGATATAACCATTTTCTTTAGCCTCAGCTTTCTCTTTGTTTCCACATTAACATGAAATATTCCTTATCCATTTTCTTGCTTATCATGGTGGTCTGATCACCACATACCTATGGACAAGATCCAAGATATGAACCATAGCATAAATTTTCGCTACGACAATAGCCATAACTGCTCAGGATGAACCATAAGGAACAGAATCATATCCACTGTAGAGTTGTCCACAATATTTTGAACAAAATTGTGAAAATTTTATTTTCAAAAAGAAAAACAAAAAATAGGCGAAAACAAACAAATCATATGCAGCCATAGCAAAACATTAACTTCCTAAAAGGATGAGAAAGTCTTTGAAGAACTAAAAGCAGAGATTCTACATGAAAGAGCCCACAAGACAAGACAAGGATCTTTAAACCCCCCCCCCCAAAAGAAGGGGGAAAAAAAACCCTCCAATTTCCTTTCCTCTATACCAAACAAAAAGGACCCAAAGGGAGCATCGTGCAGACTCGCAAGCTCTCCCTTTTCCATTACAAACATTCATGCCAGACAAGCCCATAACACCCATGCATGGTTTATGAAGCCAACCATTGAACATTAAGGATGGTAAACCCCACCTCCCAAATTAAACTAGTCCAAAGACAATCAATAAGCAAACGGTCCACTAACTTAAGATTCTTGCAGGAAACAACTACAACCTGTTAAGAAAAACAATAACTCTTCTTTGAAGGTTATCTTGGATAAAAATCCTTCCGTTGAGTAATCTTCTAAGCAAAAGCACTAATCTCAGGGGAATAAAAGATTTCCGTGGAGCCCTCAAAGAGAATGACCCCCTTCCCACAACATTGCCTTCCATGTAAATAAATTGGTAAGGGGGGGGGGGGGGAAGAACAAACACTGAGGGAGTCTCCTTCCAAATCAAGTCTTCTCCATCCAATACACCAACACTCTTTCCAGAACTTCAGAAGAGGTCAGGGAATCCACTAATGCACCATCACTCATTGGAAAATGAAACTCACATCCCCACCGAAACTTCTGCCACTGAAAGATACCACCTCATCCCACCATAGTCTTTGGTGGTAATCTCAAGAAGCATAGGAGAAGCATGTGCATTTTACCTGATACTCCTTTCTCTATCCGAAAATGTTTTTCAGAATATTTTAAGCTGAACTATGTCAAATCATGTTGGTTTATGATATCTGCAGCCCCCTGGGTTCATTTATCAGATTTTCAGGTCAGTGATGCAAATTTCATACGTGCAATACAACTTTGAAAATCAGCTTGAAGTGATCTATTTCAAAACAGAACTTATTCTGATCCCCGCTTGGACATTTTTCCCCGGTTCCCTTGATGCATATAAGTTAGTTGTTATTTAGTATCTAGGGTTTTAGAATTGTTTCGATTATTGGTATATTCCCCTTGATTTCACTATATTCTGCACTTTTAATATAAGATGTTTGTGGATATGTGTGAAGAATTTGATATCTAGCTTGGTGAACAACAGTTTCTATGATTGGAAGTTTGATGATAGAGGTTTTGACCCAAGGAAGAGCTGGGCATTCTACATGTGCATTTTACCTGATACTCCTTTCTCAATCCAAAAATGTTTTTCAGAATATTTCAAGCTGAACTATGTCAAATCATGTTGGTTTATGATATTTGCAGCCCCCTGGGTTCATTTATCATCAGATTTTCAGGTCAGTGACACAAATTTCATGCGTGCAATACAACTTTGAAAATCAGCTTTAAGTGATCTAGTTTCAAAACAGAACTTATTCTGATCCACACTTGGACACTTTTACCCAGTCCCTTGATGCATATAAGTTAGTTGTTATTTAGTATCTAGGGTTTTAGAATAGTTTCTATTATTGGTGTATTTCAGGGACTGTCCTCTGATATTATTTCCTTATTTGCTCCGCATAGCCTACATGTTAGGCATTAAGACTATTGCATTTTGTGCTTTAGATAAGGAATTGATCAATTGTCATCGAGTTTCTCCCTTCTTCCCCTTCTCTCTCCCCTATTGTTACTATATTATGCCTTTTGAGCCTGATTGCAAAAATCACACTTAAGTGACCAACTTCGAAGCTAGTCTCTTTTCCCAAACAATACTTTGCAATTCCCTTTTGAAGCTCAATTTCCAAAGTGCTCCAAAAATGACTCTCTCACTCACTTCAACGATTTTGTTCCCACAAACCTCCTTGTTCAAAATGATGTGTCAAAACTACCAAAGCTGTCAGGACATGTGCAACGAAGACTCAAGGACATGTGCAACGAAGATCCAAGGACACACTTGTTAGAAAGACCGAAAACTTAAATATAAAAAATTTAATAAAACGTAGAGGTAGGCCTATGAAAACTTGGATGCAAGTTATTCATAAAGATATAATAGTTATGAATTTAGTTGAGGAGATGGTCTTAGATAAGAATGAGTGACGTAACAAAATCTGCACAAATTAAATCAACATTCTTCCTTTTTTTTAATTATTATTATTATTTTTTATTTTTTTTATATTTATCTCTCGTATGGTTGACCCCAAATTTTTGGGATAGAAGGCCTAGATTGTTGTTACTGTTGTCAGAACTACCTAAGCTTTCTAATTTAACACCCCTTTCAATGATTGGATGAATGACATGCAAAACCCCATGAATTGTCAAATAATAGGCAACCTCTAGATTGGAGGACGGCAAAGGAGCGCCTGTAAACCATGCATAGTTTTGGTAAGACAAGTTTAAGTTTCAGTCCACATTATGCCCAAATATATCCACCCTTCAAACTGCAAAATCAAAAGCTGTACAAGGTAATAACATATATTACTGCTTGTCAAGGTTTTGTACTCCTTGTATGCTAAAATAAAAGCTCCTGAAACATGAATAGTTTAAAATCTCCTCAAAGGCTATCAACCTGATAAAAGAACAGAATTCATTGCATAGCATCAGCATCCCACGCCTTACACACAACCACAGATGATATTCTCTCTGGAAACAACATTTTGGATGAATTATGGCCATTGACAAATTGCACATAAAGAGGGAGCTTGCAAGAAGAACTAAGGTCAAAAGATGTTTTTATGTCCAAAAAAAAGGGCAGCAAAATCAGTGACAAGTTATCCATCACTAAGGATAGTTGAGCTCTTACCAGAACAAAACAAACTGGGCATCTCCTCGGTCTTTGCTAGTATCATTAAAGGAGCTAGGAACCCTTAAGGAATTAGGAACTCAGATTGGCGGAGGTGCTAGTTGCTGAGGTAGGTTCTAAATTAAGTGAAGTGGAGTGCTTAAGAAAATCTTTAGATTGGAAAAATAACGTAGATAAGGCTTAAATCACTAACAAACAAAGATATTCCTTATAAATTCAAAAGAAAAAAATTATATCATCATATAGCCATTAAGTTTCAGCAAAACATTTGACAACATGTCTTTGTCATTTTATATATCTTATAAAGTTAAAGCGTGCAACAAAACAAAGAGGAAGCTTGAGAAGAATAAACCAATGTTATCAGAACCTCAGAACCGAACCCAACAATGAACCGTCAAAGGTGGCAGTTCACCGGTTGAACCGCCAATTCAATGCTAATTCAATAATTTAATTGAAAGTAGAGGACAGACATAAGTGAAAACCCAGGGCAGCCAACCAGGGGTTAACATAGCCAGTGATTTTTGTCTCGACTTGTATAGCTAAAAGCCAAAATGCCTATCATAATAATAAGCACAGGGTGGGGGGAGGGGGGGAGCACATTATTAAAAAAAAAAAAAAAGTAAAAAAGCACCCCGAGGCATCTCTTTTTCTCTCTCTCACTGTTTCTTAAACCCCTTTCTCGACCTCCTTCCCAAAAAAATAAAAATAAAAATAAAAATAAATAGCCACATAGAGCAATGAAATTTCTACCTTAGGTGTGAAGTGGAAGGGCAAGAAGAGGAGGCAAACCCTAAAGGGCTCACCTGATGCACAAAGTGCTCCCCAGCTTAGCACGGGGGTAGAGGGAGGGTGGATGTATATGTACGCAATCTTCCCGTTGCATTTTTGCAAAGAGGCTGTTTCCACGCAAGAAGAGGCAAACCCTAGATTTCAAAATCTCTAAAATGCAATTTCATGACATCAAAAGGCCTAGAGTTCAAAAGAACCATAAAGCTTCAGTATCAAATACAAAATTTTTTCAAACCTAGAAAAGTAGACGTCAAAGTTGTTGCCAATGAACATTGGACAAGCAGTCTCGGCATGAGCCTTACCTTTGGAGTAAGAACGGAGTGATTAGAGCTTCCTTGGATTTAACCTTCGGCGTTCCAAGTACTCGGTCCAAGTCTCACCAGCTCTTCACTTCCTTGATCGATGGGATTGAGATTTAAGAGAGGGTGAGGGAGAAATGAATCACTAACAAAGAGAATAGGAAAAGAATTGCTCAAGTTTTATCTGGTTCTTTGTTTTATTTTATTCTTTTAGTCATGAACCAGATTGACTCGGTCCAATTCACACGGTTCCCAGTTCCAGGAAAAACCAGCCAGTTCATCCAACTCAATCCAGTTCATTGCACGAACAATCCAAAGGTTAGACCAGGCAAGTTCAGGGGCCAGTTCACCGGTTTTTAGGTTGAACCAGCTGGTCCGGTCCACTTCCGATAAGATCGATGTAAACCTTTGGAACATGAGAGAAAGATTACAAAAAAGAATAAAAAATTAAAGGAGAATGAAAAAAATGACATAATTAAACCCAAAGTAGAGGGTGAGCAAAAACAACAAGGTCAAGAAGTAAAAGAGGAGGAAACAAGAATTAAAAAAGCTTAAAAGAATGAACAAACTTAAATTTCACCACCATGATCGCCAAATGCCTTGGTGCCGAGGTGTGAAATGTGAGTGCCATTCCAAAGATGCCCAAGCAGAGGCCCCTTAAGGCACTAAGGTAGCACCTTGAGGGCCTAAATGAGTGCCCAGAGCACCTTTGACAACACCAGTCTAAGCTATATCTTTCTAATACTAGCTACTCTATCTACAACTTCATTTCCCTCCTCAAACTAATTGAAGCTATTCAAATTGGAGGACAATGTAGCTTCAGACAATCACAACATGTGATCTGAGATTACATCAAACCCGGTCAGCAATTCACTTTAAGATATTTATGAGTTTTTTGGTTGCCAATCTAGATGATAGATCTCAATTTCTTATTTAGGTGATATCAAATATAAGAAATCGAAGCATGTAACATGCCTGCTCAATATCACGTAACAAAATTGGTGAATGCTATTAGCCTAACATTCTCCCTTCAAGCTAAAGCATGCTAGCAGGCACGTGCCTGCACAATCTCACATAAAGCAAATTAGGATAACACCTATAGCTTAATACTCTTTTCCTTCTTTTGGTATGCAATCTTGGGCTAAAATGTAGTTCATATTGCTTACATCAGTTGGAAATTACTAGGTAACATATATGGGTATATAGCAAGAAAATATACATTTTCAATGTTCCAGTTCCAGGAAATTTCCATCTTTAAAAGGCAGACATACCTTTAGAATCCAATTGATAGCAACTGCACCAGAAGTAGCTCTATTTTGGGAGACTCCAACAGAAGTCAAAAGTGTTTGTGTTGTAAAAACGCCCATCGCCCCTCCAAAGAAGTGCTAAAGTAAAGGAAACAAATATAGAGATCAGTGATTGCATTTAAAAGACAAACCCCTTCTACAACAATACTTTTGCCATGAACACCTTTATAAATAACATGAATAGAACAGAACTAAACTTGCTAATAAGGCAATACCTTTAATGCTCTCCATGTCATATATGGCACATATGAAGGAGTCACACTGTCAGGGAAGCCTTCAGGAACAACATATGACCTTACAAATGACACTAGGTCCTGCACAACAATACCAAATCCACACGGAAGAAATTACTATTGAAATTGACCGCAACAGCCTTCTCTTGTTGTAAAAGCTTAAGATTAAATGCACAGAACTGTACTGTAAACTTCCATAATTGAACACTAGTAAGCAAGTATTGATCTCCAAACACTTCAATCATGATAATTATCTTCATAAGCAAGCCCAACTCAACTCAACTAAGCCTTACAACACGACAATGTCTGTATGCAAGCTATTCATGCAGTTATTACTACATGGAGATCTAGTAATAAAACAAAACACACCACATCATTTTGTTGCTACTCAAAAATCCGTATTCTTGACTCAATTTTGTTGGGCCCATCCCATCCCCCACAACCCTAACATTTTTCATGTCTTTTTCTTTGGTAGGTGCACGAGGCCTATGCAATAGTGCAACACAAGGTGATGCACCAAGATCCAAGTAGCAAGCTACTTCGATGGGCCCTCCCCATACAAAATTAGTTTAATAGGCCGTGAATCAAATACTAAACTAACAAGAATAGATGCTATACTTGGCGCCAATTTGGCAGGCCTTTTCTTCAGCTTTTCTTCTCCTGAGAAGTAGAAATTAATAACTTTTGAAATAAAGTTAAAAAGTTGTTTGATATATTTACTTTTAAAAAATAAACTGATTTCATAACTTTTGAAATAAAATTAAAAGTTAAAAGTTAAAATTAAAGAAGACGAATCCAGATCTGAAAGATATGAGGGTAAATAAATTTATGGTATGAACATATTTGAAATTTTATATCCTTCAAGTGAGGATATAAATGGAATAAGAGGAAATATACTTTTTAAAAAGCTGATTTATAAAAAATAAGGAGAACAAAAACTCGTTCCAAGAGTTTTTTCTTAAAAGTTATTTTTAAAATTTTTATTTATAAAAAAAAAGTTAATTTTAAGGAAAAGAGAATTTGTTTGGTAGGGCTTCTCCTCGTGGTGAGAAGAAAAGTTGAAAAAAAATTCCTGCCAAACAGGCACTTGATCTTAGCCAAAAGACCCCGAAAGGTCTAAAGTTTCTTCATGTCTCGTCCAAGCTTTCTTGAATTTCATTGTAATTGCATGATTCTTTACACTTAACCAAACCATAACAATTTTCGCGTATTTCAAACCACAATTAACAAACAAAGTAGACTACCAGATATGGGCATCATGAAGAACATTGATATTAAACCTAGATCCATGAAATTCAACTCCTGAATTCAATTTCAACAAAGAATAATAAACATATACAATTCGAAGCACACATGCAATTTAACTGAAATGATAGCGAAATCAAAAGGCAGAGTAAGAATAAACTCACATCAATCGGAGCCTGAGGAGTCTGCAAACTGACAGCACGAATCGAACCTTTCTTAAACCTTCCATCACTTTCGTCAGCCAAATACTTCCATCGCCGACCATCAAGTTCTTCGCAACATATCAATCTCAAACTCGAATCCATAAATTCATCCTCCACTAGCCCTAACTTCGCTCCTCTGCTCTCCGGCGCCGACGTCGCTGTCGTTGTTGTTTCCGGAGAAAATGCAAGATTCGCGCTTATTCGAATTGTTTCCCGAAGGAGAAGACCAGCGTCTTGAGAGCTCGTTAGGGAATTCGGAGATTGCTTCAGCTTGATAGGCGCCATTGATTAGAGAGACGGATGAGAAATGTGTGTAGAGAGAGAGAGAGAAAGGGGTTGGGAGAGATGGAAAAAATGCGAAGGAAGAGAGAGAGAGAGAGAGAGAGAGAGAGAGAGAGAGAGAGGGATTTAATGAGATGGAGGACGGAGAAGACGAGGCATGGCCTCGGTTGAGAATCGTGACGCAGGTGTCCAACCGCCTTTCCTTTAACGGAGCTTATGAGGAAGAGAGAGAAAGAGAGTGAGTGAGAGAGGAGAGAGAGAGAATTGGGAAAAAGAATTCTGTGTAACTCTAAAAATGTCTGTACTCCACCATTTTTCTCTCCTATTTCTCTTAAATGTTTTCCTCAACTCTATTTGTCTAATCCTTTTTAATTGTGAATTTCTTCCAATTGATTTTTTATATACATATTTGATTTTTGTATCGAAGAAATTTAATTTTATAATATTTTTTATACAATTTTATAATTTAAAAACTTTTTGATAAATTTAGGATAGAAAAGAGAAGTTAAAAGTAAAGATTTATTTATTATAAACAAATAAAATATCGTAATATTGTTAATTAAATATAACTGGTTGAAACAAACCATTTATTTAAAAAAAAAGAAAAAAAGTTGGCTATTTGAAATTAAGGGATGTAATTTTTTCCTCCAATGTCGGATTCATTATCTTTCAATATATTAATTGATATTTCTTCATTAAACTGAATATTATCAAAAGTATACTCATTATTTTCATTTTTCTTAGAAAATATTAAAAAATTTATATCAATACAATTTTAGAGATATAAAATTATTATTATTATGTAATCATACTCCAAATCATAAAATTAAAATATGATTATTTAAATATTTATTTGTAGTTTATGAAGAACTATAATAAAAATGAAAAATCTAACATAGGATAGTAAAATTGTAAAAATATTTAATTAAAATTTATTTGATATTATTAAATACATAATAAAGTGAGTGCATTATTAATATTATTAAACGAAAATAAATGAGTATCTATTGAATTCTACTGTCTGTAAAAGATATTTTAATTAAAATTTATTTGTTTCATTAAATTTAATTTCATATTATTCAATGCAGAATAAATTAAATCTATTATTGACAATCTATTAGGTAGTAATCAATATGTGTAAACAATATTTTTAAAATGTAATGTAATATTAATTTGAAATGTGCAATTAATTAAGAGAAGTACATTAAAAGTTATACTGGGTTTATAAGTTTTATAATAATTTTTATAATAGTATTCAAATATACAATTAAGTTTAATTTGATTTCATCAAGTCGATACTAAAATTGTAAAATTATAAAATGAAATTTTATTTAATATGATTAAATGTATAAAAATAGAGTCCATTATTAATATTTCTTAAATGGAATAAATGGAAGACTAACCAATTGTGTGCAAATAAGATTTTAAAAGGGTAACTTAATATTAACCTAAAAATTGTAATTAAGTGAAGTACATTAAAAATCATATTAAGGTTATATAATTTATTTAAAAAATACTTTTAGAGATAAAATAGCATAATTTTAAAATATTCAATTAAGTTATAAATGAAAAAAATGGAATTTTATCGGATTATGTGTAACTAATATTTTAAAAGTGTAATGTAATATTAACATAGAAATACATTAAATATCATATGGAAGTTATGTAATATTTTTAAATGATATTTTTCATATTCAATTAAGTTAAAAATAAAAAAAAAATAGGAGTCCATCGGATTATGTGTAACTAATATTTTAAAAGTGTAATGTAATATTAACCTAAAAATACATTAAAGGTCATATGGAAGTTATGTAATTAGTTTTTTTAAAATGATATTTTTCATAGTCAATTAGATTAAAAATGGAAAAAAAAAAATGAGAGTCCAACAAATTATGTACATCAAATATTTTAAAAGTGTAATGTAATATTAATCTTGAAATATATTAAAGGTCATATGAAAGTTATGTAATTATTTTTTTAAAATGATATTTTTCAATGAATAAGATAAAAATATTAAAATATTAAATATTAAATTAAGTTTAATTAGATATTATTAAGTGTATAATAAAATTGTAAAAATATTTAATTTAATTTTATGTGATATTATTCAATGCATAATAAATTGAATCCATTATTATTGTTATTAAAAGAAAATAAATAGCGTTCATCGGAATATATAAACAATATTTTAAAATTATAAGGTAATATTAATTTGAAATGCATTATTATACTAATGGCTATTATGATTACTCTACAATGTAACTATTGAAATGCAAATCTATTTATGGATCAAAATAAACATCAAAATGAATACAAAATAAATGATAAAAATTAAATCATGATAAAAAATATTAACAGAAATATAAAATAAATGATAAAAATTTAACTATGTCTAACAAACCAAAATTATATTTGTCCAAGAGTTAAAACAACATGAAAAAAAATATAATTAATTGAAACAAACTATTAATTAAAAAGAAAAAAGAAAAAATTTTGGTCATTTTAAATTGAGGGATGTAATTTTACAATTTTTCTCCTAATATCGGATTCATTATCTTTCAACATATCCATTGATATTTTTTTACCAAGTTGAGTATAATCAAAAGTATACTCATTATTTTCATTTTTGTTAGAAAATATTAGAAAATTTAAATCAATAATATTTTAAAAATATAAAATTATTATTAAATAATCATACTCAAAATCATAAAATTAACATATGATATTTTAAATATTTATTTGTAGTATATGGAGAAATATAAAAATAAAAAATTTAACATAATAGGATTATGATTAGACCAAACAACATACCTCAACAATTTTCTCCTCTTCTCTCTTAGTTCATTAGATGTGCTAAATTTTTCTTCCCTTGTTTTTGGTAGAAGCTAAGATTCCAACATTTATTCCAATTATCAATTCAATGGCATCATAAAAAAGTACCATAATAATCTTTCTAATCTCATCTTCAATATCTAGTTCAAATTTAAATCTAATATTTATAATAAAATAAAATAATAAAGTAAAAATAAATAATAGTAATAATATCATATCTAATATATAATCATAAAAGTATATGATAGAGGAAAATAAATAGTGGAAAGAAAATATATAAATAATCGTATATAACTTTATTATAGATAATGAAGAAACCTAATAATAAATTATATAATTTTTTATTATATTTCTATCAAGTTAGAGAGATAGAAGAAAATAAATAATGGGAAAAAAAAGATGTATATATAAGTTAAATTTTATACCTGATATATTGTGGGTTGGTAGTTGTTCCTCTCATGCATAGATCCTGATGATGAGAAATAGAGAAGGTGAGGAGAAATATAGAAAAAAGGAAATATAATTTGAGATAAAAAATATAAGGAATAAAAAATGAAAAGCTAATAATGATTAATTATATATTTAAATTGAAGGCGTCTTTAAATTAAGGAAACATGATTTTTATGTTAAAAATAAAAAGGTAAATAAAAGGTTACAAATTAAAATAGAGATAAATGGAAGATGTTAAAGGTAAAAAATAATTGAAATGTCAAATGTTTTAAATGGAATGTGTCATTATTTATTAAGAAAGCATGTTTTTATATTAAAAATTAAAAAGGTAAATAAAAAGTTACAAATTAAAATAAAGATAAACGGAATATGTTAAACATAAAAATAATTGAAAAGTCAAATGTTTTAAACGAAATGTGTCATTGTTTATTAAGAAAGTAACATTTTTATGTTAAAAATAAAAAAGTTAAATAAAATGTCATAAATAAATAATATCAGTATTTATGATAAAAACATATTAAATAAATGAAAAGTCAAATGTAATAACTTTCCAAAATAAAAAAAAAATGGTTCTCTTACAGTTTTTTATCCGATTTAAATTGAAAAATTCATAACAATGTCAGTATTTATGACAAAAGCCTAATTATATATATATAGTATAGAGTTAAAAATTAAAAAGATAAATAAAAAGTTACAAATTAAAATAAAGATAAACGGAATGTGTTAAACGTAAAAATAATTAAAAAGTTAAATATTTTAAATGGAATGTGTCATTATTTATTAAAGAAGCAAAGAAAAGGTAAATAAAAGTCACAAATTAAAATAGAGGTAAATAGAAAATGTTAAACGTAAAAAATAACTAAAAGGCAATATATTTTAAAAGGAATGTGCCATTGTTTATTAAGAAAGCAAGATTTTTATGTTAAAAATAAAAAAGTTAAATAAAATGTCACAAATAAATAATATCAGTATTTATGATAAAAATATATCAAATAAATGAGAAGTCAAAAATAACAACTTTTCAAAATTTAAAAAAAAAAGGTTTTCTTACATTTTTTTATCCGGTTTAAATTAAAAAAATCCATAATAAATGTCGGTATTTATAACAAAAGTCTAATTTTATATATATAGTATAGAAATGGAAGGTGTCTTTAAATTAAGGAAACATGATTTTTATGTTAAAAATAAAAAGGTAAATAAAAAGTTACAAATTAAAATAGAAATAAATGGAAGGTGTTAAAGGTAAAAATTAACTGAAATGTCAGATGTTTTAAATGGAATGTGTCATTGTTTATTAAGAAAGTATGTTTTTTATGTTAAAAATTAAAAAGATAAATAAAAAATTACAAATCAAAATAAAGATAAACAGAATGTGTTAAACGTAAAAATAATTAAAAAGTCAAATGTTTTAAATGAAATGTATCATTATTTATTAAGAAAACAAAAAAAGGTATATAAAAAGTCACAAATTAAAATAGAGGTAAATGAAAATTGTTAAACATAAAAAATAACTAAAAGACAATATATTTTAAAAGAAATGTGTCATTGTTATTAAGAAAACAATAAATGAGAAGTCAAATGTAACAACTTTTTAAAATTAAAAAAAAAAAATTGGGTTTTCTTACAATTTTTTATCCTGTTTAAATTGAAAAAATTCATAATAAATATTATTGATGATAAAAGCCTAATTTTATATATATAGTATAGATATGTATAAAAAATTAATATTTATTAATGATTTTATCAGTGTTTTATATAGAGATAGTTTGTGGTAACATATTTATTTTTAAAAAAATACTTTTTGGTATTTCATAATAATTATAACAGCAATAAAGAAATATTTTAACCAAATCTGTATATAAAATCTAGTAATGTCGAAAAAGATGAGAGTGGAGAACTGTTGTTGTAGACTTTGAAGATAAAATACAAAGAGACAATCTTCATTTTTGGAGGGCTTAACCTGGACATTTGACAAGAAATTCCAACTATATGGCACAAAGGTAAAGAAATTTTAATTTTGGGGTCTTGTAAAAATTAATCACTTCAAAGATTGTGACTTAAACAAAAAATTCTTTTCTTTGATAAATATTTTCACAACGATTGAATTATTTCTTTAGTGATCTTAATATTAGGATTTGAGATATAAAAACAGGATTTTTATAAAAATACAAGAAAAAGACTGTATATATATATATCAACTCTAAAACCAACTCCAATAATTGTGATTAAAACTCTGATTGTTGTTATTTTGATATTTAATTAATTTTTTATTTGATCATTGGTATCTGAAAATTTGAATAATTCAATTTGAGTAACTGTGGATCCAAATTAGAGATTAATTTTTTAATATTATTTTTTTATTCTCAATATTTAAAATTTGAGATTTTAATTAAGAGAATTTGGGAGTTAATGTCTTATCACAAGACTCAAAGGAGGAGAGATTGATTTTTGGAGAAATGCACGAAATTGACCCAAAAAAAATTCTTAAAAAAACCTCTGGAAGAAAAAATTCAGTTTCTAATCTAGGCTATTCGAGTTTTGAAAACTCGACCGACATTGTTTATAGGTTGGTCGAGTTTTCAAAATTCAACTAATACTGCTCATGTACTGTTCACAGATTGATCGAATTTTTAAAACTTAATTAATCTCTATGTAAATAATGTTGGTCGAGTTTTGAAAACTCGACAACTTAAATCATTTTTGAAATATATTTCATTCGGATGTCGTTTTAAGAATTTTTTTTTATTTATTTTAGGTCAATTCGACTATGATTTTTGAGTTTAATTAATGAAGTTACTATCATACTAGTTTTAAAACTATTATTTTGACTAATATTTCAATTTTTTCTTTCTTTTTTTATTTTTAAATTTCTTACTCTTTCTTACTCTCTGCTTTCCCCTACAAATCAGAAATAGCATTCCGTTTCGTACTGAAACATCTCCCTTTCTTTCTCTCTAAGTATGCGTACACAAATCGGAAAGGGCATTCCCTTTCGCACGGATCCATCTCCCTTTCGGACAGAAATAGCATTCCCTTTCGGACAGATACACAGAGCCAATTTATTGAAGCCGACGATGGGATTGATGTCATGGTGAATAAGAATCAGAATTTTCTTAGAATTTTACCAATCAATGCTGGGGATGAGATTTTACCAAAAATTTTCGTCCACCCAAAGTTGGCCCACTCCATGGCTGTTGGTATTCTTAAAAAAAATCACACACTCTTCAAGGTGGAGAACAAACCGTATTATATTTTAAGCCGTAAAATTCAAAATTATAAATTTCAACAATGAATCAATAGGATAGAATTACTAACTTTTTAATAAAAATTATAATTATATATAAAATTAATTTTTTAAATAAATATATATATTAATTTCATTTTTTTATATAAAAATTTAAAAATAAAATTTTAACAAATATAAAATCAACAATAATAAAAAACAAAATAATAAAATATCTCTCTCTCTCTCCAATTTCATAAAAATTGATTGTAAAGTGTTAAAAATTTTGTTAACTGCAAGGCTAAGCACTCTCTCCCTCCAATTTCAAGGTTAAGAGAACAAGTATGGTCAAATCCCTATTTTTATCTCTCTCTTGTTTTGCTTTCCAGGCCTTCACAGCCGAAACTAAACCTGACATTCCCAATCCTCCTCTTGTTATCATCAACTGCTGTTGTAACATCAGGGCCTACAAAGCCGATACCAAGGTCGGACTACCGCCTCCACCACCACCACCACAGATCTGATGCTGTCTCAGTTTAGTGGCAAGCAAAAGTGAGTTATCAAAGACTGTTTTAGGAGGATTCTGATTATTCAACTCCCAATAAGATTTAGTGTTTGAAGAAGTGAGGTCAGACCACGAATTCGAAATTGAAGAGAGCATTTGCTCGAAGAAAATCTTCATGATTAGTAGAAAAAGGATCGAAGTGAGGAGTAGTTGAAGAAATTGAGATATGGAGGTTTTGAAGAGACATTGTCGATGGATTTACAACTTCGTTGATGGAATTCAATCCTTGCATTTTTGGAGACAGAGAGAGGAGAAAGGAAGAGAGAAGGAGAGATAGAATTAGGGTTTTGTTTTCACCGTAAGTCACACTAGTAGTAGTTTACCTGCCATTGACCTGTGGGCTTTAAAGGTTCCATATAGAAACGGTATTATAATTGGGTCGACATTTGAAATATTTGAGTGACCGGTTAAACCGGTTTGACCGACGGGTCGGTCCGATTTTAATAATACAGATGAGAAATCATGAAGAGTTTTATCTATTTGTCTCAATTTTATGAGATTCAAAGATAATTTTATTCTATAATTGAGTTTTTTTTCTCTCCTTTTAATATTAAAATCAGAATTTTCACGACAAATAATAATTAAATTTTTTTAATTTTAACACAAGTTAATACCAAAAAAATATTAAATCTATTGTGAAATAGCATGTGGTTAAATCTCTTACCTAAAACTATATATATACAATATTAACAATAAGTTATTTAAAAATATCATAGAGAAAATTCTAACCAAATGAACTAATGAAATTGCATGGTGAAAATAATTGTTAAATATATCATTGATTTTATTAGAAAAAAACCTTTAAACATTTTTTCTCTTTCTTCTATAATGCTTTTGGAATAATAAAATCCAATATTTCTAGGCTCTCGTTGATATATCCGAAATATAATTTACCTTGTATAATTGGCTCAATACATTATATCAAAAAATTAATATGTAGTTGATCCGGTGGTTAGATATCGGTTCCTTAAATAAAATTTTGGGTTTTGAATAATGTGTATTGAAAAAATAGACGCAGTGAGAGTTTTATCTTATTTTAAGGGATCAACTCAACTCAATCAATTTTAGTCGGATCTAATATGATTACAGATACTCGTAATTTATAAAAAATGTATTATATCAAAAAAAAGTTATTTAATACATCTTTTAAACAATATATATGTTTATATATATATGTGTGTGTGTGTGTGTACGAGGGCCTCTATATTTTTCAAGTCTATCAAACTGTTTTTGGTTGGTTTAATTCGTTAGATAAGTTAATTTTGAATTTATTTATAAAGTAACTTCAGATTCAATTATTACTGATCGAATATATTTGATTGATTTTCATATAATTTTTTTAGTATTTTTCTGCCTTTCTCTCTCTACTCTTTCTACTCTCTCTCTCTTTGAAAAATAATGCAAGTAATACAGAGTGACAGAGAACCACATAGAACTAAGGGTGACAGAGAACCACACAGAATTAAGGGTGGCATTGAGATCCATACGGTGTAATGAACACATTTGATGGATTCAAATCTAATAAAAAATTTAGGCTAAAATGTCAATTTATTAGGTGAAAAGCCTATTAGATTTAAATATCATTTTATGATTTTATTGGGAATCAATATGAGATTCATGATATTATCTATCATTTGAGAAGCCAGACATCTACGGACGGCTCTCACTCTGAACTCTGAACTCTTCACGACACCATGTAGCTCTTTTTTTTTTTGGACGATTCTCACTCTAGCATTAGGTAGTTTTTTTTCTCTTTGAATGGCTCTCTCTAACACCAGGTAGCTATTTTCCTTTGAACATCTCTCACTTTGATATCAGATAACCCTTCTCCGTTTTGGATGACTCTCACTCTGATATCAGATAGTCATTTCTCTTTTTTTTTACAGCTCTCACTCTGTATTAGGTAGTCCTTTTCTGTTTTAGACGGGTCGTACTATGGCAATAGGTAGTCTTTTTTCCTTTGGATGGCTCCACTCTAGGGCTTATCAAGTATCAGGTAGTCTTCTTTCAGATAACCATTTGTTCTGATATCAATTTGTCATGGATCTATTTGATAGATTCTGATGGGACTAGGTCCTAGGATTTGATCCTGATGGGACCGGGTCCCAAGATTTGAGCCGATGAGTCAACTTGAGGAAGACCCACATGAAAAGTCCACGAAAGACAGTTACCGATCTAGATTCATATACGATTTTCTGCCAAGAGTCCACAAGGAATGACTACCGGCCAACGTTCGAATACTCCTCATAACTGCCCACGAAGGGCCTTAGTCACCCAGGTCTCACAAACAAATGGCCTTAGTTGCCCTGATCTCCCGACAAATAGGGCCTCAGTCACCCTGCCAACCGGATAGGATTCACCGAGCGAAGACAATCGCCCCGATCAGGCATCCAATGGTTATGAGGATAACAATAAGTCAATGGGATATTTTTTTTTGGAATGACTACCGGCCAACGTTCGAATACTCCTCAGCCGAAAGAGCTCTGAAAACCCTTAATCGGTCGAACGACCGATCGATAGCTGACGATTCCAACGATCCTAAAGGAAGACCAAAATATCCCATTGACTTCCGTCCCTTACGGCGAACAGTATCCTAAGGATTTTTTAGTTAAAGAAAGGTTCCCTCCAGAATACAAAAGTTTCTAAAAGATGAGGATTATAGTTGATTCGAAATATTGATTCCCTGAAATTTTCGGATCGGTTTGATAAGGAAGGTAGAGTTGAAGCACTCCAGCAGCGCACGACTCTCACATGTATAAAACATCTCAAAACCCTCCTAAACAGGTACGCTCTCGGGACCTTACATATTAAGCACTCAAATCACAGGGAATTACCCCCTCGAACTCTTAGTTTGTTTTCTTTTCATATGAAAACCGCTCTTTTTTGACTTGAGCGTCGGAGTCCTCCCGCTGGAGCACCCTTTGGCAGTTTTTATAGGTATCACATCTCTTTGACGGTAACCGCTCAGGTTAACAAAGAGCCGGTATCTGTGGAGCCATAACCCCCTCCAATAGATTGGTGCCGTCCGTGAGAAACAGATTAAAGCGATTTTTGTTATTCTGACAGTTATACCTCTAAGAACTAGAGCATCTTCAAAAACTGTTCCTATTGTGGAGGGACGCATGACCATACTTTCTGAGGTAGCTCCTATGGTGTCCGATCACTTCACTTACAATCGGGCAGCCTCCCTTGGCCCACCTTATCAGGAACGGACACTACAAACTGCGGTCCCTAACCAACTAATTGTGGCCCTTGTTCCGGAACGAGTTAGCCGCCCCCAGATGGAGAGGCTGGAGTCCAAAATCTAGGACATGAGCAAGCAATTGGAGGGCCTTAACCACGCCCTCAGGCCCTCAGGCCAATCTTCTGTAGGGAGATCTAGGTGTCCCCAGCGGTGACCATCACCCCCACGTCGTGAAGCATCTGAAAACTCCAAATCAGTCCTTAACGATCTTCGAAAACAGATTGAGCAACTTGTTTCCAACGAGGTTACGTGGGTCAATCCCCAGGGAGATCAGATCTCCTCTTACTATTATGTTTCATCTTTTGATCCCAAGATCTCTTCAGAGTCTATGCCCCGTAACGTGCTCCTACCCCCTATGGAAAGATACAATGGGACAACAGATCCCCAGGATCATGTAGCCCATTTCGTAATTGTGATGATCTCTAGAGACATGTCCGATGCAACCATATGTAAGCACTTCTCCACCACTCTTTCGGGAAATGTACTTACTTGGTTCAATTCTCTCCCGCCGTCGAGTATAAAGACTTTTTTCCAACTGCACGAGTAGTTCGAGTCTCACTTTGTAATAAGTTGAGGGGTCAAGAGGAAGTCTACCGCCCTATTATCACTACATTAGAAGGAAAAAGAATCCCTATGGGATTTTCTGAAAAGATTCAAAGCAGAGATAATGGGGTTCCATCCTTGAACCATTCGATCGCACTGGCTGCTCTATTAACAGGGTTAAGGCTTTCCGGCAAGAAGGTATCAATCACAAAGAAACCCTCTACTACTATTCAGGAATTTTACGCCCGAGCTGAAAAATATATCGTCGTTGAGGAGGCTAAGGCGTTCAACCGCAATGGGGATCAGCCCATTTGAAGAAAACACAACCGATCGCCTAGAAGTTCTCCACCAAGGAAGAACTGAACGTGTCATCCTCCTCCACGGAGATACAATAATTACACTCCACTGAACGAGACCCCCGGCCGGGTCTTGGCTTTGATCAAAGATAAGCCATACATTCGATGGCCCCCACAGTCAGCTGAGGACGACTCCAACAAAGACAGAACGAAATACTGTCACTTTCATCGGGATTACGGTCATACAATAGACGACTGTAAAAAGCTAAAGGATGAGTTGGAATTCCTGGTATGGGATGGGAGATTGCAAGAATTCATCATTAGAAGGGAAAGAGATCCCCCTACCGATTATCGGCGCGAATTGCCACAACGTAACCAGGCAGAGGAACGACAAACATCCTAGCCCTAGGCCGACAGGAGAGACAGAGTAATGCTCCAAATCCAGGGTAATCCATTAGGGGGTGAGGAGGGGCGCTTGATCACACCGATCTTCTACTACTCGAAGACGCCTCCTTCCGCGCTATAGAAAGTCCTAGAGACAAGAGCTGATAAACGATCGAGAGAAAAAAGCCCTGTCATCGGTTTTACAGATGAGGATCTACTTGGCATAGACCCGAGCCAAGATCGGACAATACGAAGTTAGAAGAATTTTCGTCGATCAGGGGGCATGCTGCAACCTCTTATACCGTGACGCCTTTGGACGAATATGGTTTACTTCTACTGATCTCTAACCCCACGCAGGCCTAGTCAAAGGGCTTTCAGGCGAATGGATATACCCCGACGGCATTATTTCACTTTTGGTTATCCTTGGGGCACCTCCTAATCATATGACAGCCTCCGTCGTATTCAATATGGTGGATTTTCCTTCGCTCTATAATGTTATCTTGGGCAGGCCGGGTCTGAACGCTTTAGAAGTTTTGCCCAGCATTAAGCACATGAAGATCAAGTTCAGCCAGCATTAAGCACATGAAGATCAAGTTCAGAACGTCGTCAGAGATTGGGACATTATCATGTGATCAGGAACCTTCGACTTCCGCTCTTAATTAGTTATCAGATCCTACTGTTAGTGGTTTTTTCCTTCCGGACTGCGGGGATTCTTAGATTCTTGAAGCAATCAGCTTAATGGGTTTTTTGCAAGACCATGCCGAATTTTCTATCGTTCGGAGGGTCTCAGCTGCCCAGCTCCAACCGTTCGTACGTGTGGTCAATAGGGGATGTAACTCCCCGGACGGGTGGTCGCGGCCCACTACTTATAAATTTTCTATCGTTCGGAAGGTCTCAGCCGCCTAACTCCAACCGTTTGTATACGTCGTCAATAGGGGATGCAACTCCTCGGACGGGTGGACGCGACCCACTACTTATAAACTTTCTATCATTCGGAGGGTCTTAGCCGCCCAACTCCAACTGTTCGTACGCGTCATTAATAGGGGCTGTAACTCCCCGGTCAGGTGGACGTGGCCAACTATATATAAATTCTCTATCGTTTGGAAGGTCTCAGCCGCCCAGTTCCAACCGTTCGTACGCGTTATCAATAGGGGATGTAACTCGCTGGATGGGTGGATGCGGCCTACTACTTATAAATTTTTTATCATTCGAAGGGTTTCAGCCGCCCAGCTCCAACCGTTCGTACGCGTCGTCAATAAGGGATGCAATTCCGCGGACGGGGGGATGCGGCCAACTACTTATAAATTCTCTATCGTTCAGAGGGTTTCAGCTGCCCAACTCCAACCATTCGTACGCGTTGTCAATAGGAGATGGAAGTCCCCAAATGGGTGGACACGGCCCACTACTTATAAATTTCCTATCGTTTGGAAGGTCTCAGCCGCCCAACTCCAATCGTTCGTACGCGTCGTCAATAGGGGATATAACTCCTATCATTCGGAGGGTCTTAGCCGCCCAACTCCAACCGTTCGTACGTGTCGTCAATAGGGGATGCAACTCTTCGGACGGGTGGACGCTACCCACTACTTATAAATTCTCTATCATTCGGAGGGTCTCAGCCGCCCAGCTCCTACCGTTCGTACGCATCGCCAATAGGGGATGTAACTCTCTAGATGGGTAGACGCGGCCCACTACTTATAAATTCTCTATCGTTTGGAGGGCCTCAACCGCCCAGCTCCAACCACTCGTATGCGTCATCAATAGGGGATGTAACTCTCCGGACTAGTGGATGCGGCCCACTACTTATAAATTTTCTATCGTTCGGAGAGCTCAACCGCCCAACTCCAATCGTTCGTACGCATCATCAATAGGGGATGTAACTCCCCGGACGGGTGGACGCGGTCCATTACTTATAAATTTTCTATCATTCGGAGGGTCTCAGCCGCCCAATCTCTATCGTTCGTACACAATAAGGGGTGGGACTCCTGAGCAATGAACGCAACCATTCCACCAAAAAACTTCCTGCTAGAGAATTTGAGTCCCCTTGATTCTGCCGAGACAACACAACAAGGATTACAACTAAAAACGACAAAAAACAAGAGTTTCTTATTGAACATACAAAGCCGCTGGGTACAGAATTTCTGAAAGAGTTATACAGCCGGGCTCCGAACCTTTGCCTCTCCTTCGACCGGGGGCAAAGCATTGCCTAGACCCATACAACGAATTATCTCTTCAGTACACTTCAATCTCTCGATCACTTTGCGCCGAGAGTCTTTGAAGACGATTTCATCCTTCGCACGAGACTCCTCTAGCTCAATTATTCTACGCTCCGTAGTTCGAAGAGACTCCTCCCGGAGCTGAGCCAACTTCTCAATTAAGCGCAAACGCACCTCGCATGCTATGGCCGCCAATTTTGACCGTTCACATTTCCCTTGGCACTGGACCAACTCCGATTGAAGTTGCCTTAGCTCTTCCTCCTTCTGGTTGAGCAATGCACCAGGCGTGCTTTTAATCTCCACGGTCTCCTCCTCCTGAATAAGAATCTCATCTTGTGTTTGAGCTAGATGAATTAATTCAGAAAGACGTCCCTCTAAGTGATTTATCACTTGCCTTCCCTATTGTCCATGAAATCGGGCGAGAGCCATCGTCTGCAAAGAAAATTGGGTTAACAAAGACAAGAGATGAAAAGAAACGCAACAAGTACGGTGAAAACACTACCATTAAGCCCAAGGACTCAAGGGCCCCGCCGACTTACTCATAAGAAATCCTATGGAAGTTGAGTTCACATCGATGAAAGTCAAATTGGTTGGCAACATGCTCCACTTTTGCCTAGTCTATGTAGCTGTATTGCATGTTCCCAGCACAAATGGCAACAGTCCCATATTCCTTTGAGCTCTTCTTGCCATCAAAAAACCGAACAGGAATAATAGATAGAGGCGTTGTTCCTTCAAAGACTTTGTGCTTTCCTTTATGCATGGGCCAAACTGGGACAGTAGAAGAGGGCCCCACCATCTTGCCCCTCACAACTCTGGGGATATTCTCCCCCGGTGTGTTGACAGACGAAGGATCAACTCCCGATCCTCCCAGCTTACTCATATCGATACTCGCTTCACTTAGCGGAATGCCTTCATCTAAAACAACAGTTCCCCTTGATGTGCCTACTGTCGAAACCTAGCGGTCAAACAGAATCGTCAATGCAGACGAAGGTGAAGAAATTGCCCTCCTCTTCACTGAAGGAGGAGGCGACCCTAGAAGGGCCTCAGACGCCCCAGTAAAAGATCCTTGAAGGTCCTTAGCTGCCCCGATGTTCTCCTGAATGGACCTCTTCACACCTGGTTGAACCAACTTGTCGATAGTAAAATTCTCTGACATGGCGTCGTCAAGAGAATCTAGGGAATCAACTAGCTCTTCTTGTCATCAAAAGACCGAGCAGGAATAATAGATGGAGGTGTTGTTCCTTCAAAGACTTTGCGCTTTCCTTTACGCAAGGGCCAAACTGGAACAGTAAAAGAGGGCCCCGCCATCTCGCCCCTCGCAACTTTGGGGATATTCTCCCCCGGTGTGTCGCCAGACGAAGGATCATCTCCCGATTGTCCCAGCTTACCCACATTGATACTCACTTCACTCGACGGAATGCCTTCATCTAAAACAACAGTTCCCCTTGGTGTGCCTACTGTCGAAACCTAGCGGTTAGGCAGAATCGTCAACGCAGACGAAGGAGATGAAATCGCCCTCCTCTTCACCGAAGGAGGAGGCGACCCTAGAAGGGCCTCAGACGCCCCAGTAAAAGATCATCGAAGGGCCTTAGCTGCCCCGATGTCCTCCTGAATGGACCTCTTCACACCTGGTCGAACCAACTTGTCGATAGTAAAATTCTCTGACACGACATCGTCAAGAGAATCTAAGAAATCAACCAGCCCGATTTTTTTCCTCTTCAGCAGAAGGGGCCTGTCGATTTTCTTCTTTTCCCCAATCAACAAGTCGACAAAGGATAATATCTGGTCATCCAGTAGAGACTCGACCCATACGCTTCGACCGGTGGACTTACAATAGCCATTGACTAACCGAATGAAACAACCGTGCTTCGAAGCTGTTGGAGGCTTCAATCCCACAGAAGGCACCCCATCGGTTTCAGGTAACAGGGGCAGGTAGTCCTTATCCAAGAACTCAGCGTAAAAGAAGTTCTACATCCAACTCTTATCAATAGATTCTTTATAGTAAAATCTCCAGCCAGACTTAGGACGAGTCTGAAGTTTGTACCAACCCTTGGTTGAATCATTATTTTCACACCTCATCAAAATAAAGAGGGACGACAAGATGTTGAAATCGAAACGAAGATGATAGAACCCTAATAGGGAAACCACAGCGACTACCAACCAGGCACTCGGGATTAGAAGGGTTGAAAAATATTCCAACAATATAATACTTCCGCAAAGGGGCCCGCATATGGAATTTTCAAACCGTACCTGACTGATTGTAGATACATCGGCACATAACCCTTCGATGCCGTATTGGCTCTATCGGTGAAATACTAAGACGTAATCATCCCCCATCAACATCTCGATTTGTACCTCTTGGAGTTCATCAAGGGACATAACGCTCATAATGTCACTAATGTCCAGAAAAGCCTGAGAAGTGAGTGTTTGCCATCGTTTTTTAGGATGTTTTCTTTGGAAAGTCTCAAAGGGTATCAGAGAAGCAGTGGGGAAAATTAGAACTGGATACCCTTTGATGAATATGAACCCTCATGAAGCGTACAAAAGATGATTCGTGGAAATCGAAACGACGAGAGTCACATTAAAAAGCTCCACACCTTTTCCAACGATCAGTACTCATGACGTCTCTTCGTCAAGAGAGCCATGAGTCGGTAGCAAATGATGGACCGGATTCCAGGATTTGATCTGATGGGACCGGGTCCTAGGATTTGAGCCAATGAGTCAACTTGAGGAAGGTCTATATGAAAAGCCCACGAAGGACAGCTACCGATCTAGGTTCATATATGATTTTCTGCCAAGAGTCCATAAGGAATGACTACCGGCCAACGTTCGAATACTCCTCATAACTGTCCACTGAAGGGTCTTAGTCGCTCAGGTCTCACGAATAAAGGGCCTTAGTCACCCCGATTTCCCGACAGATAGGGTCTTAATTACCCCGCCAATCGGATATGATTCACCGAGCGAAGACAATCGCCCTGATTGGGCATCCAATGGTTGGCTCCTCAGTCGAAAGAGCTTTGAAAACCCTTCATAGGTCGAACGACCAATCGATAGCTAACGATTCCAACGATCCTACCAAAATATCCCATTGACTTCCGACCCTCACGGCAAACAGCATCCTGAGGATTTTTCAGTTAAAGAAAGGTTCCCTCCAGAATACAAAAGTTTTCAAAAGACTAGAATCACAGTTGATTCGAAATATTGAATCCTCGAAATTTTCAGATTGGTTCGATAAGAAAGGTAGGATTGAAACACTCCAGTAGCGCACGACTCTCACAGGTATAAGACATCTCAAAACTCTCATAGATAGGTACGCTTTCGGAGTCTTACACATTAGGCACTCTAATCACAGGGAATTACCCCCTTGAACTCTCAGTCTGTTTTCTTTTCATACGAAAACCGCTCTTTTCTGATTTGAGTGTCAGAATCCTCCCCGTCGGAATACCTTCTAACGGTTTTTGTAGGTATCACATCCATTTGACGGTAACCGCTTAGATCAACAAGGAGTCGGTATCTATTGAGTCATAATCCCCTCCAATAGATTCAAATCTATTAAAGAATTTAATCTAAAAAGTTAATTTATTGGGTGAGAAGTTTATTAAATTTAAATATTATTTTTTAATTTTATTGAGAATTAATATATGACAAGTTTGTGGCCGAGGAGGACGGCTTAGGCAGAAGGTGGCGAAGCTTTTCCTCGAAGGGATCAGACACGTCAGGGGCAGGGGATCCATCCAAGAGCAAGAGCTCTGCCCGGCGTTGAGTTGTCTTAGACGCCGTCTCTTCCGTCTTACGTGCGCCGTTTCTTGTCATCCGGTTTGTCCAAATGTCGACGCCGAAAGATGTTGACTCCTGCTTTCTATTTTAGTTGTTTTTCGTTTTTGGTTGGGAAGATTGCGGCAATATTTAAGCGCCCACTTTTCTCACCACCTAAAAGAAAATAACAATGGTCCACACACAAATTATAACTTGTAAATTATTTATACACCCAAAAAAAATTATAACTTATTTTCTAAAAACATAAAATCTTTAACATTCTCTAAATTAATATCTTATTTCTTTTTATACCAATATTAATATTTATTTATAATTTAAAACTAACTATTAAATTCAGATATACAAATTATAAGTATAATAAATTTTCTTGTTAAAAATTTAGATCATTGGTATCTTTGATCCTTTTTTTTCAATGCCCAAAGAGTAGCAGTTTACCAATTTTAAGTATTGGTTGAGAGATTGAATGTGAGAATTAAGGAGAGAAACAAGATGGGAAAGAGAGAGAACTCAAACATTGAAGGGGAAAGGGGAGAAGGATTTCAATTCGTAAGGTGAATCCAACGGCCAGGATTAAACAATGGAATAGATGGCTGAGATTAAAGCAATCCAACCATTCAAATAAGGCAGTTTAAAGATAAATGGCTCAGATTGAGATCTAACAATTAAGAATATCCGCTTTAAATGAACGGTATAGATCATAAATAGAAGATTTTTTTTTTTTTATTTTTTTTTTTTATTGGGTTACAGGAGAAGCAGAGAGACTAATGTTGGAGGAATGTTAGAAGATATCATCATGCATTAACGATCGATCGAGTTATTGTAAGATTCATGGAATACAATACTCTTTATATTCGTCTTCACCTATTATTTTTCAATCTTTCTCTCCTGATGCTTTGTCTTCAGCTCTCACTTAATTATTCTAAGAGGATATGACCTTTTATATAATTTTTTTATTAACAAATGAGTTAGTTCTCAAAAATAATCAGAAAATATTTTTGTGTTTTTTAAAAATTTAAGTATTTTGTTAACAAAATAATAATTTTAAGTGATTTTAATTGGCAAAAAATTTAATTTCTCAAACTGTTATATTATTATTATGATTTATACATTATTTTTATTCAAGAAATTTAATCTCTCTTCTCCGATAGTAGCAATTTCAAAAATATTCAAGAAATTTTACATCTATCAAGATTTTTCTCTCGATTTATCGATCAGAAGATGAGAATATGTTATGACGCAAGATTGATACTTTTTAGTTACGGTATTTATTACTTTAACAAAAAAAATTATTTTTTAGACGAATTTTAGAGTAACGGTTGAGTTGTTTCTTTAGTGACCTCGAGGTCACGGGTTCGAGACGTGAAAATAGTCTCTTTGTAAAAATATAAGGGAAAAACTGTGTACATATACGTTAATTCCAAAGCCAACCCCAATTGTTGGGGCTAAGATTCTGATTATTATTGTAATTATACATTAGTTTTCATTTTTTCATATATTATGTGCAATACTTTTCGTGTATATGTATTGCATATATATTGCCTCCGAAAAAATTTTAACTCAGTATTATGTAACACGAGTAAATAAGCGAAAATCATGTTGATTCACCGAAGGGAGGAGGCTTGTTTTCGCAACGATCGGATCAGCAATTTACCACCTTCCTTATTCTATTTCAAACCTGACCTTTTCCTTTTCTCTCTCATAAAACAAAACGTCCATTTGGACCCTACAGTAGATGTCAAAATTCGAGTCATGAAAATAAAAAAAAAAGATTTAAGAAAGTCAATCTCTAAAATGAGTATACAGTACTTAGATCAGATTAATTAGGTGAAACTCGAATATCGATCGGTGAAAATAAAAAAAAATAAATGTTTCCTACCATATTCTATACTATTTCAAAAATTTGATAATTCCTTGGTTGTAAACAATTGGACTTCTTGTCTAATACCTTTGTAAACCAGACCCAACAACATGCATTAAATAAACAATCATTTTTTTTGAAAATTGTAATTAATTTTTTTATTATATTCGGTTATTATACTGTTTTGTGATGTTGTATCAGATTCTGAAATAATTATTAAATTTAAATTAATTCAATTTAAATATCGTGTTATTGAGTTTATATATAAACATTGAATTTTACCCGAATTTAAAATAACAAAATTTTAATATTATATAAGGTAATTTTAAATTTATTTATTAAATAAATTAAGATTGAATATTATGGGGACAGGACACATCAAGGATATATCCAAGAGCTCTCCGTTGAGTTGCATTAAAATTTATATATAATTTTAACTAAACTAATTTCAACTTGGGATATAAAATTGCAATGTATGATTTCACAATTCATTATTTTTTTTTACGTGAGCACCTTATTGTTTACAAAAAAAAAAAAAAAGAAAAGAAAAGAGAAAAAAGCTTTTAATATTATTGGCAAAATAATTTTTACCTACATTCAATTTTTAGGCCAAAAAAAAAAAATCATCTAACAGAGTTATTTGTGATTCTTTAGATCAGATATCCCTTGCTCCTTATTTGGGCTCCCTCTTTCTCTCTCTCTCTCTTATAAAATATGAGTATCCGATAATTATATTGAATCATATTAAAACCGAGTAGAGCCGAGTTCTTTATTTGAACTCTCTATTTTTCAAGCCCTATGTAAATTTGCAAATTTCCAAAATATGCATAAAGTTAGTTGGTTGCAATGGCAAGGTGCTGCTTTTTATTTATTTATTTTTAATTATTACAAAGGAGGCCCAAAACATCAATGACTTCAATTACTCTCAATTTACTTTTATTTTCTCTTATTTTATTTATAATATTTTTAATTGAAAATTTTAGTAAAATATGAAGTTTTAACTTTCCTAGATGTATGGGGAATATAAAATTGCGGTGTATAATTTCAAAATTCGAAATATATATATTTTTTTACATGGTTATCTCATTTTTAGGGGGAATATAAAATTGCAGTGTAAAGACCTTGCAAGCATAAAAATTAGTTGTTAACTAAAAATTCTTATATTTATATTTCAAACTCGATAATAAGTAGAGTGAGCTAACATGAATGGACTTGCCCCTACACGATGAAAACGAAGTTTAATATGATTTTGATACCATATTATGAGAGAATTTGATTCATATTTAATATGATTTTGATACCATATAAGAAGAGAACTTAACTAATATCTTAAAAATTTATCATTAAAATACATGATTTTTCATATTTATATACCCCAACAGAAGAATGACTTAATTGATGTGAGAGAACAAATGCAAAGAGAGAATGAATCCGTATTTGACAATTCAATCATCTAAAACTTAAAAGATAAGGGAAAATTGTAATAGATTTCAGTAGAATTTTAAAATAGTGCGGTTTTGGATAAAAATGATAGTTTTCCTGAGAAAAATTAATATATGTATCTCTCTCTTTTCTCTCTTTCTTCTACGTCGTCAGTTGATTTTCAATTTATCTTCCTTTTTCTCTCTTGAGCAATTTTCTCCCTCTTCCTGATTCCTGATTTTTTCTCTTCTCTTTCAATTTTCTATCTCTTCTAAATTATTAATATGTGAAACCAACTGAATGTGAAAAAAAGTGATAATTGTTCAAGGGAAAAAAAAAAGAAATTAGATGAGAGAGAAAAGAAGATATGAAGAGAGTGACAGAGGAACACCGACGAAAAATCAATGGAGAGAGAGAAATGAGAAGAAAAAAAATTTGATCAATTGTATACTGCAATTACTTGTTTTAGTATATTTAGTTAATTATAATATTTATTTTGTTTTAACTAATAATTTTACATGCAAAATAACACAATTTAAAGATAAACTAAAATAATTTGAACAAAACTCACAATTCTGAAATTAAAACTGTTCTCATCCCTCCAAAAGAAATCTAAATAAATCGTGGATTTTGATTTTGTGTTTAATTTGTTGTGCGAAATCTCATTAAAATTTATAAAAATCCAAAAAGAAAAAAAAAATCTATACAAACTGATCTCTTGTTCCGGAGGATCTCCTGCAATTAAATCTCGGGCCTTAAAAGACCTACTATTCAATTAAATATAATTTGATTCAGTTTATAAATAGATTGATCAGTTATCATAAGAAAAAAGAGATCGGGAGAAATAAAAATCGGATTCAATTTTGATTTCGATACGTAAATGATGTCAATTAAACTTTAAGTTGCCATCGAAACCAACAGGAAAAAAAGATTGAATGCCTTTTCGTGAGTGGATACGGGTTTAAGTAAATCCTTCAATAAGCCCCACAAAAATAAAATTAGACCAAATTGAGTAGCACATGAAGCAAGATGATGGGAAAAAAAATAAAAATAAATTCTAATGAAATTTATTATCAAATGCTTCCACGTTTAAATGTTTATTTGCTTTTAAGCAAAAAATAAATTTTCTTTAATAAATGAGTTATTTCTCAAAATAAATCGATAATATTTTTATATTTTTTAAGAATTTATTACAAAATATTAATCATAAGCAATTTTAATTTGGAGAATATTCAATTCCTCAAATTGTTTTACTATTTAAATATTTTTTTATTAGTTTTGATGGTATGTGAAGATATTTTCGTGTAAATATTTAATATATATCCACTTCTCTTGAAAAAAAAAGAATGACATAAGTAAATAAGTGAAAGTCATCGGAAGCAAAAACAGGATATTACGCCTTTCCATGTTTATTGGCCCATTTGCCCCCATCACATTTAACAATCTACTAAAAAGCCATCAAATTTTTTAAAATGGTCTAGAAGGCAAAGAGAGAAGGTGAAGCATTCTAACTTGAGTGTCCTAGTAATTAAAAAAAAAAAAAAACAGAGAGGGAAAAAGGAAGAAGAGAGAGGAATATTATTAAAAAATAGAAGAAAAATTAAGCTTTCTTCAAGATTTGGTTACAAGATTGCCTTTTTAAATTATTTTTGAAAAACTTTCTTTCTAAGATATTTTTGAAAATTATTCATTTCCTTAATTATTTCTGATGAAAATTAATGAACATTTTGAGATATTCATTTTTTTTTAAGAAATGTTTGAGCTTTTTGCAAAATATTTAAAAGCCCATATGAAGAGGTGCAATTTTTGAAAGTTTGGGGCAAAAATATAAATTTTGAAAATTATGGGGCCGAACTATAATATGGATGAAGTTGATTAAGGACTACGATTTGATAAATATATACTTTGAGTGCAAGGCCATAAGTTCTTTGGTAGCTTTGAGAATCTAGAAGGCTCACTTATTGGTAGAGTTTGATCAACTTCAAATTGATATAGATACAACCAATGGAGGCCTATTGTGGCCTGTATGAGAATTTAACAAGATTTGACTTAGAGAGTGATATAGGGACACGCATTGGATCCCAACTCTATGGTGTTGATGGAAAAGGTATTCACAGGGCACCGTGTCTCAATTTACAGTCGATCAAAGAGTTCTTTGCTATAATGAGAGGCCAGCTATGGATATACACGAGAGGAGTTCTTGAGTGGGGCATATCAGTTTTTGTTTCGAGTGCATCAGGGATGTAACAACATCTATCAAATTTGAGGAGATCATTCAGGTGGCCGTGTATGAAGAAAGGAATTCTGGACATCGGGTGGCCATGTATGAAGAAAAGCATTCTGGACATCGTAAACAAACACTTAGTGTGGGGAGCATCGGAGGCTAACTAGGAGATTTAACCCACTTCCCATTCCTCAATGGAAGTGGGAAGATAACAATGGATTTTGTAGTTGGGCTACCTTGATCTGAGAAAATATGATGTGATTCTAGTTATCATGGACCTGTTGACAAAATCGGCCTATTTCCTCCTTGTGGTGACTACCTTTTCCATGGAGAGATGCGTGTAGTTGTTTGTTAGAGAGATCATTAGGTTGCAAGGTTTCCAGGTAACTATTGTCTCCAATAGAGATTCTCGTTTCCTATTTGACTTTTAATAATATGTATAATACAGCTGACACTCATCTTACTTCAGTTTTGCTTATCATCTTCAAATAGATTGGCAATCTAAGAAAATGATGCACATCTTGGAGGATGCCTACGTGACAATAGATTGGTAGTTTGGAGAAGCAGTTGTCATTGGTTGAGTCCGCTTATATAATAATTACCACTCCGGCATCGACATGTAGACTTATGAGCTGATGTATGGTAAGAGATACTACACACAAATCTATTGAGAGGAACCTAGTGTGCATAAGGCAGTGGCTAAGGAGCTTATGATTGTTATGGAGGGAAAAGATAGTCATTCCCTTATAGAGAAGGGAAAACAATTCTTGTGAGGCAAAAGGGATAGGCTTCTCCAGATTCATGAGGCCTTGAGATTGCCCAAGACAGACAACAGTTTTACCTAAGACCTAGAGTCGGCTGAGGGTGATCATGTGTTCCTTAAAGTTTCTTTTCTAAAGGAATAGTTAAATTTAGGAATATAGCAAAGTTTAGTCCACCATACAAAGTATCAGATCAGATTATTAAAAAAGTAGGGTGTTGTATTTTAATTATTTTATGGATTAGCATCAATCAATTATTTAGATTTGATTATTGGATTATTAAATAATAAAAATTATGAAATATTATTTATATTTTATATAATGTTAAGCACTTGACCAATAGATGGATATTGTAATGGGTTTTATCAATAAATAGTCTATGATGGGTTAGGCTATTCATATGTAGCCATTATGAGAGGTCCATACTTTCATCTGATATATCCATCTCTTTAGTTGCCCCATCATACGAGGAGATTATTTTGAATATCAGAAAGAGAGCAATAAACCTCTCTGATTCTCAGAAAACAAAACGAAACATCATCTCATCCAAAACACAAGATGAATCCTTCATTGGTGTTAGGTACATAATTTCATCATCAATTATTTTATCCGTATATATATGAACATGCTATATTTCGTATTTATATCTGAAATCCGATCTAGGTGATTTGAAAATTAATTTATCATTTGGTATCAGAGCCTTAATAGATCACGTATTATGACTGTTCATTCAATTGCAAATAAACATGATATATATGTACACGATTTTGAATAATTAATTCAAGACATGAACCCTAAATATATTGTTTTGATTTCAACTCAAATTGACCAAATTAAATTAAGTTTTTTTTTTTTTTTTTTTTTTTTTTTTTTGGTTAAGAAGATGTGGGGTTGTAAAGTTTATGGTTAAAAATCTAGAACTCTTTTTATTAGGCATAGAGCCCAAGTTTTTGATGATATGCTTGAAAGAGGATTTAAGGATTACTATATTTGAAATATGCATTTTAATTGACTAGAACCTAGCGTTCCTTTGGTTGGTGGGGTTTAAAAATACCGGGTTCCAAAAAAAAACCCTTGTGCCAGAATAGTAATTTTAATTGCTATACTTTCGGTTTTGAATCTAAAATTTTCCTACATGATTTTCATTTTTTATGATATATGTATGCCAGGTACTCTCTCTAATGTAATTTGTTTTAATCACAGAATAAATTTTAGATCTTGATATAGATTAAAACCCATATATTTCAGGTTAAATTTATGTGCTTTGTGAATTATGTAATTTAGTATTATTTTGTGCAAAAATTTAATTATTATTTTGTGTAATTGTGACTTGCCTATCATGAGTATAATTACACAAAATTTTGTGAAGATTAAATAATTAAATTCTTTTAAGAATTTATATGTGTGTGTGTATAAATATAAATTCACATTAATGATGATTATACCCAATTGGTATGTTGTTATTAACGTGATCTATTATTGATGCAATGTACTATTTATTTTAATATTATGTCAATTATAGTTCGAGTGCCCTATCAGTATTAGAATTTTGGTGACATGAGATTTTGTGCATTGAATGTTCATATTTCTTGTTTGTTGTGATTTGTAACCCTTAGGCGGGATCATGATGAATAAAAAATCTAGTTAAAAAGGCATATTTAGCTTAGCATAAAGAATCATTTATTTCTGATTGCATAGTAATACTATTTTGCATGTATATTAAATTATTCTTTGTTAAATTTGATGTTAGCTTCATTACCTATGCAATTGACGTCTGCCAAAACTTTAAATGGGATCAATTTTGAGGACTGGAAAGAGTCTCTAGATCTGTATTTGACCATCACCAACATGGATTTGACTTTGAGAGAGGAGAAACCTCCTGCTCTTACATCTCAATCCACTACTGTGATGAAGTTTCTCATGAAAAATAGGACCACTTAAACAAAGTGTGTCTTACGGTAATGAAATATACCATGGAAAAGTCGATTAGACAGAGTATTCCAGAGACCAATAATGCTGTGACTTTTCTAAAATCTGTTGGTGAGAAATTTAAAACATTTGACAAAGGTCAGAAGGGTCATTTTCTTTCTCTATTGGAGAAGACCAAATATGATGGTGTGAGTGGAGTGCATGAACACATGATGAACTTGGTGCATTATTACAACAAACTAAAGTCACTAAAAGTTGAACTTGGTGAGAGTTATTTAATTTGGCAGGTTTTGGAATCTCTCCCATCACAATTTGATGTTTTGAAGACATCCTATAATACTTAAAAAGATGAGTGGACTATTGATGAGATGATTGCCATTGTTACTCAAGAGGAAGAATCTATGAAGAAGGGGAGACCCCATAGTGCTCAGGTCGTTGCTTCTAGCTCCGGTATTAAGAATGAAAAGAAAAATTTTAAAGGTGCCAAGAGCAAGCCTCAATATAACAAGAAGAAAGGAGGAAAATCAACACAAAACTTAGAAGTTAAGAAGAATTTTTTCAAAGGAAATTGCAAATATTGCAAGAAATATGCTCATAAGTTGGAAGATTGCTATTTCCTTAAGAAAAAACGTGAGAAAGAAGGTATCCCTCTAGTTCTAGTTTGTTTTGAATCTAACGTAGTTGATGTTCTTCCCAATACTTGGTGGTTGGATTCTGGTGCTATTATTCATGTTGTGAATTCTTTACTGGGATTCAAAAGTCTGAGGAAGCCAAGTAAAGCAAAGTGAGAAATTATTGTGGGAAATGGAGCTAGAGTTACAGTAGAACATATATGAGTGGTTTCATTGAATTTGCCTTCTGGACATACCTTGTTGCGAAAAGATGCTGTTTATGTACTTCTATGAGAAGGAATTTGATTTCTATTTCGGCTTTAGATATATGTGGCTATACATTTCAATCTGGCAATGGAAAACTTGTTATGCATTTTGATTTTATTGTGGTTGGTTCTGAAGTTTTATGTAATGGGCTGTATATGCTGAATCTGAATAGTATGTGTATTAATTCTATTGTTGGCAGCCTGATGAATGCTCAAGTCTGTATTCATCCTGATATTGCATTTGCTATTAATGCTTTAGGGAGATACTTGAGTAATTCTGGTTCGAATCATTAGAAAGAAATGAAGAAAGTCATTAAGTACTTGCAAGGTGCCAATAACTATATGCTGACTTACAAGAAGTCTGATCAGCTTGAAGTCACTGGCTATTCTAATTCTAATTTTGCTGGTTGCCCAGATGACAAAAAGTCCACTTCTAGTTTTATTTTTATGATGGCAAGAGGAGTTGTCTCTTGGAAAAGTGTTAAACAAACAATTACTGCTACCTCAACCATGGAAGTAGAGTATGTCGCTTACTATAAGGCTACTTGTCAAGCCATGTGGCTGAAAAATTTGATTTCAGACTTTCATATTGTTGAGAGCATATCTAGGCCACTTGTTAGATATTGTGACAATACTATTGCTGTACATTTCTCTCAAAACAACAGGAGTTCCACTCGCTTAAAGCACTTTGATATAAGGTACCTGTTTGTTAGATAGAAAGTATAAGACTTTTAGACTCGGATTGAATACACTGCTACTAAACACATGCTAGTAGATCCACTAGCTAAAGGCTTACCTGTTGGAGTTTTTCAACGTCATGTAACTCATATGGGCTTGGTTAAGTCTTTTGATGTTTTTTATTAGTGGGAGTCTGAATTTGTGCATATATTTGTTTAGTAATTATTTTGAGATATGTATTGGATAACATGTCAATAATATTATCATATCTTTGATAGCATCATCGAGATTCTCAGACCATTTGTTTGAGTATTGTATATTTGTTTTATTTAGTTATACAGTTCTTTATCCATATTTGTTTCATATGAAATATGTGGCCGGTGACATATATGATATTTTATCCCTATCGGGTACAATGTTCTACATGATTAAGGCTTTATATTTCCCTTAGATCATTGGGATATTTTATCCCTATCGGGTACAATGTTCTACATGATTAAGGCTTTATATTTCCCTTGGATCATTGGTTGATGAGTGCTTTGGTAATCATTGATATTTATTTTGGTTGCAATGATCCTTTATTTCTAAAAACTGACTAATGCTATCCAAGTGGGAGAATGTTGTATTTTAATTATTTTATGGATTAACATTAATCAATTATTTAGATTTGATTATTGGATTATTAAATAATATCAATTATAAAATATTATTTATATTTTATATTACGTTAAGCACTTCACCAATAGATGGATAGTGTAATGGGTTTTATCAATGAATAGTCTATGATGAGTTTGACTGTTCATATGTAGCCATTATGAGAGGTCCCTACTCTATAACCATCTCTTTAGTTGCCCCATCGTATGTGGAGATTATTTTGGATATTAGAAAGAGAGTAGTAATCCTCTCTGGTTCTCAGAAAACAAAACGAAACATTATCTCATCCAAAACACAAGATGGATCCTTCGTTGATGCCAGGTACACAATTACATCATCAATTATTTTATCTGCATATATATGAACATGCTGTATTTCGTATCTACATCTGAAATCCGATCTAGGTGATTTGTAAATTAATTCATCATATGTTGCATCCGGTGTTTCACGTGTCCATGCTCCGTAAGCACGTGCATGGTAACTCTCAACCGTTGGAGTACATCCTAGTGTGGAAGACTTAACCATAGCTATCCTTGACCAACTGTGTCATTTGCAATAAAACTATCCAAATAGTGAGGGTCTTGTAGCTGAACCAATCCGTTAAGGAGCCCACATAGGAGGCTAAGTCGATCATAAGAGAGCATAAGCCTTATTTGTTTGAGACTGCTTGAGTTTTTGTATCATCATTTTTGTAGTCCTGGTTAGATTCATGTCTTTGGCACACGATGTGCCTCAAGACATTGTATCGATAATATCTGATTGAGTTGTACTTTGAGAATGGTACTATGCATTGTTTCTCTTATTATTATATCGGTTGTGACGGTCAAATGTATTTATTACTTATCTGTTTATAGTAATATTCTTTGAATCTAGTTTAATAAATAATTAAGACCAAATGACCAATTACATGTTTCCACGGGTATATAATGACGTATCAAGACATATTTTACTAATCTAATTTCCCTTAAATCCTAAGCATTACCTAACACAATTCTTTTGTGTATAAATTAGTACCAAATAGTGGTTATAGCAAGGAATCACAATTTCTTTTTCTACTCGAGCAATTTCAACAAAAATAAGTGCGAGTGTACCGCATGTAGATAAAGGTAAAGTCCATTTTAACAATCATCAATCTCTTTGTTTTTCTAGTTTTGATATTGATTTTGAACTTGTTCTTTCATCTCAGATTTGGATTCATATGCAATTCATGATTTACTAAAGGTGATAAAGTTGGTGAATAAATGGCTTATGTTTTGTAAAGATTAGATTAGCAATTTACCGCAATATATTGATATGCACAAAGAAGGTAAAATATACCCAATCACTGTCTCCTTCCTTATTTATTTATTTATTTATTTTAAAGTTTATATTAAATTTAAAAATTAAATTTCTTTCTGGATTTTAGATTTTTTTTTTGGTCCAAAATTTCTATTTCGGAGAATAAAGTGTTTTTTTTTTCCTTTCTTTTTTCAGTTAGTCTAATCTCAGCCACTAGATTTGCATTAAAATTTATTTTAATTTCAATCATAGAATCGATTTAGATTTAAAGCATTAAATTTGTTAAATCTCAGTCATTAAATCTATTTAATCTTAGCCCAAAAATCCATCTTAATTTCAACATCTGGATTTCCTTATTCCATCTATTTAATCTTAGCCATTAGATTGTTCACCGTTCGTAGGATTTCATAATAATTAATCTGTCCTCTTATCCAAACTTCGATTTTCCTATTATTTATTTTGGAAAGCTCTTAATATTAATACTATCTTAATTTTATTGCTATCCAAACTTCGACAAAGCTTTTTTTTTTTTTTTGGTTTTAAAATTCACAATTTTTTCTTTTTCTTTTTTTTTTTCCTTTTTACAATTTGAGCTCTACAAAAATATTTATATTTTAATTTTTTTGGTTTACTATAGTAGATCTTATGATTACATGGAAAAGATAAAATAATATAACAATAATAATAATAACAACAACAACAACAATAACAACAACAAACAAAATCATTTTGCGAAGCATCTTAAATCAATTTTATTTATAAAATAAAAGTTCTAAAAATGTTTTGTGGTGGGAGGCTATCAAATGCCTCTAATGTGTGAGAGTACTCAACACATCATGTATAATAGTCAGTATTAGATTAATACATTAAAAATGGTAATTTTTTAAAATAAAATTATAGAATGATACAGTATGAATGGACCATTATCTTCTCATGTATAATAATTTTGAACTTAAAATTTTAAAATAATTTTACACTTAAATTAAGCACGATGACAAATAAGTCTAAGACCAAAGTACAAAACAATTAATCTTCTTTACAACTTAGAAAAATTTCATTTTTATTGAAAAACATTTTCTGAAATGATGGCTATTACAATAAATCATATCATATTTGTTTTACAGTACTTGCTTGGACTAGCAAGCAGACTTTGAACAAGTCTTCTCCTTCAGCTTCTTCGACTCGGAATCGACTCCAGAAACCCTCGAATGCACCCGAACTGGTTGTCGAGTTGAGGAACCAACCAGTTCATACATTTTGGAGGAAGGGAAAATGGTGTCGATGGTGAGGTGTGGAGTTGCTAGCGGGTAAGAAATATTTGGAAAGTTTAAACTCTTTTCCAAGAGGGGTGGCCCCTTGGAACCATTCTTTGTTGTAATTTTCTTTGGCATTCTCTGCCTTCACATCCATAGACAGAGAGAAGTAAGACAATTATGTAATCAGAGGAACAATGGTGGACTACTTGAATAGGAAGAGGGCCTTTTAGATAGGATCATCTCTCTTTTTAACTATTAATGCTTATAGATTAGGAAAGAGTTAGGTTTTAATGCAAGATGTAAAAAAAATTCAATGAACTTAGTTGTTGTGGGGAAAATTTTTCCTTTTTTGGCTAGCTGGATCATCAAACCCCCCACAAATAAATAAATAAATAAATAAAATAAAATAAAATAAACCCAACATATTTGTTTTCCTTTTTCGAGGTTCTTTTGTACAATGCAAGTCTCACAAGTATGAGGAAAGAAGTGAAGATCAAAATTGTTGAGTATTAAAATTTGTCTTTCCTTTTTTAGACAGCTATGCAAATAAGAATAGTGATCATATTAATTCATAAGTAATGAGAATTGAGGATAAAGGATTGTGTTGAGTTAGTCTTGATTCTATTAGATAAGAATTTGGATGGTTTGAAATATCACTGTGTTTTAGATTGAAATGCACATTGACAAATTTTGGGGTGGTCCTGAGTAGCCAATTATAGACCACCCCAACCATTTTTAAGGTCAAGATATTAAATTTTCTCGTGGATCTCCGAACTATATCTTGGGTGAATTATATTCTTACATTAAAAATTAGTTGTTAACTAAAAATTCTTATATTTATATTTCAAACCCGATAATAAGTAGAGTGAGCTAACATGAATGGATTTGCCCCTACACGATGAAAATGAAGTTTAATATGATTTTGATACCATATTAGGAGAGAATTTGATTCATATTTAATCTGATTTTGATACCATATTAAAAGGGAACTTAACTAATATCTTAAAAATTTACCGTTAAAACACATGGTTTTTGATATTTATACACCCTGGCCGAAGAATGACTTAATTGATGTAAGAGAACAAATACAAAGAGAGAATGAATCCATATTTAACAAATCAATCATCTAATACTTAAAAGATAAGTGAAGATTATGATAGATTTCAGTAGAATTTTAAAATAGTACGGTTTTGGATAAAAATGATAGTTTTCCTAAGAAAAATTAATTTATGTATCTCTCCCTTTTCTCTCTTTCTTCTACGTCGTCAATTGATTTTCAATTTATCTTCATTTTTCTCTCTTGATCAATTTTCTCTCTCTTCCTGATTCCTGATTTTTCTCTTCTCTTTCAATTTTCTATCCCTTCTAAATTATTAATATGTGAAACCAACTGATTGTGAAAAAAAGCGATAATTGTTCCCAAAAAAAAAAAGAAATTAGATGAGAGAGAAAAGAAGAGACAAAAAGAGTGAATGCGGAACAATGATGAAAAATCACTAGAGAGAGAAATGGGAAGAAAAAAATTTGATCAATTGTTAACTGTAATTATTGTTTTAGTATATTCAGATAATTATAATATTTATTTTATTTTAACTAATAATTTTATATGTAAAATAACACAATTTAAAGATAAACTAAAATAATTTGAACAAAACTCACAATTCTAAAATAAACACTCTTCTCATCCCTCCAAAAGAAATCTAAATAAATCGCATATTTTGATTTTGTGTTTAATTTATTGTGTAAAATCTCAGTAAAATCTATAAAAATCCAAAAAAAAAAAAACTATACAAACTGATCTCTTGTTCCGACAGATCTCTTGCAATTAAATCTCAGGCCTTAAAAGACCTACTGTACAATTAAATATAATTTGATTTGCTTTTCCCGATACAAATTGATTGATTAGTTATCATAAGAAAAAAAAATCGAGAAAAAAAAGAATTGGATTCAATTTTGATTCCGACGTGATGGTTTTTGTACAAATCAATGAAAATATTTTTATACGAAAATTTCAAATTGAAATTGAGTTAGAATCACTTATCTTTTTTATGGATAAATATTCTTAACTAAGAAAGTGTCATTAATTCAAAACACTTCTTATTATTCATAATCTAAATGTTTTAATGGTAAAAATGATGATAAATTCTCTTTCAAACCCCTTAATTCATTTCTCACTTTTTCTCTCTCTCACGATGCCATCATAATTTTTGTTTACACACTCACATGTGTTTCTCAAACATGAAAAGAAGATGTCCTTTTCTTTTCTTGCAAGTTACCCATTTAGGTCTCTTTGTGCAAAGATGTTGGCAGTTTCCTTTTCTTTTTGAGAGAGTTAGAGTGAGAGGGAGTTGGGAGGTTTTGGGGGGTGGTTTTCAATAACCACCCTTCTTTTTTAAATTTCAAATAGATGTAGACGAGTCTACCCTCATGGACAGACCTGTCTCATATTTCAACATGACATGTAAATGATGTTGGTTAAATTTTAAATTGCCATTGAAACCAATGGGGAAAAAAGATTGAATGCCTTTTCTGCGTGGATATGGTTTTAGGCAAATCCTTCAATAACCCCACAAATAAAATTAGACCAAACTGAGTAGCAGATGAAGCAAGGTGATGGAAAAAATGAATATATATTCTAATAAATTCCATGCTTAAATGTTTATTTGCTTTTAAGCAAAAAATAAACTTTCTTTAACAAATGAGTTATTTCTCAAAATAAATCATTAATATTTTTATATTTTTTAAGAATTTATTACAAAATATTAATCATAAGCAATTTTGATTTGGAGAATATTGAATTCCTCAAATTGTTTTACTATTTGAATATTATTTTTATTTGTTTGTATATTATGTGCAGATATTTTTGTGTAAATATTTAATATAAGAAAAAAAAAACAGAGAGAGGAAAAAAGGAAGAAGAGAGAGAGGAATATTATTAGAAAAGGAAGAAAAATTAAGCTTTCTTCCAGATTTGGTTACAAGATTGCTTTTTTAAATTATTTTTGAAAAACTTTTTTTAGATATTTTTGAAAATTATTCATTTCCTTAATTATTTCTCATGAAAATTAATGAACATTTTGAGATATTCATTTTCTTTTCAGAAATGCTTGAGTTTTTGCAAAAATATTTCAAAGCCCATCGGAAAAGGTGCAATTTTTGAAAGTTTGGGGCAAAAATATAACTTCTGAAAATTGTGGGGAAGAACTATAAGATGAATGAAGTTGATTGAGGACTACGATTTGATGAATACAAACCACCCTAGGAAAGCAAACATTATAGGAAATACCTTGAGTGCAAGGCCATAAGTTCTTTGGTAGCCTTGAGAATTTGTTGGTAGTAGAATTGATATAGATACAACCGAGGGAGGCCTATTGTGGGCCTATATGAGAATTTAACAAGATTTGACTTAGAGAGTGATAGAGGCACACGGGTTGGATCCCAGCTTTGTGGTGTTGATGGAAAAGGTATTCACAAGGCATCGTTCCTCAATTTACAGTCAATCAAAGTGTTCTTTGCTATAATGAGAGGCTAGCAGTGGATATATATGAGAGAAGTTTTTGAGTGGGGCATATCAGTTTTTGTTTTGAGTTCATCGGGGATGCAACAAGATCTAACAAATTTGAGAAGATGGTTCTGGTGGCCGTGTATGAAAAAAGGCATTCTAGACATCATAAACAAACGCTTAGTGTGCCAAGAGGTTAAGAGGGAGCATTAGAGGCTAATTAGGAGATTTAGCCCACTTCCCATTCCTTAACGGAAGTGGGAAGACAATGGATTTTGTAGTTGGGCTACCTTGGTCTGAGAAGAAATGATGTGATTCTAGTTATTATGGACCTGTTGACCAAATTGGCCTATTTCTTCCTTGTAGCGACTACCTTTTCCATGGAGAGATGCGTGTAGTTGTTTGTTAGAGAGATCATTAGGTTGCAAGGTTCCCAAGTAACTATTGTCTCCAATAGAGATTCTCGTTTCCTATTTGACTTTCGATAATATGTATCGTCTTACTTCAATTTTACTTATCACCTTCACATAGATGACCAATTTGAGAAAATAATCCACATCTTGGAGGATGCCTACGTGACAATAGGTTGGTAGTTGGGAGAAGCAGTTGTCATTAGTCGAGTTTGCTTTATATAATAATTACCTCTCGGGCATCGACATGTAGACTTATGAGGTGATGTATGGCAAGAGATGCTACACACAAATCTGTTGAGAGGAACCCAGTGTGCACAAGGCAATGGCTGAGGAGTTTGTGGTTGTTGTGGAGGGCGGAGATAGTTGTTCCCTTATAGAGAAGGGAAGACAATTCTTGTGAGACACAAGAGATAGGGTTCTCCAGATCCATGAGGCCTTAAGATTGCCCAGGATAGACAAAAGTACTAATGTACCTAAGATCTAGAGTCGGCTGAGGGTGATCATGTGTTCCTTAAAGTTTCTTTTATAAAGGAATAGTTAAATTCATGAATTTAACAAAGTTCAGTCCACGATACATAGTATCATATCAGATCATTAAGAAAGTAGGGTACATCCGGTGTTTCACGTGTCCATGCTTCATAAGCACATGCATGGTGACTCTCAGCTGTTAGAGTACATCCTAGTGTGGAAGACATAGCCGTAACTATCCTTGACCATGCTGATTGTGTCAATTGTAATAAAACCATCCAAATAGTGAGGGTCTTGTAGCTAAACCAATCCGATAAGGAGTCCACATAGGAGGTTAAGTCAATGTCATGGATTAACGTGATGAACTCAAACCCAATAAGAGAATTTAGTTCAAAAGATTAATCTGTTAGGTGAGAGAGGCTATTGGAGTTAAATAGACTTTTATGATTTTTTGTGGATCTAATATGAGATTTTTAATATTGCCCACCTCTTAAGAAACCGGACGTCCACGGACGACTCTCACTTTGAATTTTTTTTAGAGCACCAAGTAGTTCTTTTTTCTTTTTGGACAGCTCTTACTCTGGACTCTTTACGACACCAGATAGCCCTTTTGTGTTTCATGTGTCCATGCTCCGTAAGCACATCCATGGTGACTCTCAGCCATTGGAGTATATCCTAGTGTGGAAGACATAGCCATAGCTATACTTGACCATGTTGATTGTGTCATTTGCATTAAAACCATCCAAATAGTGAGGGTCTTGTAGCTGAACCAATCCGACAAGGAGCCTATATAGGAGGTTAAGTCAATGTTATGGTTTCACATAATGGACTCAAACCTAATAGGAGAATTCAGTCCAAAAGATCGATTTGTTAGGTGAGAGAGCCTATTAGACTTAAGTAGGTTTCTATGATTTTTTGTGGATCCAATATGAGGCTTATAACATTGTTCACCCCTTGAGAACCTAGACATCCATAGACGGCTCTCACTCTGGACTTGTTTTTAGAGCACTAGATAGTATTTTCCCTTTGAATGGCTCTCACTTTAGACTCTTTACGATACCAAATAATCATTTTATCCTTTGAACAGCTCTCACTCTAGAGCTTATCAAACACCAGGTAATCCTCTTCCAGGTAGCTCTTTTCCATGTTGGACAGGAGGCTTTGATACTAATTTGTCATGGATCCATGTGATGGATTCAAACTCAATAGGAGAATTCAGTCTAAAAGATCGATTTGTTAGGCGAAAGAGCCTATTAGATGGATTCAATGTGAGATTCATAACAATCAATTACAAGAGACCCTAAGCCTTATTTGTTTGAGACCGCTTGAGTTCTTGTATCATCATTTTTGTAGTCCTGTTTAGATTCATGTCTCTGATGTGCCTAAGACATTGCATTGATAATATTTAATTGAGTTGTTCCTTAAGATTGATACTATACATTGTTTCTCTTATTATTATATTAGTTGTGACGATTATGTGTATTTATTGCTTATCTGTATATAGCGATATTCTTCGAATCTAGTTTAATAAACAATTAAGACCAATTACATGTTTCCACAGGTAATAATGACGTATCATGACATATTTTACTAATCTAGTTTGACCAAATCCTAAATATTACCTAACGCAATTCTTTTGTGTATAAATTAATACCAAATAGTGGTTATAGCAACGAAACGCAATTTCTTTTTCTACTTGAGCAATTTTAGCAAAAATAAGTGTGAGCGTATCGCATGTAGATAAAGGTAAAGTCCATTTTAAGAGTCATCATTCTTTTTATTTTTCTAGTTTTGATATTGATTTTGAACTTGTTTTTTCTTCTCAGATTTGGATTCATATGCAATTCATGATTTACTAAAGGTGATAAAGTTGGTGAGTAAAGGGCCTATGTCTTATAATGATCAGATCAGCAATTTACCACAATATGTTGATATGCACAAAGAAGGTAAAATATACCCAATCGCTATCTCCTTCCTTTTTATTTATTAATTTATTTTTTAAAATTTTAGTTTGGCTTTCTCCTGGAAGCTTGGCCACAATAACAAGCTCACTTATTTGTGTCCTTGTATGCGTTTGTTTATGTTTTGGGCCTTTGGGTTGCATTTTTTTTTTTAAAAATTAAATTTCTTTCTGGATTTTAGATTTCTTTTTGGTCCAAAATTTCTATTTCAGAAAATAAGGTTTTTTCTTTTTTCCATTTTCCAAAAGTCTAATCTTAACCACCAGATCTGCATAAAATCTGTTTTAATTCAATCGTGGAATTGATTTAGATTTAAAGCATTAGATTTGTTAAATCTCAGCCATTAAATCTATTTAATCTTAGCCCAAAAATCCATCTTAATTTCAGCATCTGGATTTCTTTATTCAATCCACTTAATCTTAGCCATTAGATTGTTCACCGTTGGTAGAGTTTCGTAATACTGAATCTATCTTGTTATCCAAATTTTGATTTTCACATTATTTATTTTTGAAAGCTCTTAATATTAATACTATCTTAATTTTATTGCTCTTTTCTTAAAAATTGTTGTTGGCATCTTCAACAAAGCTTTTTTTTTTTTTTTTTGGTTTTAAAATTCACAATTTTTTTTCTTTTTTTCCTTTTTATAGTTTGAGCTCTACAAAAATATTTATATTTTTCTTTTTTTTGGTTTACTATAGTAGATCTTATGATTATATGGAAAAGATATAATAATAATAATAATAATAATAATAATAATAATAATAATAATAATATCATTTTGTGAGGCATCTTAAATCAATTTTATTGTAAAATAAAATTTCTAAAAATGTTTTATGGTGGGAGACTATCAAATGCATCTAATGGGTGAGAGTATTCAATGTATCATGTACAATAGTTTGTACTTAGATTAATATATTAAAAATGGCAATTTTTAAGATAAAATTATAGAACGATATGGTATGAACAGACCATTAGCTTCTCTTGTATAATAATTTTGAATTTAAAAAATTTAAAATAGTTTTCTCTCTTAAATTAGACACGATGACAAAGAAGTCTAAGACAAAAGTACAAAACAATTAATCTTCTTCATAGCTTTGAAAAAAGTTTATTTTCTATTGAAACAACATTTTCTGAAAAGATGGCTATTACAATGAATCATATCATATTTGTTTTACAGTACTTGCTCATACTAGCAAGCAGACTTTGAACAAGTCTTCTCCTTCAGCTTCTTCGACTCAGATTGACTCCAGAAACCCTTGAGTGCACCCGAACTGGTTGTCGAGTTGAAAAGACCAACCAGTTCATACATTTTTGAGGAAGGGAAGATGGTATCAATGGTGAGGTGTGGAGCTGCTAGCGGGCAAGAAATATTTGGAAGTTCAAACTCTTTTCCCAGAAGAGTGGCCCCTTGGAACCATTCTTTGTTGCAAGTTTCTTTGGCATTGTCTGCTTTCACAACCATAGACATAGAGAAGTATGACAATAATGTTATCAGAGGAATAATGGTGGACTACTTGAATAGGAGAAGGGCCTTTTAGATAGGACCATCTCTCTTGTTAACTATTAATGCTTATAGATTAGGAAAGAGTTAGGTTTCAATACAAGATGTAAAAAAAATTCAATGAACTTAGTTGTTATGGGAAAAAATTTTGCTTTTTTGGCTGACTGGATTATCAACCCCCCCAAACAAAAAAATAAAAAATAAAAGAAACCCAACATGTTTGTTTTCCCTTTTCTGGGGTTCTTATGTACAATGCAAGTCTCACTAGTATGAAAGAAAGAAGTGAGATCAAAATTGTTTAGTATTAAAATTTGGCTTTCCTTTTAAAAAGCTATGAACATATAGTGATCATATTTCATAAGTAATGAGAATGGAGGATAAAGGATTTTGTTGAGTTGGTCTTGCTCTAGTAGATAAGAATTTGGATGGTAGGCTTTTGTGGGATAAAATTTAAATATTTTTTCATTCTTTGAAAAATCTATCCTTGGTATCACCAAGATTTTCTACATCACTATGGCTTAAAAAAAAAAAAAAAAAAAACAAAACAAAACAAAAAATTGAATGGCAATCTAGATAATTGAGTTTTTCTTGAAGTTTATATCTTGGTGACAAGGTTTAGCTAATTTAGCCTAATGGAAGGGCCAATTGCTACAACTACAGTAAAGGGCAATCTTTTATTTTATTTTATTTTATTTTATAACCAACTAGTATCTGAAACTATAGTGATATAGAAATCCATCACTGATTCGCATTTTTATCTAAAAATTATAAGACTATCACATAAAAAAGAAAAGAAAAAAACCATAAGAACTCAATAATATGACTTTGATACCATATTATGAGAGAATTTGATTCATATTTAATATGATTTTGATATCATATTAGAAGAGAACTTAACTAATATCTTAAAAATTTACCCTTTAAATACATGGTTTTTCATATTGATATACCCTGGTAGATGAATGACTTACTTGATGTTAGGGAACAAATACAAGGAGAGAATTTAACAAATCTATCATCTAAAACTTAAAAGATAAGTGAAAATTGTGATAAATTTCAGTAGAATTTTAAAATAGTATGGTTTTGGATAAAAATGATGGTTTTCCCAAGAAAAATCAATCTATGTATCTCTCCCTTTTCTCTCTGTCTTCTGCATCGTCAATTGATTTCAATTTATCTTTCATTTTCTCTCTTGATCAATTTTCTCTGTCTTCCTGATTTTTTCTCTTCTCTTCCAATTTTCTCTCTCTTCTAAATTATTAATATGTGAAACTAATTGAATGTGAAAAAAAGCGATAATTGTTCAAAAGAAAAAGAAAAAAAAAAGAAACTAGATGAGAGAAAAGAAGAGACGAAGAGAGTGAAAGAGGAATGGTGTCGAAAAATCAATCGAGAGAGAGAAATGGGAAGAAAAAATTTGATCAATTTTAATTAAATGTTTTAGTATATTCAGTTAATTATAATATTTATTTTATTTCAACTAATAATTTTATATGTAAAATAACACAATTTAAAGATAAACTAAAATAATTTAAACAAAACTCACAATTCTGAAATAAACACTCTTCTCATCCCTCCAAAAGAAATCTAAATACATCGCAAATTTTGATTTTGTGCTTAATTTGTTGTGAAAAATCTCATTAAAATTTATAAAAATCCAAAAAAAATATATACAAACCGATCTCTTGTTCCAGAGGATCTCTTGCAATTAAATCTCAAGCCTCAAAAGACCTACTATTCAATTAAATATAATTTGATTCAGTTTACAAATCGATTGATTAGTTATCATAAGAAAAAAGAGATCGAGAGAAATAAAAATCGGATTCAATTTTGATTCCGACACGTAAATGATGTCAATTAAACTTTAAGTTGCCATCGAAACCAACGGGGAAAAAAGATTGAATGCCTTTTTGTGAGTGGATATGGGTTTAAGCAAATCCTTCAATAAGCCGCACAAAAATAAAATTAGACCAAATTGAGTAACACATGAAGAAAGATGATGGGAAAAAAATGAAAATAAATTCTAATGAAATTCATTATCAAATGCTTCCACGCTTAAATGTTTATTTGCTTTTAAGCAAAAAATAAACTTTCTTTAACAAATGAGTTATTTCTCAAAATAAATCTATAATATTTTTATATTTTTTAAGAATTTATTACAAAATATTAATCATAAGCAATTTTAATTTGGAGAATATTCAACTCCTCAAATTGTTTTACTATTTAAATATTATTTTTATTTTTTTTTTATATCATGTGCAAATACTTTAGTGTAAATATTTAATATATATCAACTTCTCTTGAAAAAAAAAATGTATGACATAAGTAAATAAGTGAAAGTCATTAGAAGCAACAATAGCATATTACGCCTTTCCATGTTTATTGACCCATTTGCCCCCATCTTATTTAACATTCTACTAAAAAGCCATCCAATTTTTTAAAATGGTCAAGAAGGAAAAGAGAGAAGGTGAAGCATTCCAACTTGAGTGTCCTAGTAATTAAAAAAAAAAAACAGAGAGGGGGAAAAAGGAAGAAGAGAGAGGAATATTATTAAAAAACAGAAGAAAAATTAAGCTTTCGTCAAGATTTGGTTACAAGATTGCCTTTTTAAATTATTTTTGAAAAACTTTCTTTCTAAGATATTTTTGAAAATTATTCATTTCCTTAATTATTTCTCATGAAAATTAATGAACATTTTGAGATATTCATTTTCTTTTAAGAAATGTTTAAGCTTTTTGCAAAATATTTCAAAGCTCATCTGAAGAGGTGCAATTATTGAAAGTTTGGGGCAAAAATATAAATTCTGAAAATTATGGAGCCGAACGATAAGATGGATGAAGTTGATTAAGGACTACAATTTGATGAATATATACCTTGAGTGCAAGGCCATATAAGTTCTTTGGTAGCCTTGAGAATCTGGGAGGCTCACTTATTGGTAGAGTTTGATCAACTTCAAATTGATATAGATACAATCGATGGAGGCCTATTGTGGGCCTGTATGAGAATTTAACAATGTTGGTCCCTATGCAATCAAGAAAATGGGTTGAATTGGTTGGTTTCAAATTGTAGATTTTATTTCACTTAAAATCTAACTTAAAATCTAAATCCAAATTATAAAAAATATGCAAATGTAAGTGTATAAATTTAAAAAGTAGAGATAGAGAGATCAAACCCAATTTATAGTGGTTCGATCTTGTGCGTATGTCCACTCTTTTAGTTTAGCAAGCCAGGATCTAGCGATAGTTAATTTTCACTATTTACAAACCAGTACAATACTGAGATGTTGACAATCTGCATCTTCTCCCTTGAAGATGACTTAGTCCAACACTTACTCGATTCAAACTCTCTTACACCTAGCCTATTAACCCAAGAGAATGTTCTTCGCACTTCCCTTAGACTTGTGATTCTATACAAAAACTAAAACAATGGTTACAGAAGTGAAGAAACTGATCTGACAGCAGGAATGTGATAATGTGTAAAATGTTAAATTTATTGTTATTATTATGGGTTGATTTTGCACTGATTAATGTTCTAATAATTGATTTTATCGATTTTTATTTTTAGGTAATTGGAATCAGAAAACTTGGAGTAAAATGGGCTTAATGAGGCAATTTTGGAGCTTAATGAAGCAAACCATCTTATTGGGCCTTGAAGAAGAGAAGAAGCTCAAAGTTATTTTTAGGAGAGTTTTTATTTAGTAGAACTTGTTTTAGTAAAGTTATGATTTGTTGTCTTACCTATTTTTGGAGAGTCTTTATTTTATTAGGAAAGATTTTTTCTGGTCTAGAAAAAAAAAAAAAACCTTAGCAATTTCTTTTCACACGGCAGGATGTATCTTTCCAAAAAAAGAATAGGGTTGGCGTGTGGTTGCCAAAATTCTTCTCAACAAGAGGTTGGCAGCACATATTAAAAAAGAGGCAGCTGCTTATATTTCACATTCCTCAAGAAGCGACAAAGCTGATGGCTGGGGTCATTCTTCTTTCTCTCCAAAAACATTTTTTTCTTTTTTTTTATTTTCTTTTGTTAAAAACTCACCATCATGAGTGGTTAGTTTATTTTTTTGATTCAAGGAGAATTTTTATTCGATTATCTTTACTGTGAGGTTAGGCATTTTTAATTTAATTTCTTGCCCTTTTTATTTAAAGTATTCGTTGATTCTTGATTTTATTTATATGAAAAATTAGTATTGGTTAATCTAACAATTTAATTCAGTATTAATTTTTTCTATTGCTATCCAGGATTTCAGTGATCTGTAATTATCATGAATAAATGATACAAGTAGCAACTAAGTTATTTTTGTTTATGAGTCTTTTATCGGTATTCATATTTAACCTAGAGAATCAATGGAATAAAATTAAATAATTATGGCTATCCCAATTATTTGTATTTTGGTTTAACTATTTTCACAAATCTTAATTCTATCATTATATTGATATGAAACGATATCGTATCCAGTCGATTAATGATAAGTTTTGATTGGATGCTGGTTTTGGTCAATTAATCTAGAAAAATACAAGATTTATTACGGCTATCCTAATAAATCTAAAATTAAATGTTTGAATTGTAAGAAAAATATTTTTAACCAATGATCAGTGAAACAATTAAATGTGGTGAATTCTTGAATCAGAGTTTTGATAGACTTATTTTCTTTTAATATTTATTATTTTCATTGTTAATTTGTTTCTTATTTTTTTAGTTGTTATTTTTAATTTAGGAATTTATTTGACAAAACCCCACATTTTCATTTTTTAACACTTAACTAAGAAATTAAATCAATTTAATTCCCTTGGGATTCGAGTTGGTACTACTATTGCTATAAATTTATCACATCGGGGAATCGGCATTAATTTTGAAGGTTTCAATAATTCGTCAAAATTTTGAGTTCGTATACATTGTGAACAACAGGAATGCAAAGTAAGTCATTAGAACTTTTTGAACAAGTAGGTGATTTTAGGTTTTGTTTTCTCTCAACTCAATGCTCGAAAAAACTCCGTAAAAGCTTCTGAACAAAGACTGATTATAGCACTTTAAAGTCCATTTCAAGTTGTATCTAAAGCTCTCTTATATCGAGTTGATATATGGCTCTCAAAACCCCTTCAGGACCAGCTTACACAAGAAAATCACAACTCCAGATCCTACTTTTCAGCCTACTTTGAGATCTAATATCTCATTCCCACCACCTCGAATTTTCTCTGTAAAATATACTGTATAATCTCTATATATAGCACTTTAAATTCTAAGAAGTGAGCCCCCAAAACTGGTCACGATTATGAAGATATAATGCTGCAAAATTGGCTCACTAGCACACTTACTGCAGTAAAAAAAATTAGCTTAACTTCCTTACTTTGAGTTTGATTTTCTCCACCAAAATTTTTGAATTTTACTACTATTATTTATCATATTCAAACATCAACAATCCTCTTAAAATGTGGAATAGTTAAATTTAGGAATATAGCAAAGTTCAGTCCACCGTACAAAGTATCGGATCAGATCATTAAGAAATTAGGGTATTGTATTTTAATTATTTTATGGATTATCATTGATTAATTATTTAGATTTGATTATTGGATTATTAAATAATAAAAATTATGAAATATTATTTATATTTTATATTATGTTAAGCACTTGACCAATAGATGGATATTGTAATGGGCTTTGTCAATAAATAGTCTATGATGGGTTGCACTATTCATATGTAGCCATTATGAGAGGTCCCTATTCTCATCTGATATAACCATCTCTTTAGTTGCCTCATCGTAGGTGAATATTATTTTGGATATCGAAAGAGAGCAGTAATCCTCTTTGGTTCTCAGAAAACAAAACGAAACGTCACCTCATCCAAAACGCATGATGAATCCTTCATTGGTGCTAGGTACATAATTTCATCATCAATTATTTTATCTGTATATTTATGAACATGCTTTATTTCGTATTTACATCTGAAATCCGATCTAGGTGATTTGTAAATTAATTTATTATTTGGTATCAGAGCTTTAGTAGATCACGTATTATGGCTTGAAACCTAAATATATTGTTTTTGATTTCAACTCAATCTGACCAAATTAAGTTTTTTTTTTTTTTTTTTTTTGTTAAGAAGATGTGGGGTTGTAAAGTTTACGATTAAAAATCTAGAACTCTTTTTATTAGGCATAGAGCCCAAGTTTTTTATGATATGATTGAAAGTGGATTTAAGGATTACTATATTCAAAATATGCATTTTAATTGACTAGAACCTCAGATCTCGTTCAGTCTGGTTGGTGGGTTTCATGATCTGGGTTCCAAAAAAAAAAAAAAAAAACTCTTGTGCCAGAATAACTATTTTAATTGTTGTACTTTTGGTTTTGAACCTAAAATTTGCTAAAATGATTTTCATTTTCTATGATATATGTATACTAGGTACTCTCTCTGGTGTAATTTGTTTTAATCACAGAATAAATTTTAGATCTTGATATAGATTAAAACCCACATATTTTAAGTTAAATTAAATACTTTGTGAATTATGCAATTTAGTATTATTCTGTGCAAAAATCTAATTATTATTTTGTGTAATTGTGACTTGCCTATCATGAGTATAATTACACAAAATTTTTGAAGATTTAATAATTAAATTCTTTTAAGAATTTATATGTGTGAGTGTGTGTGTATATATATATATTCACGTTAATGATGATTATACCCTATCGGTATGTTGTTATTAACGTGATTTATTATTGATGCGATGTACTATTTATTCTAATATTATGTCAATTATATTTCAAGTATCCTATCGGTATTAGAATTTTGGTGACATGAGATTTTGTGCATTGAATGTTTATATTTCTTGTTTGTTGTGATTCGTAACCCTTAGGCGGGATTATGATGAATAGGAAATCTAGTTAAAAAGGTATATTTGGCTTAGCATAAAGAATCATTTATTTCTGATTGCATAGTAATACTATTTTGCATGTATCTTAAATGATTCTTTGTTAAATTTGATACCGGCTTCATTGCCTATGCAATTGACTTTTGTCAAAACTTTAAATGGGACCAATTTTGAGGACCGGAAAGAGTCTTTGGATCTGTATTTGGCCATCACCAACATGGATTTGGCTTTAAGAGAGGAGGAACCTCCTGCTCTAACATCTCAGTCCATTGCTACTGATAAAGTTTCTTGTGAAAAGTGGGACCACTCAAACAGAGTGTGTCTTATGGTAATGAAATATACCATGGAAAAGTCGATTAGACAGAGTATTCCAAAGACCAATAATGCTGTGACTTTTCTAAAATCTGTTGGTGAGAAATTTAAAACATTTGACAAAGGTCAAAAGGGTCATTTTCTTTCTCTATTGGAGAAGACCAAATATGATGGTGTGAGTGGAGTGCGTGAACACATGATGAAGTTGGTGCATTATTACAACAAGCTAAAGTTACTGAAAGTTGAACTTGGTGAGAGTTATTTAATTTGGTAGGTTTTGGAGTCTTTCCCACCACAATTTGATGTTTTGAAGACATCCTATAACACTTAGAAAGATGAGTGGACTGTTGATGAGATGATTGCCATTGTTACTCAAGAGGAAGAATCTATGAAGAAGGGGAGACCCCATAGTGCTTAGGTTGTTGCTTCTAGCTCCGGTATTAAGAATGAAAAGAAAAATTGTAAGGTGCCAAAAGCAAGCCTTAAGGAAAATTAGCATAAAACGTATAACTTAAGAAGAAATTTTTCAAAGGAAATTGCAAATTTTGTATGAAATATGGTCATAAGATGGAAGATTGCTATTTCCTTAAGAAGAAATGTGAGAAAGAAGGTATCCATGTAGTTCTAGTTTGTTTTGAATCTAACGTAGTTGATGTTCCTTCCAATTCTTGGTGGTTGGATTCCGGTGCTACTATTCATGTTGTGAATTCTTTACAGGGATTCAAAAGTCTGAGGAAGCCAAGTAAAGCAAAGTGAGAAATTATTGTGGGAAATGGAGCTAAAGTTGTAGTAGAACATATAGGAGTGGTTTCTTTGAATTTGTCTTCTGGACATACCTTGTTGCTAAAGGATGCTATTTATGTACCTTCTATGAGAAGGAATTTGATTTCTATTTCGGCTTTAGATACATGTGGCTATACATTTCAATCTAGCAATGGAAAACTTGTTATGCATTTCGATTCTATTATGGTTTGTTCTGAAGTTTTATGTGATGGGCTGTATATGCTAAATCTGAATAGTATGTGTATTAATTCTATTATTGGACATAAGCATAGTAGGGTTGATGAAAATTCTTCTATGTTGTGGCATAGACGTTTGGGGCACATTTTTAAACCACGAATTGAGAGGTCAAACAAGGTATTTTGCATGATTTGGATTTTTCTGACTTTAATACTTATACGGATTGTATTAAGCAAAAGCTTCCTGCTAAAGCTAGAAACAAAGGTGTAAATAGATGTGTTGATGTATTGGAACCAATTCACATAGACATTTGTGGACCCATTACACCTGTTGCAATGGGTGGTTATAGGTATTTCATCACCTTTATAGATGATTATTCTAGGTTTGGCTGGATTGATCTTATTCAAGAAAAATCTGGTTCCTTGAATGCTTTTAAATCTTTTAAGGCTGCCATTGAATTGAAGACAGGTAAAAAAATTAAATTTGTAAGGTCTGACAAGGGTGGTGAGTATTATGGTAGATATGATGAAATCGGTCAAAACCCAGGACCTTTTGCCAAATTTCTTCAAGAATGTGGAATTGAGACACAATACACCATGCCCATAACTCCTAAACAAAATGGAGTTGCAGAAAAGCGAAATCGCACTCTCTTGGATATGGTGAGATGTATGTTGGGTTATTCATCTTTGCCTGAATTTCTTTGAGGTGATGCCCTAAGGACTGCAGTGTACATTCTAAATCAAGTGTCTAGCAAGTCTGTGCCAAAGACTCCCTATGAAATGATGATCGAAAAGAAACCCACTTTAAAACATTTCCATGTATGGGGTTGTAAGGCAGAGATAAGACCTTATAACCCTCAATTGAAGAAGTTAAACTTTAAAACTGTTAGTGGTTTTTTTATTGGTTATTGCGTGGGTTCTAGAGGCAACAAATTCTATTGTCCCTCTCACTCTGTACGAGTTATTGAATCTAATGGTGCTATTTTCTTTGAGGATAACTTGGTGAGTGGGAGCCAAATACCACGAACAGTCACCCTTAGAGAGTATAGTGTTGTTATTCCTATGTCAGCTAGTTCATTTCCTGCTGATGTTATGCTTCCAGTTGTTCATGGTAGTAATCAAGGCCTTCTAGAAAATGATGACATGGTGGTATCATTAGTGAATGAACAGGGGCATAATGATGTTGCTGAAGAAGAAGTTCCATTAAGAAGATCTCAGAAAATACGCAGGCCATCTATATCTAATGATTATATTGTGTATCTCCAGGAACATGAGTTTGACCTTGGTGATAATAATGACCCTGTGACTTTTGAGGAGGCTATTTCTAGTTCTCATACTTCTGAATGGCTTAACGCTATGCAAGATGAATTAGCTTCCATGCATCAAAATGGTGTTTGGGATCTTATGGAATTACCAAAAGGTTGCAAAGCAGTTGGATGCAAATAAGTCTTTAAGGCCAAGCGTAGTCCAAATGGTGCAGTTGAGAGATACAAAGCCAGATTGGTAGCAAAAGGCTACAGTCAAAGAGAGGGCATTGATTATATGGAGACCTTCTTACCAGTTTCCACTAAAGACTCATTTCGAGTTGTTATGGCTTTAGCTCACTTTAATTTAGAACTTCATCAAATGGATGTGAAAACAGTCTTTTTGAATGGAGACTTAACTAAAGATGTTTATATGGTTCAACCTGATGGTTTTGTTAAAGAAGGTAGAGAACACTTAGTTTGTAAGCTAAGAAAGTCAATTTATGGGTTGAAACAGGCTTGTAGACAATGGTATTTGAAATTTGATCAGATAGTCACTTCTTTTGACATTAAGGAAAATATTTCAGATCAGTGTATTTATCTAGAGAAGAGTGGGAGTCACTTCATAATTCTTGTTTTGTACGTTGATGACATACTTCTTGCCAGCAGTTGTGTTAAACTTTTGGATGAGACAAAACACATGTTAAATAGCCACTTTGCTATGAAAGATCTTGTTGATGCTTTTTTTGTTTTAAGCATCCAAATTCATCATGATAGGTCTTGTGGTATTCTTGGATTGTCTCAAAAGGGATATATAGAAAAAGTTCTCAAAAGATTTAACATGCATTCTTGCTCCCCATGTGTTGCACCTGTTCAAAAGGGTGATTAACTCTCTAAATCTCAATGTCCTCAAAATGATAATGAAAGGGCTGAAATGGAAAAGGTCCCATATGCTTTCGCTATGCAAGTCTATACTCGTCCTGATATTGCATTTGCTATTAATGCTTAGGGAGATACTTGAGTAATTTTGGTTCGAATTATTGGAAAGTAATGAAGAAAGTCATGAGGTACTTGCAAGGTACCAAGGACTATATGCTGACTTACAAGAAGTCTGGTCAGCTTGAAGTCACTGGCTATTCTGATTCTGATTTTGCTGGTTGCCCAGATGACAAGAAGTCCACTTCTGGTTTTATTTTTATGATGGCAAGAGGAGCTGTTTCTTGGAAAAGTGTTAAACAAACAATTACTACTACCTCAACCATGGAAGCGAAGTATGTCGCTTGCTATAAGGCTACTTGTCAAGCCATGTGGCTGAAAAATTTGATTTTAGGCTTTCATATTGTTGAGAGCATATCTAGACCACTTGTTATATATTGTGACAATATTATTGCTATACATTTCTCTCAAAACAACAGGAGTTCTACTCCCTTAAAGCACTTTGATATAAAGTACCTGTTTGTTAGAGAGAAAGTATAAGAATTTTAGACTCGGATTGAATACACTGCTACTGAACACATGCTAGCAGATCCACTAACTAAAGGCTTACCTATTGGAGTTTTTCAACGTCATGTAACTCATATGGGCCTAGTTAAGTCTTTTGATGTTTTGGGTTAGTGGGAGTTTGAATTTGTGCATCTATTTGTTTAGTAATTATTTTGATAAATGTATTAGATGACATGCCAATAATATCATCATATCTCTGATAGCATCATTGAAATTCTCAGACCATTAGTTTGAGTATTGCATATTTGTTTTATATAGTTATGTAGTTCTCTATCCATATTTGTTTCATGTGAAATATGTGGCCGTGACATGTATGATATTTTATCCCTATTGAGTAGAATGTTTTACATGATTAAGGCTTCATATTTCCCTTGGATCATTAGTTGATGAGTGCTTTGGTTATCATTGATATTTATTTTGGTTGCAATGATCCTTTATTTCTAAAAACTGACTAATGCTATCTAAGTGGGAGAATGTTGCATTTTAATTTTTTTATGGATTAACATTAGTCAATTATTTAGATTTGATTATTGGATTATTAAATAATATCAATTATAAAATATTATTTATATTTTATATTTCATTAAGCACTTAACCAATAGATAGATATTGTAATGGGTTTTATCAATGAATAGTCTATGATGGGTTAGACTGTTCATATGTAGCCATTATGAGAGGTCCCTACTCTATAACCATCTCTTTAGTTGCCCTATCGTACGTGGAGATTATTTTGGATATCAGAAAGAGAGCAGTAATCCTCTCTGGTTCTCAGAAAACAAAACGAAACGTCAACTCATCCAAAACACAAGATGGATCCATCGTTGGTGCCAAGTACATAATTTCATCATCAATTATTTTATCTGCATATATATGAACATACTATATTTCGTATCTACATCTGAAATCCGATCTAGGTGATTTGTAAATTAATTCATCATAGGGTGCATCCGGTGTTTAACGTGTCCATGCTCCGTAAGCACATGCATGGTGACTCTCAACCGTTGGAGTACATCCTAGTGTGGAAGACTTAGCCATTGTTATCCTTGACCATGCTGTGACTGTGTCATTTGTAATAAAACCATCCAAATAGTGAGGGTTTTGTAGCTGAACCAATCCGTTGAGGAGCCCACATAGGAGGCTAAATCAATCATAAGAGACCATAAGCCTTATTTGTTTGAGACTGCTTGAGTTCTTGTATCATCATTTTTGTAGTCCTGTTTAGATTCATGTCTTTGGCACATGATGTGCCTCAAGACATTGTATTGATAATATCTGGTTGAGTTGTACCTTGAGAATGGTACTATGCATTGTTTCTCTTATTATCATATTGGTTGTGATGGTTATATGTCTTTATTGCTTTTCTATATATAGCGATATTCTTCGAATCTAGTTTAATAAATGATTAAGACCAATTACATGTTTCCATGGGTATAAAATGACGTATCATAACATATTTTACTAATCTAATCTCACCAAATCCTAAGTATTACCGAACGCAATTTTTTTTTTGGTACCTTATCTTAGACACCATCTGGTATCTGGTGTTTTGTCCCGACTAATCCGGACCGACCGCTGCAGTGGCTCCTTTCGGAGGGCGGGTCTCCAACGGGGAACGCTCTATACATATGAGAGTCTGATGCTATCAATGGGAGTTGAACCTTGGTCATATTTAAAGGTACTCAACCTCACATTTACCGAATGCAATTCTTATGTGTATAAATTAGTACCAAATAGTGGTTATAGCAAGGAATCGAAATTTCTTTTCCTACTCGACCATTTTCAGCAAAAATAAGTGCGAGCGTACCGCATGTAGATAAAAGGTAAAGTCCATTTTAAGAGTCATCATTCTCTTTGTTTTTCTAGTTTCGATATTGATTTTGAACTTGTTTGTTCATCTCAGATTTAGATTCATATGCAATTCATGATTTACTAAAGTTGATAAAGTTGGTGAGTAAAAGGCTTATGTTTTATAACGATCAGATCGGTAATTTACCACAATATGTTGATATGCACAAAGAAGGTAAAATATACCCAATCACTATCTCCTTCCTTTTTATTTATTTATTTATTTATTTAAGTTTATGTTTTGGGCCTTGGGGTTGCATTAAAAAAAATTAAATTTCTTTCTGGATTTTAGATTTCTTTTAGATCCAAAATTTCTATTTCAAAAAATAAAATTTTTTCCCCATATTCCATTAGTCTAGTCTCGACCACCAGATTTACATTAAGAACTATTTTAATTTCAATCATAGAATTGATTTCGATTTAAAGCGTTAGATTTGTTAAATCTCTGCCATTAAATCTATTTAATCTTAGCCCAAAAATCCATCTTAATTTCAGCATCTGCATTTCCTTATTCCATCTATTTAATCTTGGCCATTAGACTATTCACCATTGGTAGAGTTCCGAAATATTGAATCTGCCCTCTTATCTAAACATTGATGTTTCACATTATTTATTTTCAAAATCTCTTAATATTAATACTATCCTAATTTAATTGCTATATTCTTAAAATTTGTTGCTAGGTATCTACAGCAAAGCTTTTTTTTTTTTTTTGGTTTTAAAATCAGCAATTTTTTTTTCTTTTTTCCTTTTTACTATTTGAGCTCTACAAAAATATTTATATTTTACTTTTTTTGGTTTACTATAGTAGATCTTATGATTTTATGGAAAAATATAATAATAATAATAATAATAATAATAATAATAATAATAATAATAATAATAATAATAATAATAATAATATCATTTTGCGAAGCATCTTAAATCAATTTTATTTGTAAAATAAAAGTTCTAAAAATGTTTTCTGGTGGGAGACTATCAAATTTATCTAATGGGTGAGAGTATTCAATGCATCATGTACAATGGTTTATACTTAGATTAATACATTAAAAATGGCAATTTTTAATATAAAATTATATAATGATATAGTATGAACAGATCATTAGTTTCTCTTGTATAATAATTTTGAATTTAAAAAATTTAAAACAATTTTCTCACCTAAATTAGTCACGACGACGAAGAAGTCTAAGACCAAAGTACAAAACAATTAACCTTCTTCATAACTTAGAAAAAAGTTTATTTTTTATTGAAACAATATTTTCTGAAAAAAATGGATATTACAATGAATCATATCATATTTGTTTTACAGTACTTGCTTAGACTAGCAAGCAGACTTTGAACAAGTCTTCTTCTTCTTTAGCTTCTTCGACTTGGATCGACTCTAGAAACCCTCGAGTGTACCTGAACTGGTTGTCGAGTTGAGGAACCAACCAGTTCATACATTTTGGAGGAAGGGAAAATGGTGTCAATGGTGAGGTGTGGAACTCCTAGTGGGCAAAAAATATTTGGAAGTTCAAACTCTTTTCCAAGAGGGGTGGCCCCTTGGAACCATTCTTTGTTGTAATTTTCTTTGGCATTCTCTGCCTTCACATCCATAGACAGAGAGAAGTAAGACAATTATGTAATCATAGGAACAATGGTGGACTACTTGAATAGGAAGAGGGCCTTTTAGATAGGATCATCTCTCTTTTTAACTATTAATGATTATAGATTAGGAAAGAGTTAGGTTTCAATGCAAGATGTAAAAAAAAAATCAATGAACTTAGTTGTTGTGGGGAAAAATTTTCCTTTTTTGGCTAGCTGGATCATCAAATCCCCCCAAAATAAATAAAATAAAAGAAACCCAACATGTTTGTTTTCCTTTTTTGGGGTTCTTTTGTACAATGCATGTCTCACAAGTATGAGGAAAGAAGTGAAAATCAAAATTGTTGAGTGTTAAAATTTGTCTTTCCTTTTTTAAAAAGCTATGCAAATATGAATAATGATCATATTAATTCAAAAGTATTGAGAATTGAGGATAAAGGATTGTGTTGAGTTAGTCTTGATTCTATTAGATAAGAATTTGCATGGTAGGCTTTTGGGAGACAAAATTTAAATTTTTTTTTCATTCTTTGAAAAATCTATGATTAGGATCACCAAGATTTTCTATATCATTATAGCTTTTATTTTTCAAAAAAAAAAAAATACTAAATAGGTATCTTGATAATTGAGTTTTTTCTCAAATTTTGTATCTTTGCGACGAAGTTCAGCAGATTTAGCCCTAAGGAAGAGCCAATTGCTACAACTAAAGGGCAATCTAACAAAAGATGTCCATTGTGTTATTGAAACTAATTACACATTTCAGAAAACTAGAATGGTTACATGTTAAAAGTTCTCTTTGGCAGAGGTCAAATCGTTAAAAGGAGTGAATTATGCATTGTGGGGACAAGGGCCTCCCTTCCCCCTCCTGAAGAACATGTCATATTCCTAGATTATTCTTGCAAAACCAAGATTTAAAGACATTACACACTTCTACCTCACCTTAGATTTGAGAAAATTTATCAAATTGATTTTGAAATTGAAAGAGATGTAAAACCTTCAAGATTCAACAAATCCATGAACTCAAAGGAGAGCGTGTGCCATGATCTTCTTGATGATGGTGTGTAGAAGTCATTCCTCTATGCTCTCTCTCTCTCTCTCAGGTCGTTTGTATGCTATATAATTCAAACACCATTCAAAAGAAATCTCCAGAACTTACCCTTAAATACTTTCATCAATCTTCTTTTTCCCTCTTATGATGGCTCTTCAAGAAAGTCTGAACCCTAAAACTTCAGAATTTATGCCCAAAACACAACTACCACGCACTCTAGAACCCTTTATGGATCATTTTACAACAATTTAGAAAATTATAATATTTTGATTTTATCTCTAAAAAATCCTTCCTATTTGGCTTACACCAAACCCCTTGATTCTCTCTCTTTTATGATAACTCTAGATTCTCAAGCACTTCTCCAAAATTAAGGATAAAATCTAACTTTGGGGAGTTGGATGGATAGTTTGAAATATTTGATCTTAAGTTTTGATGGTAAATTGATTGGATTGGGGAAAAGAGAGAAGAATAGTCTAGAAAGTGGAGTGAAAATGTTTGAGTCTCGTGGATTCTAAAATCTCACTTTTCCTTTTATATTCAAACTCATTTTCTATATTTTCTTAATAACCCTCTTACTCCTCTAAATTACACAAAGTGTCCAATATGTTCTTTTTACATTATTGGGAAGATCAACTTTATGAATTTAAGTGCTTAAAATTATATTTCGTTGAGAAAAATATGTTTAAAATGAAAAATATAATTTATGAAAAAATAAATACAAAAAACCAGTACTTTACTTTAAGGTCAGACCGAGAGAACTCCACCAAGAAACTAAGAGATTTAATCGAGAAACCTCTACAAACCATCAATACTTTCTCGATTAATCGGGAGGTTTAAACAAGAGAGTTGTACAAAGTACCGGTACTTTCTCTGTAACACCAGACCATTTGAGATTTAGAATCAACACTCTAAATCTTTAATGGTCTGTGTTATAGAGAAAGTATCAATACTTTGTGGAATACTCTCACCACTTTTTGTGACAACTCTAAATCCTCAGACCTTTCTCTAAAATCAAGACTAAAATCAAGGTTAAAATAGTCCGGTGTTGACTCTGAATCTCAAATGGTTCGGTGTTACAAAGAAAGTATCAGTATTTTTTGGAACTCTTTCAATTAACTGAGAAAGTACTAGTACTTTGTGAACCACCGAGTACTTGATCGGTTAACCAAGTTATATCGATACTTTTTCTATAACACCATACCATTTAAGATTTAGAGTCAATCCAAACACCCTCCGCAAGAAATCTCTGAAGCTTACCTTTAAGTACTTTTATTAATCTTCTTTTTCTCTCTCATGATGGCCCTTCAAGAAAGTCTAAACCCTCAAGCTCCAAAATTCATCCCAAAACACAACTACTACACATTTTAGAACCCTTTATGGATCATTTTATGACAATTTAAAAAAATTATAATATCTTGATTTTGTCTCCAAAGAATTCTTACTGTTTGGATTACACCAAACTCTTTAAATCTCCCCTTTTTGTTATAACTCTAGATTCTCAAACCCTTTTCCAAAATCAATGTTAAAATTTAACTTTAGGAGTTCAATAGATAGTTTGGAATCTTTGATATTAAGTTTTGGTGGTGAATCGATTGGGTTTAAGAAAAGAGAGAAGAATAGTTTAGAAAGTGGAGTAAAATGTTTCGATTTCATAAATTCTAAAATCTCACTTCTCCTTTTATCTTCAAATCCATTTCCAGTATTTTCTTAATAGGCCTCTTACACCTCTAAATTATATAAAGCGTCCAATATGTTTTTATTTGTAAAATAAAATTTCTAAAAATGTTGTGGTGGGAAACTATCAAATGCATCTAGTAGGTGAGAGTATTCAATGCATCATGTACAATAGTCTGTACTTAGATTAATACATTAAAATTGGCAATTTTTAAGATAATATTATAGAACGATATAGTGCGAACAAATCATTAGCTTCTCTTGAATAATAATTTTGAATTTAAAAAATTTAAAATAATTTTCTCACTTAGATTAGACACGATGACAAAGAAGTCTAAGATCAAACTACAAAACAATTAAATCTTCTTCATAACTTAGAAAAAATTTTATTTTCATGGAAACAACATTTTGTGAAAAGATGGCAATTACAAGGAATCATTATCATATTTGTTTTACAGTACTTGCTCGGACTAGGAAGCAGACTTTGAACAAGTCTTCTTCTTCTTCTTTAGCTTCTTCAACTTGGATCGACTCCAGAAACCCTCCACTATACCCAAATTGGTTGTCAAGTTGAGGAACCAACCAGTTCATATATTTTGGAAGACGGGAAAATGGTGTCGATGGTGAGGTGTGGAGCTGCTAGCGGGCAAGAAATATTTGGAAGTTCAAACTCTTTTCCAAGAGGGGTGGCCCCTTGGAACCATTCTTTATTGTAATTTTCTTTGGTGCATTGTCTACTTTCACATCTAATGAGGTCATCAAGGCTGCAAAGAATTCGCATGATCCAACTCAAATTCCAGTAGGCTCAAGTTAAAAAGTTCAAGGAAGTACTGAATAACTTAATTTAAAATGTTTTACAATAAGAAATTTGAAACCAAATGAATGAAAAACCAAAATAGACATTAATTATGCTCATATAAGCCCAATTGGAAGAATAAATGGTCCAAAATTATCCAAAACTAAGGGAGGATGAAAATAAAAAAAAAATAGCAGCAAAGACCGGTAAAATAGTTTAGTTTACTTAGTTTTCTTTTTTTGTAGTAGTTTATATTTTAGTTTCCTAATTTTTGATTATTTAGAGAGTAATTAAATTTCTAATTGTCATTTTAGTCTCTACCTCTAATCTATAAATAGACTATTACACATTGTGTAAAATCAAAATATTTTTTGAGAAAAATAAATATTATTTGTGAGAATTCTTTACACAAGTCATGTTCTTTTGAGAACTTTTGAACTTATTCAAAATAGGTGTCTTGTTTAGTTCTTGAGTTATCAATCTAGACTTTGAACCATCTACTTATGGCATCATTCATTCCATTATAATACCAAAGTTCTTATTCTAATGAAAAACGGGTCTGAAATCACATACTTTAGGTTCTTCCTTCTTTAAAGCAACAAGTTGAAGTCTTATTTCCATCAGTTCAAAATTATTCGTTGGGACGATTTTTGGGCTATATTAACTTGTTCGTGGGTTCTACAGTTTCTATATCCATTGGGTTCACATTAGTTGGTATCAAAGCTAATCCAAGTTTTTTTTTCTTTCGAATTATTCTTATTTTTTTCATCTTTCTTTTGTTATTGTTTGTGTCTTGAAACTCTAATTCCAATCTCGATTTATCATCTTGGCCAAAATTCTTCATTCATTGGTTTAATTCTTGTTTTTGGTATATTTCATTCTTGATTTTTTTTTTTTTTTGAGCTGCCATAGTTCAATAGGGACCGTAGAGAAAAAAAAAAGGGGGCAGTGAAAAAAAATGCAACCAAAAAAACAAAGAAGGGTCACAAAAAAGAGGAAGGCCCATAAAAAAAGAGGCCGAAAAGAAAAAAGAGACAACTTCCAAATTTTGCATCTTGTTCTCAAAGTTGATAATTGTTTATTTTGTGATCTTGTTAAAATTTGGCAAGTTTTCCTTATTATTTTGTATAATTATTTTGTATATTGAGTTTGAAATATTTCCTTATTTGTGCACTTTCCTAAATTTGTGCACTTACCTAAATTCAAAACTTTCCATATTTGTTCTCCTTTCTTGTAATCTTTTTTGGTTCACATTTCTTATTTGTTCCATTCTTTATCTATTTTTTTTCTAACTTAGAATTTTTTCAAATTTATGAATTTTCTTATTTCTCACTTTTTCTTTCCTTCTTTTTGCTTTCTTTGTTTTTCTTGTCAAACTTTCTTCCACATAAGTCATTGAATTTCACAAGACAATTATTTTTGAGTTGAATTCTCAAGTTCAATAAAGAACTTGACTAAGTGAAGTAGAATAGTAAAAGATAAGAGAGAATTCATTAAGATAAAAGAAAAATTCAAAGAATGAAATACGAGTGGATTTGAGTGAATCATTATTTTTGAGTGAAACGTGTGAGGGAGTGTGGTGAGATTTTTTCCTATTTTATTCTAACATTGTCTTGCAGATTCCAATCATATCTTAAAATAAAAAAGATAGCACAAATGAGGAGGTTCAACTACATGTTGAGTCGAATCTACAATTACAAGAATTTATAGGGGAGATGAGATGGATAATGAAGAGGGAGTTAGATCTTATACATGAAAGGTTGGATAGGATAGAAGAGGGGTCACAAAGGAGGCAGACAACAATAGTGTCGAACCCTTCCAGGAGGAATAGTTTTCAGCAAAGGGAAGCTAAATTTGTGGATGAGTTTGAAGAGGATGGGTTAGAGGAGTTTGATAGGTTGTCAGTAGGTAGTTATAGGAGATTTGGTCAGGATAGAGAAGTTAGGAATTGGATAATTAACAATTTAGGTAATATCAAGATAAAAATTCTGTCGTTTCAAGGCAAAAGTGATCTTGAAGCATACCTTGAGTAGGAAAAGAAAATGGAGTTGGTTTTTTATTGTCACAACTACTCCAAATTAAAAAAGGTAAATCTTACTGCCATTGAGTTTACTGATTATGCAATTGTATGGGGTGATCAGTTGTGCATCAATAGGAAATGGAACGAGGATCATCCCATTGAAACTTGGGATGAGATGAAAAGGGTGATGAGATGACAATTTGTGTTGAGTCATTACTATCGGGATTTATATCTCAAGTTACAAAGTCTCTACCAAGGTTAGAAGTGTAGACGAGTATTATAAAGAGATGAAGATGGCTATGATTAGAGCCAATGTGGAAGAAGATCGAGAGGTGACAACAGCCAGGTTTTTGAATGGTTTAAACCAAAAGATTGTTAACACGATCGAGCTTCATCATTATGTGGAGTTATAGGATTTAGTATATATGGCAATTAATGTTGAGAGACAGCTCAAGGGAGGTAACACAGGGCCAAGACTAGCCCCACAGATTTCGAGTACAACATCTTGAAGAATGAACTACCCAAAGAAAGAAGAAAATCCAGCCATCTCCAAGGTTAAACCGGAGCATAAACCAACTGCCTCCACCACGACTTCTCAAGGTAAGGTAGCCTCCACTTCAACTCATTCTAGATAAATTAAATGTTTTAGGTGTTAGGAAACGGGACACAAAACTAGCCAATGTCCAAACACGCAAATTATAGTGGTTTAGGAAAGTGGTGCAATCGAGTTCGAAGATGAATATGACATTGATTATACGCCACCATCAAAAGACACCCTCATCAGAGATGAGGAGTATGGAGCTAAACATGATGAGATGTCAGCATTAGTTATATGTCGAGTCTTAAGCTTACAAGCCAAAGGAGATGAAGAAAAACTACAGTTGGAGACAAGGTCTGTATTTTGATTATTAATTGTGGTAGTTTTACTAATGTTGCGAGTATGATTTTAGTGGAAAAGCTGAATTTTTCAACCATTAAACATTTACAACCATACAAGCTACAATGGTTGAATGATAGTGGAGAAGTGAGGGTTACAAAACAAGTTGTTGTGTTATTCCAGATTGGTAAATATAAAGATGAGGTGTTGTGTGATATGGTACCAATGCAAGCTGGGCATGTTTTGTTAGGAAGACCATGGCAATTTGATCGATATGTGCAACATGACGGCTTCACTAATAAATATTTGTTCATATTCAATCAACAAAAAATTATTCTAATTCCGATGACACCAAAACAGGTCTATGAAGACCGAGTGAGATTGCAAAAATTAAGTGAACAAAAGAAATTAAGAGATCAAAATGAGTTGAGAGAACCAAAAAAAAAAGAGAAAAAAAGAGAGAGAGGCCGAATTTGGTGAGGAAGAGAAAAGAGAGAAAGATTCGGCCAATGAGATAAAATTCAAAAGAAAACAAAGGAATTTCTGTGCCAAAACAAGTGAGATTAAGAGAGTAATATTCTCAAAACGACCAATGATTGTACTTATGTAAAAGAAAACCCTTTTTAAGTACTGACCAACTTAACCCTTTTTTGTCTAGTGTTGTTGTTTCTCTTTTGCATAAATTCAAAAATGTGTTTCTGGTTGAGCTAACCCAAGGTTTGCCACCGATTTGAGGGATTGAACATCAAATTGATTTCATACCTACTGCATCAATTCCAAATCATCCAGCATATAGAAGCAATCCAGAAGAGGCAAAGGAGTTTCAAAAGCAAGTCAAAGAGTTGATGGAAAAAGGATATGTGAGAAAGAGCATGAGTCCATGTGCAGTTCAGGTGATTTTGATGCCTAAGAAAGATGGGGCATGCAGGATATGTGTTAATTGTCGAGCCATCAACAACATAACAATAAGATATCGATACCCTATTTCTCGATTAGATGACATATTAGATGAACTGCATGGTACTTGCGTGTTTTCTAAGATTGACCTTAAAAGTGGGTATCATCAAATACGAATGAAAGAAGGAGATGAATGGAAAATAACTTTTAAAACTAAATATGGATTGTATGAGTGGTTAGTCATGCATTTTGGATTAACCAATACTCCTAATACATTTATGCGCTTAATGAATCATGTTTTGCGTACTTTCATTGGTAAATTCGTAGTTGTTTATTTTGATGATATTCTGGCATATAGCAAAAGTTTGCATGATCATGTTTCACATTTATATGCTAACCTCAAAAAGTGTACTTTCTACACCGATAAGCTTATTTTTCTAGGTTTTGTTGTGAGTGCTAAAGGTATCGAGATTGATGAAGAGAAGATCAAAGCCATCCAAGATTGGCCAACCCCCTCAAATATAGATAATGTTAGAAGTTTTCATGGACTTGCTAGTTTTTACAAGAGGTTCATGAAAGATTTTAGTACTATCGTTGCACCGCTTACACAAGTCATCAAAAAGAACATTGCATTCCAATGGAATAAAAAACAAGAGAAAGCGTTTCAACTTATTAAACATAAATTTACTCATATTTCTTTACTTGCTTTAACTAACTTGTCTAAAACGTTCGAAATTGAATGTAATGCTTCTGGTATAGGTATAGGCGTTGTTATTATGTAGGATGAAAGACCACTTACGTACTTTAGCGAGATGTTAAACAGGGTTACACTTAACTATCCTACCTATGATAAAGAGTTGTATGTCTTGATTCAAGTTTTGGAGACATGGCAACATTATTTGTAACCGAAGGAATTTGTGATTCGTACAGATCATGAATTCTTGAAGTATTTGAAAAGTCAACACAATCTAAATAAGAGACATGCTCGATGGAAGGAATTCATCGAAACTTTTCCTTACGTCATTCAATATAAACAAGGTAAAGAAAATGTGGTCGCGGATACTCTTTCATGCAGGTATACCTTAATTTCTACTCTTAATACTAAATTTCTTAGTTTTGAGCATCTTAAAGAACTTTATCATGATGATCATGATTTTGGAAAAATTTATAGTGCTTGTATAAAATCTATAGAGGATAAGTTCTATAGACACGATGATTTTGTGTTTAGAGAAAATAAGTTGTGCATGCCAAATTGTTCATTGAGAAATTTGTTAGTTCAAAAATCCCACGGTGGAGGGTTAATGAGACATTTTGGAGTTTCCAAAACCTTAACTATTTTACAGGAACATTTTTATTGACTACACATGAAACGAGATGTTGAGAAACTTTGTGATAGATGTATTACCTGTAGGCAAGCTAAATCGAAAGTTCAACCTAATAGTCTTTACACACCCCTACCTATTCCTAATTCTCTTTGGATTGATATTTTGATGGATTTTGTTTTGGATTTTCCTAAGAGTAAATATGGACATAATTCGATCTTTGTGGTTGTAGTTAGGTTTTTTAAGATGGCTCATTTTATCCCTTGTCATAAGTCTAATGATACTTCTCATATTGTGGATTTATTTTTTAGGAAAATTGCGAAGTTACATGGTATATCTAGGACAATCGTTTCAGATCGGAATGCTAAGTTCTTAAATTATTTTTGGAAAACATTACGGGAAAAGTTAGAAACGAAACATTTGTTTTCAAAACTTGTCATCCTCAAACTGATGGTCAAACAAAAGTAGTGAATAGAACTTTATCCACTTTGTTGAGGGCTGTCATTAGTAAAAATATTAAGATTTGGGAGGATTGTTTGCCACATGTTAGGTTTGCTTATAATCGTACCATTCATTCTGCTACTAAATTTTCACCATTTGAAATTGTTTATGGTTTTAATCCTTTAACTCCTTTGAATTTATTACCTTTACCTGTTTCTGAGCAAGTAAATTTAGATGGTAAGAAAAAGACGGAATTTATAAAGCAACTTCATGAGAAGGTATGGATTAACATAGAGCGGAGGACCAAACAATACATCAAGCAAGAAAACAAAGAATGTCACAAGCTGGTTTTTGAGCCCAGTGATTGAGTTTGGTTACACATGCGAAAAGAAAGATTTTTGGTATAAAAACATTCTAAATTATTGTCCCGAGGAGATGGTCCTTTTCAAATGTTAAAACGAATCAACAATAATGCTTACAGACTTAATTTATCATGTGAATATAATGTTAGTACTACTTTGAATGTTACTGACTTAAATCCTTTTGATGTAGATGACGATTTGAAGACAAATTCTTCTCAAGAAGAGGGAATGATGAAGTCATCAAGATTTCAAGGAATTCACATTATCCAACTCAAATTTCAGTTGGACCGTGACAAAGACTCAAGTTAAAAGGTTTAAGCAAGCACTGAATAACTTAATTCAGAGGGTTTTACTATAAGAAATTGGAGCCCAAATGAATGAAGAACCAAAATGGGTCTTAATTATACTCATACAAGTCTAATTGGAAGAACAAAGAGCCCGAAATTATCCAAATTTAAGGGAGGACGAAAATAAAGAAAAATAACAGGAAAGACTTGGTTAAAATAGTTTAATTTACTTAGTTTCCTTTTTTGTAATAGTTTATATTTTAATTTCCTAATTTTTTATTGTTTAGAGAGTTATTAAATTTTTAATTGTCATTTTCGTTCTACCTCTAGCTTGTAAATAGGTCCTTACACATTATGTAAAATCAAAATTTTTTTTTAGAGAAATAAATATTATTTGTAAGAATTCTTCACACAAGTCTTGTTCTGTTAAGAACTTTTGAACTTATTCAAGATAAGTATTTTGTTTAGTTCTTGACTTATCAATATAGGTTTTGAACCATCTAGGTTGTGGTGTTATTCATTCTATTATTATACCAAGATTCTTGTTATAGTAAGAAATAGGTTTAAGGTCATATACTTTAGGTTTTTCCTCCTTTAGAGCAACGGGTTGAGATTTTATTTTCACCAATTCAAAATTATTCGTTTGAATGATTTTTGGGTTATATTAACTTATTTATGGGTTTTAGAGTTTCAATACCTGTCAAGTTTACATCAACATCCATGGACATAGAGAAATAAGACAATTATGTAATCAGAGGAATAATGGTAGACTACTTGAGTAGGAAGAGGGCCTTTTGAACAGGCCCATCTCTGTTGTTTAACTCTTAATGCTCATAGATTAGGAAAGAGTTAGGTTTTAATGCAAGATGTGAAATTGTGACATAGCTACGAGATATGTTTAGCACTAGCTGAGATTTAAAAGATTTTATTTGGACCCATATCATCAAAATCTTAAAAAAAAAAAAAGAAAAAGAAATTCATTGAAGTTCTCAGGAAATTTTTTGCCTTTTTGGCTGGCTAGATCATCAAACCCCCTACCTAAACAAAAATAAAATAAAATAAAAGGAACTCCACATGCTTGTTTTCCTTTTTGGGGGTTCTTTTGTATAATGCAAGTCTCACAAATATGAAAGAAAGAAGTGAGATCAACATATGAATAGTGATCATATTTCATAAGTAATGAGAATTGAGGATAAAGGATTGCGTTGAGTTAGTCTTGATTCGATTAGATAAGAATTCGAATGGTAGGCTCTTGGGAGACAAAATTTAAATATTTTTTCATTCTTTGAAAAATCTAGGATTAGGATCACTAAGATTTTCTATATCATTATAGCTTTTATTTTTCAAAAAAACAAAAATTACTAAGTGGATATCTTGATAATTGAGTTTTTTCTCGAAGTTTGTAAGTTCAGCTAATTTATCCCTAAGGAAGGACCAATTACAACTATGGTAAAGGGCAATCTAGCAAAAGACGTTCATTGTGTTATCGAAACTAATTACACGTTTTAGAAAACAAGAATGGTTACATGTTAAAAGTTCTATTTGGCAGAGGTCAAATCGTTAAGAGGAGTGAATCATGTGTTGTGGGGTACCTTACTATTTTGGACAAGGGCCTTCCCTCCCCCCCCCCCGGGAAAACACGTCATATTCCTAGATTATTCTTGCAAACCCAAGATTTAAAGACATTACACACTTCTACCTCACCTTAGATTTGAGAAAATTAATCAAATTGATTTTGAAATTGAGATAGATGCAAAACCTTCAAGATTCAACAAATCCATGAACTCATCTTCTTGTGTTTTTGCAATTCAATCTATGTTTCATGCTTGACAAAAAGAAAATTTGCCGGAGAAAGATTTTTAACAATTCAAATAAAGTAACATACATAATTTTTTTAGAAATAATTATTTCAAATACATATATACAATAACAACAACAGCAATCTGGCCTTAATTTCAAATTTTGGGATTAGTCATTTAAGAGACAAATATAAGATAAAGGAAAAAAGAAAAATATAATATTAAAATTTGAAAGTAAAAATAAAGAATATAACAATAAAAAATAACAATAAAAAATAACAATAAAAATAAAAATAATGAAAAAAAACAAATAAAAAATATTCATGGAAATTTAAAATAATAAAAGAAAAGATTTAACTGTTTCAGATTCTCCTATATCATTCATTCTTTTTAAAATCATCTTCTCAGCTAAACTCTTGACACTCATATATTTATAGATAATTTGCATCCAGATTTTCAACGTTTTACTTGTTATGAATTTTTAAAATTCAAATTCATTAAATTAATGCATTAAAAATGAAGTTAATAGGAAAAATATAACCGAAAATGATTAAATGTGATGAAGAATGGAAAAATTTTGAATTGGGATGTATTTGGTCATATTTTTGTGGCCCATTCAGACCTCTACACTATTAATCTTGTTTTTCTGTTTTAAATATTTAATTGCATTCTCATAATATCCAACAATAATTTAGAATGACAATTATAGAGTTTTAAAGACTCTTTGATAGTTGAGAACCTATATAAACCTCCTCCTAGTACATTGGATCCCTAAATAAAAATTCTTACTCCACATCATCCATTGAGTGAAATTGTGGATTTAAAAAATTTATGCACATCCTAAAGATTATTTTGGTGGTGTTGCAGTCACTGAAAGTGAAGGAGAAAAATATGGTCGGATGTAACCTCAAATCCCATTTTCGCTTCTGCTTTAATTTTGATTCAATTTTTGCATTAGAAAAATGCATTAGATTTGTCATGCATTCTAATATTTTGTGTCAAAATCAATTTTATCTTTGTCTGCATATTTTCTAGTGAAATTTCAAAATTTCTCCTCTTAGATTTTTCCCCAAATTGACCCAAAATAATCATTTTAAAAAAATAGAGACCAAAAAATTGATTAGGCATGAGATTTTGCACAATCTAGTATTTTCAAAATTTAAAATGGATTTTTTTTCAATTTTTTCGATAGTTTTTTGACAACCAGATCCATCAGAATCAAAACCACCCAGGTTGGGACCCTCACATCCTTCTTGGGTGAAGAAGAAGACCTTGTGCTTTTTGAAAAGTTGTGCAAACAGAAAGGAAAAAAAGAAGGGACACATAAGTCAACAAGTGCACGTGATAACAATAAAAGCTCATTCAAAGAGTCTAATTCTTGTGCACGTGACTCATTCATTAATGGTCCATTTTTTTTAAATGAGGTTAACATGGAACTTAGGCTTATGAAACTGTTAGTGTTGAAACTACAAAGTTAATGGCCCATCGTTAATGTATACTTTTGTCTTTTGGGTCAAAAAATTAAAAAAAAAAATCCAAAATTTTCAAAGCATTTTCTAAACCCAAATTTTAGAAAATTATGCATAAAATTAATTTTAGATATAATTTTGTATATGCAAAAAGATACAAAATTAATAAAATGTATTAGATGATTTGGTTACATTTTTATACAAAAATTTTATATATTTTGGCATGACAAAATTAAGTAATAAACTTTTTAGTGATCAATATAATTTCTAAAATTAATTAGAGTTTAACCACAACAATCATAATTAAATAGAAAATTATATATAAAGACATGATCACATTAGGAAAATGATAAATTTACAATAAATATTATTTTTATGTTATGAATTTTATACCACATAAATTTTTGTTCTATGAAAATAATAAAATTGAAGATAAGATATCAAAATAATTATTTTCAATAGTAGTCTATTTTGTTAAAATTCTTTTTCTATATAATACTATAAAAACGGTTGATTTAGTATATGTTTAGATTGGTTCTGTCAAAAAGATATGAATAAGTCTAAGACTGACTCATTCTTAAGCGGTCTCATATAACCCACCATCTATCTAAGGACTTACATAGTGTACTAGTCTTATAAGATTAAGTAGAAAATGATAAAATGATAAAAAATAGACTAACTATTGATAATTTCCTAATTAGCCTACGGTATTGGAGAATGAGATATTTTTGATAAATTTTATTATAAGATCAAATAAATCTAATAGAATTAGAAATTAAGCCCATAAACAATAACAATATCATTGATTTATTTTCGTATGTTTGCATTAGTAGAGATATATTAAATGCCTCATATATAGTTAATAAGCATGTTTATTTATTTTGCAATATTCCAAACTATAGATTTGAAATCCGATTTTCATGATTTAAATGAAGAGAATTAAAAGTAATGGAAGGAAATAATATTTCTCCGTTTAAACTGTTTGAACATTGACTATGCTATCTGAAAAGACGAGTTACCTCTAATAACCGATACCAACTCTATGGGAGAAAAGACACTTTATGAACAATGGAAGCGATCTAATCGCCTAAATACCATATTCATAAAGAGTAAAATTTTGACTGGTATCCATGGTTCGATCAACCAACATATCAATATTTGTGCTCTTTTTAAGGTTATAGATGAGCAAGTTGTGGTATCGAGAAAATCTTTGGTCAGTACTCTCATTATGCAATTCTCTTCCATGAGGCTCACTACTATCTATGGTATCCACAAGTGTATCATGTAGATACGGGACATAACGGCTCAGTTAAAAACCATAGAGGTTGAGATGTTTGAATCTTTTCTCGTGCACTTCATTTTAAACTCTCTCTCACAACCCTACGATCCTTTTAAGATCTCCTATAATACACATAAAAAGAAATGATCCATCAATGAGTTGATGGCCATGTGTGTACAAGAGAAAGGAAGGTTGCTGATGGAGATGAAGCAGTATTCTGTAAATGCACATGTAGCAGTGCAAGGGAAGAAGAAGAGCAAGTCCAAGTAGAACCAAAAGGGCACAAAGCTGAAAGCGGACATAAAAAAAGAGTTCAAATATTTTTTTTGTAAAAAAAGGGACACATGAAACAAGATTGTGCTAAGTACAAGTGATAGCTTGAGAGTAAAGGTACGAAAATCTCATTAATTTGTTATGAATTTTGCATGAATAAGATTTCTCATGACACATGGTGGATTGATTTGGTTATACCATGCATATTATGAATGTGTTACAGGGCTTGCAAAACCTAAGAAAGCCAGTGGGTCGTGAACAACTCATCTATTCGGGCAACAAGATGAGCTCACGGGTAAAGGGTATTGGCGTTTGCGAGCTCATTGTACCAAGCAGGCATATCTTAAAATTAGAGAGAGTATTTTATGTACCTAAGTTTTCTAGAAAAGTAATTTCGGTTTCAAAATTTATATTATTCGGTTACTCTTCCAACTAAGTAATAAAATGACATTGTTTTTTGGTTCAAATATCGTTGGTTATGATCCATTATTAGGTGGATTGTATGGTATTACTTTACAAGACAATACTTACATGAATATAACATATATAGGGGATTAAAAGAAGTGTCATTGAGGAAAACTCTTCCATATTGTGGCACCTGAAATTAGGACACATTTTCATAAAAAGGATAGAAAAGTTGGTAAAAGATGGGGTACTTGTTATCCTAAACTTTAGTGACTTTGAGATTTATGTGGACTGTATTAAGGGAAAATAGACCAACAAGATTCAAAAAAAATTCAAGAAGAGCTCAGAATTGTTTGAGATTATACATATGGATATTTGCACTCCAGGAATAGACTTATATGATCATAGTTATTTTTTCTCATTTATAGATGACTATTCACGATATATGTATCTCTATATTCTTTGCCATAGGAAGAAGTGTTGAATGTCTTTAAAATTTTCAAAACAGAAATAGAGAAACAATATGATAAGTAAATAAAAATCGTGAGGTCAAATAGAGATGGAGAATACTATAGAAGCTACACAGATAATGGATAAGTACTAGATCCATTTGTAAAATTCTTTCAGAAAAATGAGATTGTTGTCCAATACACATGCCTGGTTCACCAGACAAGAATGAGGTAATCGAAAGAAGGTATAGGACTTTACTTGATATGGTTAGGAGCATGATGGTTAGCTCCAACCTGCCTAAGTTTTTGTAGACTGAAGTTTTCAAGACGGCAATGTACATCCTAAATAGGGTTCCAACCAAAACTCCATTCGAACTATTTAAAGGTTGGAAACCTAATTTGAAACATGTATGCATTTGAGGCTGTCCTGTAGAAATAAGAGTTTACTATCCATGATAAAGAAACTGAACCCAAGGATGGTGAGTAGATACTTTATCGGTTATACTGATAAGTTTAAAGCATACTGGTTTTATTATCTATCCTACCATACTAGATTTATGGAATCTAGAAATACTAAATTTTTAGAGAATAACTTGATCAATGGGAGGGTTTACTTTCGGGACTTGGCTCATGAAAGTGACCTATGAAAGAGAAAATGGACTCCATGAATAGTAACGGATTTTGAGATTGTATAGAGTTGCCAAATAAGGTAAAACTCATTTGATGTAAATAGGTTTTCAAAACTAAGACTGACTCATCAAGCAACATTAAGAAATACAATATCAGACTTATTGTTAAAAGGTTCACCTAAAGGAAAGGAATCAACTACTCGAAGATAATTTTTTCGATATCTAAGAAAAATTTCCTCTGCATCATTCTGGCATTGGTTGTACATTTTGACCTAAAATTGTAACAAATAGATATGAAAACAGTTTTCCATAATAGAGAGTTAAAGGAAGAGGTTTACATGTGTCAACCTGAAGGATTCTCTTCTAGTGGTAGTGAGCACTTGATATGTAAACTCAAGAAATCCATATATAGGCTAAAACAAGACTCCCGTCAGTGGTATTTGAAATTCCATAATGTAATCACTTCATTCGGTTTTAAAAAAAATATTGTGAATCAATGTATATATCTCAATATCAATGGGAGCAGATTTTATTTCCTTGTCCTGTATGTAAATAATATACTACTTGTTATCAATGATAAGAGAATGTTGTATAAGGTGAAACAGTTCCTCTCTAAAAATTTTAGAATGAAAGATTTATGTGATGTATCTTATGTTATCGGCATAAAGATATATCGAAATAGATCCCATAAGGTTTTGGGACTATCTCAAGAGACCTACATCAACAAATTGCTTAAGAAATACAGGATAGAGAATGGTCCACCAAATATAGCTCCAATTATCAAAAATGATAGATTCAAGTTGGATCAATGTCGTAAGACAGATTTGAAAAGGGAACAGATGGCTAACATTTTATATGTTTCCATTGTTGGAAGTCTCATGTATGTATAGGTCTATACAATATCTGATATCGCATATACTATGGGGATATTAGGAAGATATCAAAATAACCCGAGTTTGGAATATTAAAAGGCTACAAAAAAGGAATTGAGATATCTACGAGGCGCCAAGAAGTATATGCTTACATACAGAAGAATTGACAGTTTAGAAATAGTTAGGTACTTAGATTCGAACTTTGTCGACTGTGTTAATTCCTAGAAATCAACGTCGAGTTATTTCTTCATAATAGCTGGTGGAGCTATATCGTGGAAGAGTGCTAAGCAAATATTGACTGTGATCTCCACTATGGAAGCTGAGTTCGTAGCATATTTTGAGACTAAATCATATACAGTATGGTTCAAGAGTTTCATAACCGAGCTTAAGATTTTAGATTATGTACTTAGGCCATTATGTATATTGTGTGACAATTCAGCTGCTGTATTTTTTTCTAAGAATAATAAGAGTGGTAGTCAAAATAAACACATCTAACATAAAGTATTTAGCTATTAAAAAAAAAGTGTTGGAAAATAAAGTTGTAATCTAACACATTATCACTTATTGTATATTATCCGATCCCTTATCCAAACGCAAATAGGTTCAGAGATCATATTATAAATTTGGGTTTATTGTCTTATTTAAATAAAATTCAGAATTGAATTTTCTCAATAAAATTGTATACACATTTTTTGTTTTCAAATAAATTCATTAAGTTTGGATCTCGAACAAACGTAAGATTTATTCATAAAATAAAAATCACCATAATGTTATAAAATAGAATGTGTTGTGGTATATGAAAGATAATACTCGCTTTTAAAAGACTTATCGTCGTGATTTATGTACTCCATTTTCATAAGGAATTGACTTAGTTTTGATTTCAAATTAGTTTGTTGGTCAAGTGGGAGAGTGTTTAGAATTTTTTAAGTTCAAATTCATTGAATTAAAGCATTCAAAATGAAATTAATAGGAACAATATAATCGAAAAAGATTAAATGTGATGAAAAATAGAAAGAATTTGAATTGGGATGTATTTGGTCGGATTTTAGTAATCCATTCAAATCTCCACATAATTAATCTTGTTTTTCTATTTTGAATATTTAATTACATTTTCATAATATCCAGGAGTAATTTAGAGTAACAATTATAGGGTTTTTAATAACTTTTTAATAATTGATAGCCTATATAAACCCCCTCTAAGTGCATTGGGTCCCTAAATCCAAATTTCTTAACTCCACACTATCTATTAAGTGAAATTAAAAGTTTAGAAGACTCGTGCACATTCCAAGGATTATTTTGGTGGTGTTGTAGTTGCTGGAAGTGAAGAAGAAAAGTATGATCAGAGGTAATCCTAAATCCTCTTTTCGCTTCTACTTTAATTTTAGTTCAATTTTTGCATTAGAAATATGTATTAGATTTATCATGTATTCTAACACTACCCAAATGGTTCACTAAATTTCTTATATTTAAGATCTCATATCACCTAATTGATGCATCTTTAGATCTTCATTACACATGTTCAAACCATTTTAAACGATACTCTCGTATTTTAACCATAATTAAGGTCACTCCCAACTTAGTACGTATATTATCATTTTTAATCATATCATTTCTAGTTTTACCACACATCCATCTGAATATTTTCATTTCAACTACAATCATTTTATATTCTTGTTGTTTAATAGCTCAATATTTAGTATCATATAATAATGCAGGTATTACTATAGTTCTATAAAACTCTACCTTCAATTGTAATGATATCGTGCGATCGCAAAAAACTCTAAACACACTTCTCTATTTTATCTAATATGTTTGAATTCTATAATTCATATTCTCATCTATATTGCTATCATTTTAAATGATGAATCCAAGATATCTGAAACTTTTACTCTTTGGTACGTCGTGTCTTTGTAATTTAATCGTTTTTTCATCATTCTGATAACTGTCACCAAACATACATTTTATATATTCAATTTTTGATCTACTTAATCTAAATCCTCTGGATTCTAGTATGTCCCTCCATAACTCCAATTTAGTACTAATATTCTTTCTAGTTTCATCAACCAGTACTATATCATCTGCAAAAAAATATATACCATGGTATTTTATTTTAGATACTCTTTTGTGATTTCATCTATCACTATTGCAAAAATGAGAGAACTTAATATGGAACCTTGGTGAAGTCCAGTATTAATTGAGAAGCTACCACTTAAATCCCATAAGTTCTTACATTGATAACAGATTGCTCATATATATTTCTGATAAGATTAATGTATTTTAAGGAGATCATCTTCTTCATCAATACCCATCACAATATATCTCTAAAAATCTTATCATATGTTTTTTCTAAATCAATGAATACCATATGCAATCTCTCTTTTGCGCTCTAACTGTCTCCATCAGATATCTTAGTAAGTGAATAGTTTCAGTAGTAGATCATCCAATATAAATCCAAATTGATTCTGAGACATATTTATCTCCAATTTCAACCTATGTTTTCTCACTCTTTCCCATAATATCATAGTATGACTCATAAATTTAATTACTCTATAATTGGAACAATCTTATATGTCTCATTTATTTTTATATGATGGTACAAGTGTGTTCTTTCTCCATGGTTGAGATATTTTCTTGGTTTGTCAAATTTTGTTAAAAAGATACATTAACATTTTTATTCCCACTTCACCTAAATATTTATATATCTCAATAAAGATGACATCAGGTCTTATGATTTTATTATTTTTCATTTTCTTTAACGCTTTCTTTACTTCATAATGATGAATCTTGCATTTAAAATCCTTATTAATATCTTCTACAAGTATCGCAATATCATCGATATCTATTGTACCCTTAACGTTAAAGAGATTATGAAAACAATCCCTCTAACGCTTTCTTATATCATCATTCCTTACAAAAACACTGCTGGTCTCACTCTTAATATACCTAACACTATTTAAATCTCTTCCATTCCTCTTCTTAGTTTGACAATTCTGTAAATCTCTTTTCCTCCATTATTAGTTTTTAGTTTATTATATAATTCATTATATACCTTACTTTTCGATTCGTAAATAATTTTTTGTCACATCTTTTTTTATTTTTTTGTAATTTTGTACTTTTTAAATATATCGCTACCTCTCTTACTTTTAAAATTCTTATAACACTCTCGTTTGGTTTATATAGCAATTTAGATTTTCTCATTCCACCATTATGGCTCATTGTCTATTGGAGGTCAACTCCTAGATACATCAAAAAGCTCAGTACCTATATTTTTAATATTATTAAATATTTCTACCCACATCATTTTCGAATCATAATTATCGAACCAAGTTGCCACTTGCATTAATTTATTTCTACAAGTCGCCACTTTTTCTTATTTCAAATTCCATCACTTAATTCTTGACTTCTTAATTTGATGATAATTCTTTTGTCTTTTAGGCATACGTACGTCTAAATTTAAAAGATTATGATGAGTTATTACATTGTCCTCTCCCCACAAGTTACTCTATTGCGCCTCCTGGTAAGAAAGAAATCTATTTGACTCGAATTCGTTTCACTTTTATATATAATTATATGCGATTCTCTTTTTTTAAAGAAAGTGTTTGCATGAATCAAATCGAGTACTGTGATAAACACATATTTTAAAAAATGTATAGAGATCATATATTCCTGGTTTGATAAGAAAATATCATATTTTTTTAAAACTACTTAAAAATTAATCAATTAATCCAAATACATGTAATAATAATGATTTAAATAAATCTTATCTTATAAAAATTAAACAAATTCTAAAGAAAAAGAGATGGAGAAATGGAAAATTTAGTATTTGTTCTCATGAATATAAGACAGTTAAAATAGTATAAAAAAAATCATTTTGAAGAGTCAAATTATTTTGAATAACTGGTAACTTTTTTACTGCTTTTGTATTATTAATAGGAGTTTCATAGACTAAATAAATTCCTCCTTTATATTATATTATATTATATTATATATATATATATATATGTATATGTGGGCTATCCGGCCTTCATTATGTTATGGGAAACATATACGATTATCAAACCTTTTTACAATTTTTCTTTACTAAAATTTCATATAAAAGAATAAGAAAATAATTAACTTTTAGGCTTTTACCATAGATACATATCGAGCTCAAAGGGTACCAATATATCATACTATATTAGCCGATTGAATGACCGGAACCTAAAGGTTTTATATTACTATAAATATAAAATAAATAAATAAATAAATATATATATATATATATAAAGTACTGGATTTCATAAAATATCAAAAAAGAATAACACAAAGTAGTAAAAATTAGATATCATATTACATCAAATCAAATCAAATTTAACTATTTTTTATTTAATTTAGTATTAATTTAATATATTTCAAATTTTAAAAATTAAAAAAATAAATTAATGAATAATGACTTTCTATATCCTATTTTCCTCAATTAATTGGCTATTATTTATCATATTTCCCTCAAAAAATGATATTTCTCCCACCATCACTCCCTTTTTTAAACTTAAAAATGAAATAAAAAGATAAAGAATAATTCATTCCAAATTAAAACAGAAAAATTTTCAAAATTGTGAAATGAGTCAATTGAAAAACTAATTAACAGATCATTTTCAATATAATTTAATCAGATTAAATTATCTAAATTAATATCACAAAAATGAAGAAATAAAATTTATCAATCATTTATGTTTCAAAATAAAGATCATACAGATGCTATTTGACGCTTTTTGGCAACAAGTGTTGTGAATGATTGGAAATTAGAGTTTCACATTTTGTGAATTATAAAAAAAAAAAAAAAAAAAAAAAAAAAAAAAAAAACCCCTTCAACTCCATTCCACAATAAATAAATAAATAAATAAACAGAAGAAGAGCAAATATAAAAGGCCATCCAAACACTTCTCTCATTTGCCTTGGTTGGGTACCATATTATTTTACACAAACAAGTGCCTCCTTTTTCCCCGAGAACAAGCCATTTGATCTGCCTTGTTTCCAATTCGAGAAAATTAATCAAATTGATTTTCAAATTGAGAGCGATGTAAAACCTACAACATTCAACAAATCCATGAACTCAAACTGTTGGGGATTCTGCAATTCAATCCATGTCCCGTGCTGAAAACCAGAAATTTTAAACCCCACTTGCGTGAATTCTAAAACAAAGGAGAATCATTATGCATTTTCAAACAAAATTTTGAGTTTGAGTGCCAAAATGTAGAAAGAACATACAGTCAAGAACAAGAAATTAGGCTTTAACAAGTTGTAAACCAGTATTATAAATTTCTAGTTAATAATATTCTGACTGCAATAGAGTAGAGCATCTACATACAAGAAATTCTAAGTCTCAGCCAGCAGAGGGCTGTGGCTGTCACAGCAATCTGCAAAATCATCATCATCTAAGTAATAATGGGGCCTTGGCACTGATTTCCTATAGAATGGCAAAATATGAGGGTAATTAAAAAATTGGACACAGATATAGCAATAAGAATCCTACTAGGGTCAGAGTTGTTAACCATGCAACTTGTACAATAACATGCAAGGTAAGTATGTCGCATACTTCAGTCACACGGACAAAGATGCACCATTATCCGCTGCAGTGAGATTGAGGATCATTGCAGCCGCCTTGGGAGCCCTGACAAGACAGTTCGCAAAATGAAAACCGGGAATTCTATGTCATAGCTAAAACATAAAATTCACAAGCACAGATCACATAGGCACCCAGAGTGTTATATCAAGAAGACGTAACTTTATCTTTTGGCTGGACAAAAGATAAGTTCATATGTATCTTAAAAGAACAGAGGAATGCTCAGACCATTACAAAATCACTTTGCTTTGACCCAATCCCTCTAATTTCTTTAGGAGTTCAGATTAGCATTTTATTCCTTTTTCTAGGGATTTTGGTTGGTTATGTACCCTGCCCCCTCCACCCCTATAAGGATTTCCCAGGAGGGGTGTAATTGTGAGCAAATCCTATCCACAGTACAGGTTCAGGGCAGGGTCCAGATGCCCCAAGCAAGCTGTGGCAGGTACAAGGAAGGGGCACCACGTCCCAAACTTGCCCGCCCAGCCCCATCCCTAAATGCTGCAGTTTAGATCTAAGATAATAATCCAAAATTCTGGAAAAGAAGAAAATGCCTCTGCTGCTTCTAGAGTCCCCTCTTTCCCATTTCAACCATGAAATTTTAAATTCCTAACAACAACAACAACCAATCCTTTATCCCACTAAGTGTGGTCAGTTATATGTACGTCATTGTACTCTATTACATATCGCACGCTCACATATATGATTGTTTTATTTATATGATAACAAACCCAAATCTTGCCTTCCATAATATTCATTTTCTTATGCTAAGAGGAGGCCGGAGGCGGTACTTGTGGCAGATAAGGAATTTGGTTGAGCGATACCTTCCACCTTGGCCATATGCAAATGGTAAGATCCAAATGGAAACTCTCAAATCTTACCTTCCACACCAAATTAAACCCAAATACCAGCTCCACAATACACAGGAGATCAAGAAAACCAGAAAACAAGGGAGGAAAAAATAATAATAATAAGTGGCAAATACATGTTTATTACAAATAAGAAGAGGAAAGTAAAATAAGCAGCACACACCAAAATATACATATTATGAATATTTTATAAACTTATCTCAAAAATTCGAAATTTCCAAAATATCTCAACATTTTGCAAAATATTACAAAAATTCTTGGAAAACAAAATTTCGCACAATTTTGTGAAACTATCCCAAAATTTTACAAAATATATGTATATTTATTTTGTTGGTGATATTTCAATTCACACTTTGCCATATTGAGAATGCAAAATTTCAGGAAATTTCAGAAAATGTAAAACTATAGTTAGAAGCACTAAAAAAATTTTGGATGATATGGTTTTTAAGAAAGGCAAAAGAAATAGCAAGGAAGAGATCCTCCTGGACTTTACCCTCTGATTAATTAAGGTCTGCATCTACTCTTCAAACAATTGGCTTTCAAGTTGTCCACCCCATTCTATTCCAATTCTCTCTCTTTTTTCTGGCCTAAATGACAATTTAAAAATTATATTGGAATCATCTATGTATTATCCATTTGATTTGTACCATTAATTAAGGTAAGAAAATGCTCTGGCAGTATACTAATTTAGGTTAAAAAAACAATTTTGCCGCTTTCAAGTTTGGTCCAAAATGACTTTGCCCAATATGAAATATGAATCATGTGTCCAAGTACTCCATTGAGATTTACTCCATTATTACTTTTCCCCTCCTCTTCCCCTCCCCAATGAGTTTTGGGGTTAAACATTACAAAAAATAGTATAATTATAACACTAAAATTAAAATAATAATGATTATTAGAAAAAATTTTGATTTTCTCCACTATCACCATCCCCGTCTATTTTCTCTCCTCAACCATTGATCCATCACAGCCACCCATCCAAATGTCAAAATATCAAAATCACAAGCAATAATCAAACTTAAATCTTTTTATGCTTAAACTTAAAACTTTTTCTACTTTGTGTGGAGTATACCCAATTCTATTTTTCCTTGTAATTTGATAAATTTATATTTATTATTTATTATTTTTTGTGGCATTTATTATTTATAGTTTAGGGATCAAAATGACAATGGGATAAAACTAAGAAAGCACTTGGCAGGTTTTGAACCACACATTGTTAAAGTGATATCAGGCCAAACCATGGGGCAAACATGATCTTTTCCTAAAATTTGAATATCAAAGTTGGAGATTTAATAATGGAAAAACATCAATAGAGGAGAAATACCAGTCCTCAGGTTTCTCATATAGAGAAGCTGAAGAACCAAAGCATGAAGTGAGCATTTCTGTATGTATCACACCAGGATTAAGTGCAACAATCGCCATTCCACTTGGCAACTCCTTAGCCACCGACCTTGTTAAACCCTCAACTGCCCATTTGGACGCACAATATGGTGCAACCTGTCAGTATAAAGCTAACTTGCAGGATCAAATGACTATTTGAGAAGTTAAAAGTTAAGTTGAATGCAAGAGGATAGTATAGCAACAGAAACAAAATACAAAGCAAGAATATTTGTTTATTCACACCCAATTCATCACTGACAAGTGAAAATGAACTCTTAAGGGAAACAAAAAGGATAAAATGTTATTCATTCAGTACTGACATCAAACTGAAAACCATACCCTTCCTCTCAATCAATTAACTGGACATATTTAGCATGTTGCCAAAATAATATAGTCCTTTTTTAGCATTAAATGCATTCAATGTAGATTTAACCAACTGGTAACAGTTCACCTATACCTAGCAACTACTTTCACTCCACAACATTCTCATCAGGTGATTATCTTGATCTCATTATTTTCAAGTAGCAGTGACAAATTTAAATTTGATGCAATTGAGGTTGCAGTGGAAATTTCTACTCTATCATTTGAACTGAAACCTCTTCCAAAGGTTCCAATTTGCTTCAAAGGATTTTTTCCCCCTTTTCCTTCATTCATTTGGGGAGAGGGGAGCATAAAAGAACACCCGTACTCCTGAGAAGTTGTGGAAGTTACCACATGTCTGTCTACAGCTTGAGCAAACTTAAAATCCCTCAATAGGGGGGTTAGAAATCAAAAATAAAATCTTGTTGCATATGATATGAAAAGCCTTTTCCACTCATTCTAAGCCAGTCTTGCCTAAGAGTTGTTTTAGTGACTTGAAAACCCCACTTTCCCCCCAAAGGAAAATAAAAACAAAAACAAAATGGGCAGGTTAGGTTGAATATGGCTGTAGTGTTAGAAGAATCCAGTAGTTGCTGGTGCAGGAGGGTTGATTAGATCCAAGGTCATCTGGTGTGGTGCCTTCCGTGTCTTCCTAGGAAGGTGTAACCAAAAAAAGAAAAAAAAAGTCACTGAGCCACTGGCTAATTGATTGGTTTAACTTTGACATGAAAATGACATAAAGGTTTCAGGAAAGTGGAGCATGGAACAGATGCCTTGACAGCTATTCAGATGATTAAAGAAGAAAGCTCTCAGTCCAACCCTATTGGGGGCCTCTTGGATAACATCTGGTCCATACTGGTAAAGAACTGACAGTTGCAAACAAAAGCTTAGTTTTGGTAAGGGTAACATATGTGCAGATTACTTCGCTAACTTGGGAGGCTAGTGGACATGTTTTTGAGAGAGTACATTCTCATTCTCATTCTCATTCTCTTTAGGGCTGGACCTGCTTGCAGACCATTCTAGGGTGTCAATTTCCTCGCCAGATCAGGGCTTCAGCCCCCTTTTTGTATTAGTATTTTGTCTCTCTTAACATCCATCCCCCAAAAATAAAAGAATGGAAAACACTTCTGATATCTTAGCCTATCCACCGCTTCAAGCATTATCTATTGCACTCATATTGCTCAAAATCCCAAAAATTACAATAAGTTGTTGGCAATAAGAACAACAACCTTATCAAGAACCTTGCTTCAAAAGAGGAAAAAATATACCATGGCCATATTTCAACTTCAGACCAATATGACATGCAAAGCACAACTAAGTAAAATGATTATTTGGAGTTATTACCGCAGCAGCACCACTTCTTCCCCATCCAGATGAAAAATTGACAATAACTCCTTGCTTCTTCTCAATCATCAAAGGGATGAAGTGGCGCAATACATTTGCAATCCCTTTTACATTAGTATCAATGACAGCATCAAACTCTTCAGCAGGAACATCCCAAATTTTGTTGTTTTTATTAATGGCTCCTGCATTATTAACTGTAGATTCGAAGTACCAAATTAGCTTCCATATATGTGACACATACATTCATCATTGCAAAAGGGCAAGTGAAAAGAAATTTCATTATTTATAATCAAACAAGAAGAGAAACAAAGCGCAAAACATGAATGAACTACAAGAGTGAACTAGAAAAAATCAAAGTTAGTGGTATTTCCTAGGGTTTGTAATTGTTATTCAAAATTACTAACCATTATTCTAAATTACTATAATATTCTAAATTACTAACATTGTTCTCGTTTTTAACCATTATTTCACCTTCAATTGGTCATGGTGTCTCTTCTAAATTACTTCACGTGATAAATTTGACCAAACATTGAGATGTTACTGGTATTTCATACTGTCTTTTTTACCCATTGGACCTTGTATAAATGAGGGTGTTTATTGGTAGGCAACTTGAGCTTTTCAACCGCGTCTTTGGAAATACAAACTTCTACACTCCCCCATCAATGATTGAATTACATCCTTTACCACCACAACGAACATGGTTTTGAAAATGCTTTATCTTCTCCAATCATCCTTATCATAGTTGGGTGTCGTTGTCATCACTCTACTAACCATCAAAGACTCCCCATGTGCTGACACTTCAGTCCCTTCATTATCAATCTCAACCAGATTCACTCTTCTTTGAGGATAAGCATAGGATGTATGTCCCCTTTCACCATAGCTAAAATACTTAATCTGAGACCCACTTGTTGTCTTGTGAAAATTGGGTTGTGCTCCACTCCGTATTTTGTCCTTTCCCTTGTCACCTCCGTATGCTCCACTAATGCTCCCTCAATTGGTTTCACTAGTTGAAGCAGATCCGCTACCATTGAAACTGCCTTGGGAAACCCCTTCACTCTAGCCATATATGGGTTTCCTTTCACAATAGTGTGAAACTCACTTTTCAGCTAGTAAGGCATATTGCCAAGCATCTAATACACAAACCACTTCCAAATCATCTCTAATACTTTGATCCAATCCAATAAGATAGCGAAAAAAAAAATGCCAATTGTTCATTAGTTTCATTCAAACAAACTCTAATGACAGATTATTGAATTCAAGAGTGTATTCTTTAATTGACCTACCATTCTGTTTCAGCAAGTGAAATCATTCATAAAGCTCCATTGCATAATCTGATGGCAAGAATTGTTCCCACATCTTTCCTTTCATATGTTCACAAGCACTATTTTTTTGCTTTTCTTGTTGTGCTCACTGCTCTTCAACTCTCTTCCACCATTGAAGTGTTGCACCTTTGTGTTTGAGCTTCACAAATAGAACCTCTGGTTTAACCATAGTTTTCCACTCAAAATAATATTTTGTAGTGACTTCCTAATCGAGGCAATCTACAACATGCAATTGCTCCTAAAAAGTGTTAAGAAAATTGTTGTCGAAATCTAATATTTTGATGATAGCAAAACCCTACATATGTTCTAACAATTTACCAAGTGTGCAGGTTTTTAGAAAAAAATATTAACCTAAGATTTTATAGAAGTTTTCGTGAAAACAGCAGCTACATAGAAGATGTTGACATAGAAACTATGCTTCTATGGGCAGAAGATGTCGCTGAACTGAAAAATGCTAAATGAATAAGGACCGTGCATATATATCTCAAATTCAAGACCTAACTCAGCAATTTAAGTACAGATTGGGAGCTGTACTTAATTTCAAATATGTCTAAGTAAATTGTTCAAGATCCAAGTAGTTGTAGAACTTCAAATTCAAATTTTTATTGAAGATAAGATCAGAATTCAAAATTTGAAGAAAACTTCCAGAAGATAGAGGCTAGTTTTTAAGGAGCTAATCTCTCAAGTGCAACTTCTTCATCAGCCAAAGGTTTTCAAATAGAGTGATTGTTGGACTTCAAATTTGAACAATTACAGTGGTAAAAATCAGAAGATATGAAGGAGAAAAACTGGTTGGAAAATCGGATCTCAACCATCCTTTGTGCTGTGAAGGCTGCTTCTGAAGCCAGGTTTGAGGCTATATAACTTCTTGGATGCAACCTGTTTTAGTATGACTCTAAGTGGGTTTTAAAGAGCAGCATTCAGACATTATTTAGAGCTTTTTGCAGAGCATATACGATTTATATATAGAGAATTTTTTGATCTGAAAGATACCTTCGGGATCAACCTTGTCTTTTAAACTGTTGCGATAGAATTTGGATTGTTTGGTTTTCTTGGGAATGTAACCCATTGTTTTGAGTCTGTAAAGTTTCATAGAGTTTGGGAGAATGTAAGGAACACTATCTTGAGTCGATAAGCTAGTTGTAAGAGAGTTTGGATTGGGTAATTGTTAGACTAAGTCATCTTCAAAGGTCGAAGGTGCAAATTGTCAACATAGAAGGATTGTACCCATCTTTGTAACTCTCTTTGCATAGTGGAAATTGACTATCGTTGGACCCCGACTTGTTGAGCTGGAAGAGTGGATGTAGACACAACACCAAACCACTATAAATCGGGATTGTTTTCTTCTCCTTCATTTTTATTTTTTCTACACATTTATATGAATTTTTGGCCTTTGGATTATTTAGATTAATCGGAGACTAATCTAAGTATTTTTCGTGACAATCAATTCAATCCCCATTCTTGATTTCCATAGGGACCAACAAGTGGTATCAGAACTAATGCTCTTTCTCCGAAAAGTATTCACTTTTGAGCCAAAAATCCAATAGCATTACACTTTACTTTTGGTGAATCCACCAATAGGTCTCCATACTTTGATGGAGTGAATTTTTCTTATCGAAAGTGTAGGATGGAAACTTTATTCAAGCCACCGATTATGAGACATGGGAAGTCATAGCCTCTGAAAATTTAGAAGTAAAAATTCTCATAATAACTGAGGCCGACAAGAAAAATATCCATTAACTCACGTGATAAACATTTACTTTAATGTGCTATTTCTCCCACTGAGTTAACCTTGTTTCCTCTTATACTACAACTAAAGATATATGGGATAAATTATGTGTCAATCATGAAGGTATAAGTACCGTAAAAGACACACGAGATATGAAAGGGATTCTCAGCTTTGCCCATCTCAGATTCAACCTCATAACCCCATTGCCATCCCTAATCAATCCATATTCAAAGATTATAAAAACAAGTAGCATTTCTTATCAAAATGCTAGTAATCATGAAAAAATTGCTCAGAATTGGTATCATAAACTGCTACTGAACAGACTTTTCATGATTTCATGATTCGACATCGCCAAAATTTGAACAATCTGTTAAGCTTCTCATCATTTTCCATGAATTCAATTAAAACAGAAAAGAAACCTAAAGCAGAAAAACTAAGTAACATGAATGAAGTCACACACCTATAATATCAGGCACAGTCTGCTTCTCCATCAGCGCACGTGCCAACTCTTCGACGCTGTTATTCGACTTCTACACACACAAACACAAAGAAAAACATCAAAATCAAACGAACCCTAAAATGCATAGAGAGAGAAGAGAGAGACTGACAATGTCGACATTGAAGAAGAGATGATTGTTGGAGAACTCAGATTGGAGAGAATTGAGTTTGTCCTGAGAGCGAGAACAGCCGATAATGGTGTGCCCTCGCTTGGCTAGCTCCACTGCTAGAGCTCTGCCCAACCCTCTGCTCACTCCCGTTATCAGCACCGTCCGCCTTGTCCCTCCGTTGCTCATCAAGCCGTTCATCTCTCTCTCTCTCTCCCTCTCTCGGTGTCTCTCTCTCTGTTCTGATTTTGTTGATGTTTTACCCCCGGTGGTCTTTTCTCCTCTTCGCCATATATTGAGATTGAAAGGCTCTGTTTGGCTATCACAATTGACACGTGTGCATTTCTCCCGTGAATGTACAACCGGCAAAATCCCCGGTTAGATTGTTTAACCGGATTAAACCGGGTTTGGGTTAGAGTGGTTTACAATTTCTTAGCAATTCAGATTTTCGATTATATAAATTTTTTTGAGATACTGTATTTTATTTTATATTATATATTTATTATAATAATTTTTAATACAAAAAATAAAATAAAAATAACGCATCACATATCAAAAGAATATGTAAAAATAACATAATGTTCATTAATAATAATAAACTCATTTATAATTTGAGATAACAAAAAATATCATCCCATAATTTTTAACAATTTTTATTTTATTTTGTTTTGTTTGCTTAAAATTAAAAGAATGATAAAAATATATAAAACTTTACAATTTCTATTTCATGACTTTTTTTAATTACTATGAATAATTTCATTTATAAACTTGCAAAAATTTTAGTAAAATTAGATAAATTTGTTGAGAAACTTTTTTAAAATCTGATTTTAGTAACCAAAAATGTTGAGATTTTATTACCATATGTCGATACCATATAAGGTAGAGTGCCTTTTTTTTTCCTTTTTTTTTTTTGTTTTTTTAGGTTTTTCTTTTTTCTTTTCCTTTTCTTCTTTTTTTTAATTTATTTGTTAACCAGGTGCCCATTTTTCCCCCTTTTTCTTTTTTCTTGTCTTTTTTTGCTGTTCACTTTGAATTGTTCAAATGGTTTTTTTTTTGTTTTTCCTTTTTTTATTTCATCTGGATTAGGTCTAATAGGTGTTTACGTAATGAAAAAATTGCAATCCATATCTTATTGATAACTTGCGCTAACTTTTAAGTAAAAAAAAAAAAAAAAAAATGGCGTGATCGTTCTTTCATATGATTTCTCTCCAAAAAAGTCAAAAAGTTGCATGAGTCTATACACGTCCTTGTTTTGTATTTATTCATCATTTCCACTTGCCACTTTACCTTTAAGATTTAAATATCTATTTGAAACTCTGTATCTAAGACTGTTTAGATAATATAAGTCTCAAAAGTTGATTGATTTGAGTCATTTTACTTTCAAAATTTCTAAACTCTTAAATTGAAATGATCTGTTATAGTATAAATTGAAATCTTAATTTTTTTATTGTATCATTCACAATTTAATAACTATATTATAAACGTAAGAAATCATAATTGTTTTTAACTGTTTGTTTTCACTATATACATGGCGCAACACATGGTATGTCTGCCATCTATTTATATCTTAGCAATACATAATCAATACAAATGTTGTCGTTACTTTTAAGGTATCTTTGTTCCTGCTCCTTTTTTTTATTATTTTTTTAAGCACAAGTGTTGGACTTTGGAATAAGTTTAATGCAAAAAGGCTTTTGCATTGTTTGAGAGGATAAATGATTTAAAATTTTTTGACACTTTTATTTATAGTTTCGCAACCCCTCTTTTGGCTTCTCGCATGCCTTATGCAGGTCTCGACACCCACACTCTTTCAACTTTGTACCTTATGTAGGTCGTAGCAGGATACGACGATCATTTTTGTGACTGTACACCTCACACAAAGAACAACCCTCTCTACAGCAATGAGTGGAGAAAGAGGAACGATCGATAATAAAGAAATTTCATTTCAACATAATGTAACGATTACATGTTAAAAATACAAACATTGGAAGGAAAGAAGTACAAGCCATGTAGAGATTAAAATACATAGACGAGGAGATCATGACGAAAAAGAAGGACTGTCCCAAAGCCGGTGAATAAATCTAAGCTTGAATCTTCCCTCTAAATCATGGACAAAACTACTGCATCAAGATACTTCTTCTCCCTTATTTCCTTCCTCTGTGCTGCAGTCAAAGTCGTTAATGATTCTGGCTTTTCAATTCATTGCAAAAACATGGACCAGGTTCGTATATTTCATCTCCTCACTCATATCACCGATGGACCCATGAAATATTTGAAAAAGAGAATCATCAGCCTCCCGTCACTGGGCCACTCCTCCTATAGAGGGGAAACGCCCCCACCTTCCAAAAGACTCTCAATAAATGAAGTGGGGATGCTTCCACCCAATGCAAGGCCCTTGAAACTTCGATACTAAACAATTAAAACATTGGGTTTCTAAATGCTGCTATGGAACCTTGTTTCGATAGTTCCGTTATCGATGGACCCTTATATCATAATTCTACCACAATCTTCTAAAGTTATCTCCATTCTCACATTCTCTCACCACTTTGTTTTTCATAAACCTAAACACCAAAATCGCATCTCATCAAACAGGGTGACGAAACCTTACCAAAAACTCTTTACTATTTATAGTGACAGGAAACGTATTGGATACGAATCTCAGCAATCGAAGTGACACGCTTCGCAGTTCAAGCGATATCTTTCATATTTAATGAGCCACTATTTTGTCTATTCTACTTACTCAAAAATGCTTCACCTTCGCACCCTTTCAAATTTCCCTATACCTATCACTTTACTCCTAATGTCGCTTCTTCAAAATGACATTAGGTGTGCAGGGCAAATGATGGAATATATTCCAACAGCTTATTAGAATAAAGTCCAAAAGCCACCAAGCCCATAAGCCAAGGTCCATAAACGACCGAATAGGCTCTCGATTGAATGCCTTCTCTTGGCCAAGTACTCTCGCTAAACCCTCTCAGGTAAGCTACTCATTCACCTTTTGTTCCGACTCTCTCGGTTATTACCAAATAACCTTTCAATAGATAATGCTTGTCAAACGAATCTGATCACTTAAGATTTGAATCTCCTCTAATCTCGAGGGTAATCTTTCCCAATAAGAAAGGAAAATCTCCGTGACTACTTGAACTTCCCTTAATTGATAGGATTCTAAATCGACTAAAGATTTTTTACTACAAACCCTGTACAACAACAACAACAACCTGAACCTTTATCCCAAAATTTGGGGTAGGCCGTTTAAGAGACAAAAAAAAACACCACACACACACACACGCATATACACCCCTATTCAAATACATATATAATACGAAAAGTGATGATTTAGTTTTCTTTAATTCTCTTACATCATTCGTTCATATCCGAAATCATCACTTTAGTTAACCCCTTAGTTGTCATATCTTTGCGAATACATTGTATCCAGGTTTTTAATAGTCTATCTCGTCGTTTTACTAGATTTTCTATATTTAAACTTTCAATTCTCCTAACTGGTCCATCGTTGGATCTTCGTTATATATGCCCAAACCATCTCAAACGATACTCTTACATTTTATCCACAATTGAGCACATTCCTAATCTACTGCGTATCTCTTCATTTCTAATTATATCATTTCTAGTTTTACCACACATCTATCTTAACATTCTCATCTCAGTTACAGCCTTTTTTTGTTCTTATTTTTGTTTAATAGCCCAACATTCAATACCATATAGTAATGCAGGTCTTACTGTAGTTTTATAAAACTTTCATTTCAGAGAGAGTGGCATCATACGATCGCAAAGAATTCTAAATGCTCTTCTCCATCTTATCCAACCCGCTTGAATCATATGATTTACATCTCCATCTATGTTGCCGTCATTTTGGATAATGGATCCAAGATATTTAAAATGTACACTTTTTGTTACATTATGTCCTCCTAATCTAATTGTTTCTTCATCATTCTGATGGCTATCACTGAATGTGCATTTCATGTACTCTGTTTTAAATCTGCTCAATCTAAATCTTCTAGACTCTAGTGTGTCCCTCCATAACTCCAATTTAGTATTAATACTCTCTCTAGTTTCATCTATCAACACTATATCATCTGCAAAGAGCATATATCATAGTATTTCATCCTGGATACTCTTTGTAACTTCATCTATCACTATTGTAAATAGAATTGGATTTAATGCCGATCCCTGGTGGAGTCCAATATTTATTGGAAAGTTATTACTTACCCCCCATAAGTTCTTACATTGATGACAACTTCATTATACATATCTTTAATAAGATTGATGTATTTGATGGAAATCCTCTTTTCATCAACACCCACCACAATATATCTCTCGGCACCCTATCATACGCTTTTTCTAGGTCAATAAATATTATATGTAAATTTCTTTTCTGTATCCTAAATGTCTCCATCAGATTTCTTAGTAAGTGGATTGTTTCGGCAGTAGATCTTCCTGACATAAATTCAAATGGATTATGAGACATGCTTATCTCCAATCTTAATCTATATTCAATCACTCTTTCCCATAATTTCATAGTATGACTCATAAGTTTAGTTCCCTCATAATTAAAGCAGTCTTGTATATCCTATTTATTTTTATATAATGGTACAAATGTACTCTCCCTCCATGTTTTAGGCATCTTCTTGGTTTGCCAAATTTTATTAAAAAGGTCTGTTAACATTGCTATCTCTACCTCCCCTAAGCATTTCCATAACTCAATGGGTATATCATCGGGTACTAAGACTTTATTATTTTTCATTCTCTTTAAAACTTCCTCCACTTCATGAGAACAAATTTTATGTTTGAAATCCCTATTTATCTCTTTTACAGGTATCGTGATATTGCCAATATTTTTTGTACCTTCCACGTACAAATTATCAAAATAATCCCTCCAACGTTTTCTTATATCCACATCCCTCACAAGTATACTATTAGTTTCACTCTTGATACATCTAACACTATTTAAATATTTTCCCTTTCTCTTCCTTAATTTGACAATTATGTAAATCTCTTTCTCTCTATCTTTGGTTTCTAACTTCTTATACAATTCATTATATACTTTATTTTTTGATTCTTGGATAATTTTTTTCACTTTTTTCTTCGCATTTTTATATAATTCAAATGTCTCATTACTACAAACCCTGTAATCTTGAAAAATTCTTAACAATTACTCTATAAGGAAATTAAGATTTCTACACCCTCCAATAGAGGTTTACCATGCATGTACATACTATATATACTAAACAAAGGCAGCCTATGAGATGTACGCAATACTTTTAATTCTACACTTATCACACAAAGGCTATGCATGTCATATTTAGGCTCTCTCAGTTTTTCATTCCCTCATTATTTTTTCTGATTTGAGCATTGAAACTTCATCTACCGAAGCCACCTCCAACAAGTTTTTGCATGTTTACCATTCAAGAAGATCCAGTAGTCACATTCACACCAGATTACAGTTCGAGTAAGAAGGTTAACTTACCTGTGGAGTCAAAATTGACTTCAACAGTTTCGTAACTGTTTTCATTTTTTATTTCTGTTTTTGTGCAACCTAGATTGAAGTCATCAATGAACATCTTTGTTGAGATATATTATTAATTACTAATAATTATGTATGACATAATTAAAGTTTTGCATAATAAGAAAATTAGAAAAGAGACCAAAAAGTGGACAAGAAAAATTAAAAAGAAAATGGAAAGCAGGTTTACAAAATGAACAAATAAAATAAAATTTTAAATATAATGAAATCTCGTTGATTGGAATGAAATCAATAAAATCTCGTTAATTGGAATTAAAGTCTTACAAAATAAGAAACATAAAAAATTTAAATAAGAAAGCAAACAAAAAATGTGGACAGAAAATTGAAATTTAATTTTTGTTATCACTTTTTTATGGGAAATAAATAAGAAAAGAATTTCACCTCTTAGTTTGTCTCGTACCTTTAAAATAAAATCGTATATTCGAATATTGTATATAATAAAAATAGTAAGATAGATTTGTTCCTTAAAGGATCTAACCCAATTCGAATTGAATTTAATAAGTTATAATGAATCAAATTTAGTTAGATATGATGTGAGATACCTGTTGTTTATAAAAAATAATAATAATAAGGAAAAATTAAAAGACATAAGGCGGTGTATTGGGGGTCATATTACATTGAGTTAGCATCATGCAATTTGTTTTTATTAGAATTAACGATATGATTGGAGTTTTGAAGGAAAAAGAAAATTAGTTAAGAGAAAAAAAAATAAAAAAAAATTATAATTTTCTCTTTATTTTATTTAAAAATTTTATAAAATAAAAGAAAAAAATTAGATTCATGAGAATAAAAAATTTTATTTTTAGTTCTTAAAAGATATTTTTAAAATATAAAAATATTTTAATTCTTATATTTTTTTTCTCTATTTGTTTTTATTTTTGAAAGAAAAAAGATTTTAATTTTAAAGATATTTGAAATTTTTTCAAATCTCTATTTTCTCACGTATTTAAACTCTTAAAAAAAATATATCAACCTTTCCTTTTCTTTTCGCATCTTCCCGTCCAAACAAGTTCCAAGTGACGCTATAAGAATGATTAAAGCGAGGAAAAATGGTCTAATGCTGATTTTGGTGTGAACTCATCAAGTAGAGAGAGAGAGATTAGCAGCGGCGGTGGCGACCTCATATACTGTTGGGGTCTTAATGGCGTCGCATCATACTGAAAACAGGGTCAGATTCTTCTTTCTTTTTAGAACTGAATTTCTGTGATTTGTTCCGATCTGAATTGATCAAATTGAAATCTCAGGAGATGAAGAGAGAGAAGAAAAATGGAAGAGCGGCGGTTGTTGTTCTCGGCGATCTCGGCAGCAGTCCTCGCATGCAGTAGCACGCTCTCTCTCTTGCCCGCCAGGTCTCTCTCTCTCTCTCTCTCTCTCTCTCTGTGTTTCTCTCTCTATTTGAACTACAATTCACTGAATTTTGATCAACTGCAGGCTTCGCTGGAGGTGGACATTGTTGCCTATGGAGGTAATCATGGTTATACTTTGTCAGTGGGATCTTCTTTTTTCGGAGCTTGATCACTATTCCGTTGAATTATGAACATTTTCGTTTTTGGATAGACATTCAGAAGAAATTTCTAATTACATTAAATAATTTAAAAATCCGGAAAATTTATTAATAATAAATTGGGAAAAAAACCTTGAAAAAGTCTGTTGAGGCTTCTAGGAAATGATTACTGGGAAACAGAACATAACAACTTCAAAGAAATGACATGAACAAGGCGAGTGATCGTGGTTTTTTGGACTTAACAAGGGCATATATTAAGGAATATTTCTTTGGTCTTTCTCTGTCTTCAATAAGAACACAAAAGAAGACAAATTTTTGAAACAAACTTGATTGATGTTGTTTAAGGGGGGGAGAGAGAGAAAGAGAAGAAGGAAAATTTTTCAAAAAGGAGAGATGAAAATGAGGGTATGCTTTCATCAACAAAGAATCAGTGGAGAACAAAAAGTAGAGGGAGAGGGAGAGGGAGAGGGAGAGAGAGAGAGAGAGAGACCAATGTTCGATGGCGTAGTTAGAAGGGGACTTCAGCCGCATAACCATGGTCGGGGGTTCGAACCATCATGGGAACGTAAAAGCCGACATTGAGAGACCTCCCTCATAAAGGGTCCGACGGATTAGTCGGAGTGAAACCCCGGATATCGGGTATGGTCAAGCCAGGGACAAAAAAAAAAGAGAGAGAGAGAGGGAGGGAGAGAAGAAATAAAAGGAACAATTTGAATTTTTTACATCTTATCATGTATCCAAGAAGTATTTCAGATTTTGAAAGGCTACAGTTGACATTAATAAAAACATCAAATGCTACTCAATTTATCTGTATAACCAACCTATTTAATGGACAAAAATTAATAAAAACATCTTTAAACCCAGGGCCTGTTTCATGGCTTGACTTTTATTCTTGACAGGTTCTGACCCACACATTGCAGTCTTGGAGCATCCCTCTATTCATATTCATAAGATGGTAGTGATTGTTCATCTTTAGGATTTGGATAATGTTTTGTCCATGAAAATACGTGACTTTGTTTTTCCTCTTATTGTAGACATCTTGCCCAACAATTCCTCGGAGTTTACCAAAGATACTTTACCCCTTTCTGCTTTTGCTGAAGCCTTTGTTTCAGTTTGTAATGCTTCTTTGGTTACTCTGTGTGAAGATACCACGTCCCGACATTTTTATTGTACAGGTGAGCTTCCATTGCTGTGAGAGATAGATGTTGGTTGAAGCTCTATTCCCCTTCAGCTAAAGAACTAATAACTTTTAACTAATTTAGACTTTGGTCCTGAATTGCTAAGAAATTCATCCTTCTTTGCATCTTGCATTTCGGTCCGGGTTTTGTTGGAAAAAGTGATACCATTTGTATCTTTTATTCCTTAATTCAACCCAATGGTAGTGGAGGAACTTTGATGATAGTTTTTACAATACATTTGCAGTGCCTCTTTGCTTTACCCCCTGACCAGAGTTTTGGGTTCCTGTTTTTGCCAATTCTTGGTCAAAACTCTTACCTTGGCCTGGATCAGTAGTGTTGCTGCTGAATGCCCACGTGGTTGCTATGTAGTAACATGAGGTATTTGTAGATATATATCATAATACTCATAAAGATGTATACTGAAAATTGCATTTTTGTGTCGAATGTTAGTCTGATGGATGCAAGTAATTTTTTTCGTGGGTGTCCGAGTACACCTTCATTTTGACCTCCAATATCTGTCTTCTTTGTTGAATTTGTATCATTGAAGGTCAAATGTTCGTAAACATATGATATGGTCTTAATTCAGCCTTATTTTAGTTTTTGTCCTTGTGTTCTCAAACTTGAACTTCATATATTACATGGTTTACTCTTTTTTTTCCTTTTCTTTTTGAGAATTGCCTTTTTTTTTTTATTATAGAATCCACCTTCCATTCCAACATTAGTGGCTGTGAAATGGGCCAGCTGGCTGAGACGTTCTACATTCATTGTGGATTGGCATAATTTTGGATACACACTACTGTCGTTGTCTCTTGGAAGAACTAGTCTGTTTGTAGCAGTATACAAATGGTAGTATTTTGTTCCCTTCCTGGTTTTCCATTTTTGTTCTCTCTACTTAATCACCTCAAGCTGACCTTCTTGCCTAAGACATGAGAGGGGAGGGCAAGCCAGGCCCAATTGCAACTAGTAGTCCCCATGAGCAAGTGGGAAATGGCAGTGCCTACCATCTGTGTTGGCTGGTGGTGCTGGGTATATCTTTCCTTTTGTTTATTAGGTCCTGTTGTGGCTGCTCACATGTTTATTTCACTAGGGTTGAAAAGCATTATGGAAAGATGGCAAATGGCTCATTATGTGTCACAAGGGCAATGCAGCATGAATTGGCTCAAAATTGGGGAATTAAGTAAGTTTATCCTCCAGTTAATGGTACTTTGCACTTTCCCTTTTGTAACTTTTATTTTCCTTCTACCTTTTTTTTTTTTTTTTTTTAATTACTTTATAGGCTTAAAGTGTTGCTTCTGTTTGAAAAGTTAGATAATGAAGTAAACTTTTGAAATTCTATGTTGCTTCTACATTTTATCTTGACAGAGCCACAGTGTTGTATGATCAACCTCCTGAGTTTTTCCGTCCTGCTTCCCTTGAAGAGAAGCATAAGGTAGAACAAGTACTTTCACTTGAGATTCTAGTCGAAATATTGGTTAAAAGAGAACTCAATTTAACATTAATGATATAGTTGTTTTGTAGATTGAGTCAACATATTACGCAAGCCCCCGGTGTTCAAGATTACATCACCTATGGTAATCTAGATGTTAAAAAGGATCATCAGTTTCATTTTGATTGAGGTTTAATATGTAACCAGATCTACATCTAGGATTCTATAATTCTTCTAGGAGTCAGCCAGGAAGGGGGTGACAACCCTTATGAGTCTGTATTTACAGCACAAGTTGGCAATAAGTTTTCTTTGAAAGCAAGCAGGCCTGCACTTATTGTCAGCAGCACCAGCTGGTAAGTTGTTCGTTGTGCATACACTTGATCAGATGTTTACTCATAGGTCTAAGATTTGGTTTAGAATTTCTTGTCTGCGTGGTAACCAGTGCCAAATTCATTTTGTTTTATCTTTTTGTGTACTTCATTGTTTGTACATTTAACTAGAGGTTTATTCTTTATTCTTAAGTTTATTTTCTATCCAAAAATATAATAATATAAAATCTTATTTGATATACAATATGGAATTTCTTGTCTGTGTGATAAACTAGTGCCATCAGTTCCTTTTTTTCCCACTTTCTAGTAAGGAAGAAGTTAGGGCAGCAATGGAAATGCTAGCAAGGAAATTTGGAAATCTCCTTATCTTCAATTGTAGAAATTTTAAAGTGTTGAAAAAACATGTAGAATCACTATTTTATACATACAAGCATGTATTTGTTACACCAAGTCAAGCTTTCCATCTGCAAGCACTCGAAAGAGAAAATGTATTTTAGACAGATTAGGCCTTTGGTTTTGAATCAGTCTAGTTTTTTGGTAAATGACAACAACAGTACTGCCAAAGGCTGATGTAGCTTGTCTGCTCTTTTCTAGTCGGTTGTCTATATTTTTTAGTGAAAGCTTATTTATAAAAATTAGAAGTCTCCGTCGTATCTCTTAGAACTGATACTTTAGTCCGCTTTGCATGCTGATCTTACTTGTTTCAGTAATATGTCCAAAATTTTTATCTGGCCATAACATTTAATTTATCTGGCAGTAACATTTATCAGATAAACTGAACTACTTGGAATCCTATTACAACATAAGGCTTAAGAACTCTACTTTAAAGTTATGTGGTCGTTTTCAATTGAATTAAATAGAAATCCAACTGTGTAAAAGGACAACCTTCTTCATCAATAATTTGGGCGGATAGCAAACAAGTGTAAGAGTGTCTGTCATTAAAATTACATAAAGGGGCTCACCCGGTGCACAAAGCGCTCCCAGGCTTTTCTTTTTTGCGATTTTAGGTTTTTTTTTTTTTACCTTCTTTTTTTTCTTCGGCAAGAGTAAATCTGTATATGCTTGGAAAGGCCAAAACTTGCATAGATTAGTTTTACTCAGAGAACTTAGTCTTTTTCCTAGAGGACTTAATTATATTTGAACTCTTCCATAACAAAAATTTTCTGTTTCAGTTTGGCATAACAGACTTAGAAACACTCACTCTAAATGGTAAGTTTCATCTTTAGTTAAATTTTATAAATGCCCCTATGGATTATGGTTGTTTACCTTCAGATTCATGAAATAAGGTACATAAAGTTTCTTGCTGTTACTTGTGCCATAATTCCTTCCACTGGCTGCCTAAAAATGAATTGGGGATGTTGAAGTTGCTTCCATTGCAGATTTTATTTGTTCTGATTTCTAAAGTAGCACGAGCTAATATCTTAAAATTTAATGATCTAAGTTAAAATTATTGAATTTAGTAGCTGCTTGATTAAATTTTTTAATACATGAAGGTAGTTTTTATTCTTTGAATGTATGCCAATCGCTATCTACTTCTGATGTCAACAATCAAGCTGGATGAGTTTTGGAAGCCAAATTTTAGTATTTTCAGTTTAGGTGGATAAGTCCTGGTCAAGTCATTTGCTTGTGCAAGCCTTCAAACTTTTATAAGTGATTTAATTGGGAATTAATTCCGAGACAAAATTTAAAAATTTTGAGCTTCCCATGAGGCAAAAGAATAATTTGCTTTATATATGTGTGGTTTTTGTTCACTCTAAACAAATTTTCAGTCAAAACAATGCAAGTCATGTTATCATGTATGGCAAGATAATAAGATATCCTTATGTGTTGAATCTTACTCTCATGGGGTGATGTTAATTTTAGGACTCCAGATGAAGATTTTGGCGTTCTCCTAGAGGCTGCACTTATGTATGACAGACGCATTGCTGCCCTCCTAAATGAAGATGATGCATCTGGGGAAGAGGTTGTCTGGAAGGAGTTTTATGATGGAAAGCAATCACCGTATCCTAGGTTGTTATTTATCATTACAGGTTATATCTCTGGTGTTTCTTTTCACACATTTTCTTTGTTGAAATATTTCATGTTGGAATTTTTCCTACTTTTAGTGTATATGTATATATCCTTATTTCATCTTTTTAATCTAAAATGGTATATATCACAAATTCATGAAGGTAAAGGGCCTGAAAAGGAGAAGTATGAGGAAAAAATAAAGCGTTTGAACCTCAAACGTGTAGCGTTCCGCACCATGTGGCTGTCAGCAGAGGACTACCCACGGCTTCTTGGTAGGTTATTAGTGTAATCAACTGCACTAGTCTCCTATAGAAGTGAAGGTTTCATAGTTCCTATGGGTGGGATGTTATGTCTACAGGTTCAGCAGATCTAGGTGTTTGCTTGCATACATCTTCTTCTGGGTTGGACCTTCCCATGAAGGTGCATTGCCTTGACTCCATCTTGCAATTTTGTGAATCTCAACTTCAAGATTGACCTATTGTCTTCATTGCAATACCGGAAACAGGTTGTGGATATGTTTGGTTGTGGACTGCCTGTGTGTGCTGTTTCCTACTCTTGGTAAGAGCTATCTCTCTCACTACCCCCCTTCATATGACTAATACATGTTTTGGTTGTGGAGTGTCCCCCGTTTAATCTCATTTATAAACTTTTTTGTAGCATTGAGGAGCTTGTAAAGTTTAACAAAAATGGACTCCTGTTTTCGTCATCTTCTGAGCTTGCGGTTGAGCTGATGGTAAGTTAAGTTTACTCAATGAGAAGACTGTCACTGAAAGCATTTATAAAAATTTCATCTGCTTCCTGCACTTAATTTAGTCACTCAGTATACAAAATCAAGCACACGTGAAAGCATAGATACATATCAAGTCTTCAATGATGATTAACCAAATCCAATTTTTAGTATAAGAATGATAGAGATAGTTGTGCTCGATAATGTTTGTAGGGTTCTTGGAGATCGTACAACTGCAATGGAAAATTATTGTCAAACTTCATCGTTAAAACGTGTTTGTGACTTGGTTAGACCTTGAGTTTGATTCAAGTGTTTATGGTTAAATATCTGCATAGATTATCAATTGGACAAACCAAAGTTGGAAACAGCAGAACCAGGTAGCCTAATACGGAAGGAGAATAATATTGGAATTTAGCTGTTGGAAATAGTATTAAAGAATTAGTAGAGTTTTGGGAAATAAGAGAAAATTAATAAAATCCTCTAGGGTATATGAATAGGAGTATTAGGAACTTACATCATATTTATTATCTTGGGAATGTTTCTCTTTGATATGTATAAATATTAGTGTCAGGTGTGTTTAGGCACTCTAGCCAATTTAGTCAATATCATAATGTAGCACCCAAGCCAATTTAGTCATAAGAATATTATTTCTCCTCCATTTTCAACAGTAGCTTTTAAATGAAACCAGAAATTTGAAGAGTTTGGTTCAGAATATCTTGTTGGAATGATTTGGAAATGGAAAGATGGAAGATAAAGCAAAAGGTAGTACAAGCTATTCCTGGAGCCAATGAGAGACCCACAAAATTTTATCTACGGGGCAACACACATGTATATGAAAAGCATGCTCGCATTTCTCTAAGTGAATAAAAAAGCCAAAAGATGTAATAAAATATTTCAAATCAATTTGCTCTATCCTTTTTTTCCCCAAATAAAATTAAAAAAAATAATAATAATTACTTGAGTACTTGCATGAAAGTATTTAAAACTTTTAATTTTATTGAGGCCATTGGAGAAAATAACTATGCCAATTCCAAATGTCGTGTAATGACTTATTGAGGTTTGAAAATTTGCAGGAAGACAAGTCCACAAAGTCTATAATGTGGATCTGTAGCTATATGGGGCATCTTTTTGTTGTTTTACATTAGCGTAGGCTGATGAAAACAATACTTTTCAAAGATTGGGGCCCAGTCCAGTGGTCAAGGTTGCCAGGCTGCTAGAGTCAACTGCATTTTACCTTTTACATATATAACTTTTAGGCCAGTTTAGTCTACTACTCTTTAAAAAGTTGAGTGCTAGTTCTTTAAATGCTCCACAAAACAAAACATTTGCTTTCTTGGGTAAATAAATGAGATGCAAAACTCTTAATTTAAGTCCAGATATTTTCTCAACTCAAAGCTATGATTGTGCTTCTGAAACTGCTCCAATGGCACATTAATTTTTATATCACCTCTTATTGTTGATGCTTCTTTAAATCTCAATACACACTAGCAGATATGATGATTTAGTTTAAAATTCATCTTCAATGATTATGATGACTCATGAGTGAGTGAATTTGCATTTTTCAAGCTGTCCTTGGTGGCCATTTTAATTGGTTTCTATGAACTTGCACAGATGCTCTTCAAGGGTTTCCCAGATCAATGTGATGCTATGAAGGAGCTACGAAATGGTGCGATGGAAACGATGGCTTCTGCTAGGTGGGCTACAGAGTGGGAAGAGCATGCGAAGCCACTGATATCCGAGGCAAGTTTACTACATTTATGTAAAATTGTCCAACATTAAGTTTTCCCAGGTCTTTTGCTGATAGTTGCATTCCAAAGCTTCCTCTTCTTTGATGAGCTTGCTTGGCATTTAACATATAATTATTTTCCTTGGGATACACGGCATATAGCAAAAGCTACCATGTTGATCTAGTTTGATGATTTATAAAATCCTGTTTCATTGTAGTTTGAGCTATTTTGCTTGTTTTCTCCTCTTTATGATTTTTAGCATCATCCTTCTTAAATGTAGGAGATTTAGTAAAATATTGGAATAGACTGTTGAAAATATGAATTTAAGTTATTTGTAAAGATATGAGTGTCAAGAGTTTAGTTGAGAAGATAACTTTAGATAGGAATAAGAATCCGAGCAAGTTTCTATGGATAGTTTTTTTTTTTTTTTTTTTTTTTTTCATTATTTTTATTTTTTAATTTTAACTTCTCTATTTTTGTTTTCAAATTTTAATTTTATGTTATTTTATTTTATTATTCTTTTTCTCTCTTCTCTCCTATATTGGTCTCTTAAACGGTCAACTCCAAAATTTGAAATGAAGTCTCAGTTTGTTGTTTGTTGTTGTATCCTTCTACAAGAGTTCTCACTTAGCTATATCCTATAATGCAGGTTTTGTCTAGGAGCCTTGATTAGTAACTCTTGCCTGTTGGATGATCAGTCTGTGAATTAACACTCGGTAAATCTGCAATGCCAATATCATTTTCTCCTTTCTACTCATTTCTGCTAGAGCTTTAGGCTACTTTGATGAATATCCATGCATGCAAAAGTTGGCTTCTTCTGTTTTCTTCACCTGTTGGTGACAAGATCTGTCTCCTTTATTTATTTAAAGATAAATCATATCCTACTGCAAGGCTAGAGATATAATATCTTTTTACCCCTTTTTTATTTCAAAAAAAAAGTACTAAGTTTTAGTCATAAATGTTGCTGTAAAGACAGAAAACGCCTGCCAAAGGTGTGGTTGCTGAATGTATGGCAGACTGTTATTCAATAACATTTGTAGCAAAGCATTATACTGTGAGAACTGCAAATGTCCCTTCCCCACATTTTAACACTTGCTTACTACTTGATATATGATTTTTGTTGTTCGGAACTATCGATGGTTAATTTATGCATTGTGCTAATTTGTGATTAATGCTCACACATGGAAGTAAAATCCTCAATTCTTATAATATTTAGGTATGTACTGCTTTGCAGATGTCCCTGGATACAGCAAATTGCGAGCTTAACCGCTTAATTGGCCTTGATAAGAAATTTTTATTGATTCTAAAGATGTCTTTTGGAATTGAATGATCATTCCATGCAGCATGTTAGGAAAAAGCTTTTTTGGGCTTCAATTTTGCTCTTGTAATCTGAAGTATGTCATGGAAACAATGGGGAAGTGTTTTGCCTTCAAGATGGAAGAACAAAATTACTGTAATCTATTGTAAGCTCAGTTTGATGACTGACATAATTGCACTCGAGTACACCATAGAAACAATGAGAAGATTGGATTTTAGAAGTAGGAACACTGAAAGTTCTTTGATGTTGATGGATTAAAAGAAATTAGATTTCTGAGTGATGTGCCTGTTCAACTGTTGCGCGCTCGCGCGAACACACACACACATATGTCCTGTGAACCATTGAACTTTGGAGCGTTCATTCTACCTGGACAGCTTAGACATGATGAATATGAGTGTCGGGTGCTTGGTGCCATTTCATCGAATGAATAGAATACTTAAAAAGAGGTACTCTACAAGAAATGGTGAAGCTATTTGAAAACGTTAATGGTGCGGTATGGTTGAATAATTTTGGTGTGATAGTGGTTTATTCATTGCTTGCTTTATTGGCTTGAAGTAATCCTAAATTGCATGGTTCAAGTCACAAGTGAAACTTCACTTTTTGTCTAGGACCACATCCAAGTTTTCAACAGTAAACTACATAACACTAGGCAATATCTATAAGGTGCGATCGGATCAATTTCTGGTTTCTAATTAGTTGAGGAGCCAAAATAAATAAAAATAATTCAAGGGACGTTTGGTTCGTATTTGAGAATAAGAATCGAAATAAAAAATTTTGATATGAATTTCACAAAATCTATGCTTTTACTTGGGTTTCACAAATCCTTATTTTGGGAGGTTTCATTCTTAAACCTCCATTCCGATTCTATTAGTTCAAACAACTCCTATGAGTTTGAATCTGATTCTCAATTTTCATTTCCTTTAACCAAACACTATCTCAATTAGTTAATCGTATGAAGTGTTATTAGTGCTACTGGCTCCGATATCTCTTGCATTAGCAGGTGTACAAGATTGAACTCATTTCTGGTAGCAGTGAACGCATTGAATTACTAAGACTCTCGGGGTAGTGGTAATAGACTAGTCCAATGGACAATTGCTGTAACTTATACTTGGTATTCTAGACTGGGGATTATTTTGATAAAAGCCCAATCCCTAATGGCACATGCCCAAATTTGAAAATTGGCGCAGGTACTTCTTTCACGCTTTTACACAAAAAATGGGGGAAAAATCAGTATTATATGGCAGTAGGACCTAGAAACAATTGATGTCATTGTAATCATTCCGAAAGCACAGGAAGTGATCATAGTTCTATAGGGGATCATCAAATTTACAGAACGAACATGTAATCCATATGCTAAATTTATGATGGGCTCAAACCTTCTAATATTGATTGGCTATCACTGAGCTAGCCATGAGGTGTATGACATGACATGTACATTAACCTGCCCCGACCATATGATACTTTTACATGATTGCAGTGCATGGCCTCTGGCATAATAATCAGCAACCTGATCAAAATATATACACCTGTACCAGCCTGAAGACCTTTGGCATTACGAATTTTCTAATGCCATACTTTTTGCAGTTTGGGCTAAATGCTAAGAGACAGTGAAGAAAATGATATGCACACCAGGGCAGAAACTGCAGTTTGAGCTGGCAGTCTGCAGTTGCCTCAACCTTCAATACGCTTGAACCAACTGGTAATCGTACGTGAGAGGACCCTGGTGTCTGCTAGTGAGAGTGTTTTTAGCCCCTGAGCAATTGCATCAGCTGGAGTGTATGCGTTACCAACTTGCCATTTTGGTTCCTGAGAATTCCCAAAATAAAGGAACAAGAAAAGAGGGAGCCATCAGCTGTGGATGAGCACATAATCAATTACAAGCATGCATACTGCATCCATCGAGACATAAGGAAATGTAATTTTGAAAGAACTGTATCTCCAGGTGAAGCCACTTGCACATGATGGCAACATTTCTGGAATTCAATAATAGTTTCAATGCCTTGTAAAACCCCAAGAAAAAAATAAATAAAGATTTTAACACGTGGTAACTTGATATAATATCACACCCACCACATGGAAAAAGTACAAAGGGCATGTTTCGGTTTTACATGTACCATCAATCATAAATAAATTAGAAGGGGAATGGTTGGCTAGAAGTGGCCTTGATTTGCAGAAGGGGGTGTGGTACCCTGATTGGTGCTATCATTACAGTGGACTTAAAATCAGTTTGTAATGGCTGTATCAGCTGCAACCGTAACCAGTACAGGCTATTGTGGAGTGTAATGGCATTACACCCTCTGATGGCACAGCAGTTGCACCTGCCACATGACTGATATGCACCCTTTTATGGTTTGCAACATCGCCATTGCAGCAGGGATGCTGCAGTTAAACCTCCACAAATTTGAAAAGCCTATCATTCTTTCCTTTCTTTTTTTTTTTTATTTTTTGGTGGCTAATCCTTCAGTGATTTCCATTATCATCTCCTATGCCCAATAACATTATGACCATGATAGTATCCAAGTGTGCAATATAAATCCATGACCATTAAATGAAAAAACTGTTAATTATTAACTGGGCCCAATTAGGGGCCGCTGCAGATGTTGATGTTCATAAGGGTCAAATAGCATTTCCCTAATCGGAAAAGTGTGAGATTCTTGAATTTGTGGTGACTAAGATACTTTCTCAAAGCCAATGATAAATTTGACAACTTTCCTATGTGGACAGCAAGCCCGCCAAATATAACCAGAAACTATAATAAAAGGTCTGGGCACGCGCTTTTTGGTGGGGGGAGGGGGACAACAATATGAAAATTATTATTGTGTGGTCCCCCCTTCCATTAGTTCTTCCCATTGTGTAGTTTTGTTGGATCACATTGTACATGTGAATGAGAGTTTTCTTTGAAGAAAGAGACAGGGACATACATAGAGATGTGCTTATATGCATCAACACACAGAGAGCAAAACAAAAGAAACTATAAATAAATATCAAACACATGCACAAGCATATCTGTGGAAATGTAATGTTATAGTGTCTCTTACTATGCTACACAAACTTGCACCGTATGTTGAGTTGTACTTATTCATCAAATACGGATAGATTTTGCATGTTGTTGTGTGTCTCAAAGAAGAAAGATTCAATGAATCCAAAATATGGATAAAATTAGGAGATTGTGCAGCAATACCTGTATGCATGGCGTGATATGGGTACCATTCAATGAGATTTTCTCCAAAGTCCCACCTATGGACTCCACTCGTGGCCTCAATGTCTCCTCAAGAAGGTCAGTCTCATCGATGGCATCAAAACCAAATTTCACCTAAGTCGCAAAAATTTATGCTTTTAATCTTATCACTAGAAGAGAGTCCATGCCATTAAAATTTAAAATTTAAAGGGTAACTTGTTACCAGCAACGTATGTTTGACATTGTATGAGTTCTTAAAGAAATCACGATTTTCAGAAGGTGTTGGCCTGAACTCTGATACTCCTTGTGCAACCTAAAAATGCATGGAATGAAGTATCTATTAGATCCAGTTTGGTTACATTTTTAAAAAGTTGAGAGGACATCGGAAAGGAATTGATAGGGTATCCATCTTTGTAGGCAACAACTAGCAGCATATAATTAAAGAGGCACCAAGGGGCTTCTACCAGTAAACAAACATCACATAGAGAATGCATGCAATCTGCAAAGATAAAAGTAATAATCAGACCTTGCCCGATCAACCCAATCTTTTGAAGTAGTTTGTTGTTGCAAGATAGCGATATTTTTATACACTTGAATTATTTTATTTTATTTTATTTCAGACTTTATTTACGACTTTTAGGACTATTTTTAAGTTTTATTTCGTGATTTTACACTGATTATTTTCGTGGGTTTTATTTTAGGATTATTGGGCTTGTTTAAGGATATTGGACTGCACTGATAGCTGTTAGTATTTTGGGCATAACTTTCTGCTCTGATATTCAATTGACCTGATTCTTATTGGGTTGGAAAGAAAACTTCAAGGCCTACAAATCTTATGAAGACCTCAGAGGCTGGGTCAGACCAGAAGATATCCGAAATTTGAGTTGAAGTTGCTGCAGTGCTGGAAATCAAGGCCCATGAGTTCCAAAAGCCAAAGTCCAAGTGAAATATCAAACTGTTATGAAGACCCACGAATTTTAAGTTATTTAGGACTCTTAGAATTAGATTATAAGGATGAGACATCCTTTATACAGGAGAGGGTAAACCCTAGCAGCCACCTCCTTTGGAGGAGGATTCCTTCAGGTGCAAAGGAGACGTTTTCTTTACCTTTCTTACTTTTCTTTATTATGTCTACTTAGATTTCTTGTTTTTAGGACTCGATGGATTCTGTTATTTAATTAATAGTATGGTTTGATTTATTTCTTTCCCTTAAATCTTTATAGACATGTTCTTTCTTTGATGAGATTTCATTGTTGAACTTAATGCTTCATTCGTAAAGGGCCCTACGATTTGATGATTTGTGATTACATGCATGAGATCTAGAGAAAATTACATGAAATCTGGCCAATACAATAAAATACATATAAGATTACGAGATCGACGGATGATTAACTCTATGTGTGGAGATTTTAGGGGAAACCCTAAATTACAGATATTTCATAGATCTTAATGCAATTCAGTCTAATCAAGATTGCATGACCATTGGGTTTTGGTTAGTCGAATTAGGATTTCATTGCATGACCATTGAGTGAATCTAATTTAGGAAAATCTGTCATCATCAATAATGAATATTTAGTCAATAAACTTTAAGGGATTTAAAAGAATTCAACCGTGTGAAAGATTGGAGACAGATGAAATCGATGTCCTAGGGTTTTATAAAATTAGGGTTTTCATTGATAAATATTCTGTTTTTGATATTTTCATAATTTTGATATTTTTGTAATCTTGATTCGTTTTGTCCAACTTAGATATGGTATTTTATAATTGGTAATACATAATATCCTTGTAGGAACGACACTTGGTTCGCACTATACACAACATTCGAATAGAGTATACTTGTCCGAAATCGTGATACACAAAAATCGCGTAACATTGCACACTATCCAAAATGCAAAAAGATACAAAATAAGGAAACGCCCTGCACCACTAAAAAAAGCTTTCCCAAAAAGAGCCAAGAAAGACAAAAGAGATCTCTCTTCACTGTAAAAGCGCTCATATTATGCTCCTTCCAGAGCCCCCCCCCTTTAAAACAAAATTGAGTAAACCTGTGAAAAGGATCAAAAGAACACCTTTCCAGTTCATCTGTACATTAAAAGAAAGGGTATCCCTTCATGCCCATACCTCCTCCTCCACAAAGCCAACCACCCAAAAAATTCACAGAACTGCACTAACTTCCAAATCATCTTCTTCCAACTAAAGTGTAGAAGAAGGTGTTCATGTTATTTTGCACCACACTTAAATCAAGAGCATCAACCCCCTTAGCATACTTTCTTCTGCAAATTATCAATAATCAGTATACTCATCTAAGTAGCCTCCCAAGCAAAGCAGCTCCCTTTAGAGGGTGACACCAACTTCTGTAAGGTCTTCAATGGGGAATATAACTTGATCCTTCATCATCCATTAAGGTCTTATAATATTGCTTGAAAACCACCATTTTCCCCTTCCTGCACAACCCTAACCAGGCCACAGGATTGCAGCACCACCATATACAACACCTCATAGTTGCAAAGGACTAAATCTGAAGCATTTCTCAAAAGGGAAAGATACAGCTCACAATCTCATGCAAAGAAGTTACACAATCAATAAACAACGCCTATTCGGACATGGGTAAAAGAGAAAGGTTGGTGTCTTCCTGTAGGCCTCAAACAGCCATTATCCAACCGGACAAAGTACAACCCTTACCAACTTTAAATCTTATCCTCTTAAAGAACTCATTTCTATCCATTTAGTTTTGTGATCCCTACTTGTAAGGTTCTTTTGCCTCTCTAGGGCACCAAACTTTGAGATCCTTTCAAACCTCACAGCCACAAATTGTCGCCTAAGATGGTCCTTTTCCACCATAAACGGCCAAGTTACTACAGGAAAGTGTTTTGTAAATCAGAATATAAGACATACAAGCTAAAACTCCTTCACAAAGTGATGTCCACAATATCCATGAGAATTAATATAAATGGTAAAAATTCTAACAGACCCTCTAAATTTTGAGTCCTTCCAAACAGATCCTTGTACTTTTAATTTTGTGGCCAGTACCCTAAATTTGAGGAATTCATGAAATAGGCCCCGTAACTTTGTGAAGTTAGAATTCTTTGAAAACAGAGAACGCATTTTTTGCCAAATCTGACATTCAACGACCATATACATAATGGTTCAAACACAAAATGAAACTATTAAAAAGGTAGTTTTAATCATTAAAATCTCATTTAGTCTGGTTCTCAGGATTAGCTTATGAAAATGGAATTAAAATATCTTCAATATGTACTTTGCTGAACCATTGTTTAACATTATATAAACTAGTTATGATCTTCTGCATTCAGGGATTTCTATGTCTCAAGAAACTAAACTTTTGAAATAATTAAGTCAGATAACATATCACAAAAATCATTATAGTAAAAATATTTTATTCTACACAGTGAAACATTTAATCACCTATTTAATGTGTGGAATAAATCATGCAATAAAAGATCTAAAGAGTTTTTTGGAGTCACTAGAAGAATGGGCTTTGCTCTCATATTGTTTATAGATGTCAAACTACGCATACCTGTTACCTACAAGAAAGTTTTAGTATTTGTGCTTGACAAAACATGCAAGGGACTATGATGCTGTGGGAAAGCTCAGCTTGACTCGAATTGTCTCTATTATGCTTGTAACAATTTTCAATTAAAGTAAAAGTTTTTAGAAAATACAAAGTTTTACAAATAAAAAGCAAAATTTTCCTTTAAAAAACATTTGAACTATCATTATATCAATAATATTCTGCATTAGAAATCTCATCTAACCTCAATTGAGCACAACCTCAACTTTCCAAAACAAGCCCTATCGTGCATTCATAGAGTACTAGTGTTTGATGGAAAAGACTATCAGTTTGTTTGAAACGGACAAAAGTTTAAGAATTGTTTGCATTAACCAATAAGAAAATAAGCAGGAAAAAAACTTTTGTAACCAAACATGCCAAAAAGAGAGAAGACTGGATTCTAGAACAAGATCATAACTCACTGCCCTCCACTGCCCTTGTTAAATAAAAAGGAAACAGAAACAAATGGAAGAACAAGTCTACGGGAAAAAGAACATGAATGCCTGGCTTTATGACAAAAGTTCAGAGGTCTGAAAAAATATGCCATGACTTAAATCTTTGTGAGTTACCATGATTGAAATCTTTTTATTTTCTTTCATGAGAAGTGACAAATGCAGTGCTTTCCACTCACCGTGATTGTAATCTTTTATACTGACTGTGTTACTTGAGAACATAATGTCTTTTCAAAACATTATGACAAAGTGCTTTGTCATGACACGAGAGAGGCAAAATGAATATCCATTAAAGGAATGAAATATACTACTACAGGTATTCCAGAAAATGTGACAAATATCAAAGTACCTGATTAAAAACAAAGGGTAACTGATCAACAAATGTGGATACTGAAACCAAGGCTTCCTCATCATAGCCTGTCATCATTGGCGCAGCAGTATCACGCATCATCTTCCAAGCATCCTCTACATTGGGGAACCACAATTAATTACACTCAAGCTGTAGAGAGATTGTGTTTGCATATAAATAACAGGTGGTCAATCAAACACAAATTAAAACCACAAGAAGGTATTGCATTTTATTTCCAATCACAATATGGTATTGCATTTTATTTCCTCTTACATGTCCAAGGGAAAATAAAAATATAAAGGAAAAAAGATCAGGCAGTGCAATTAGCCAGTAGTTTTACCTCTGCTTGGACTCATTGGTGATGAAGACATGAAGAAAACAAAATGAGCCCTCTACATATGCACCACATCACTACAACAGGAAGGGGGGAAAAAATAAAAAATAAATAAAGGAACTATCCTCAAAACCAAGCTGAACTCTTTATGATGGAGTGGAGTTTATCTATCAGAATCTGAGAATTGATGAGTTTCAGATGGGCTATAACTGTTAAGAGGATGTTGTCGCAGGCTCTGTAAGTAGTGCAAGTGTCCAAGCAATACAGAAAAAGGGGATCATTATAGCATCACAACATGAAATATTTCTACACATAACATAAAGCTAAGCCAAACACCTGTAATTTTGCTATACATTATCATCAAGTTCCTTCCTCAGTTCACAATGTCATCAATCACTCTTTCCTCTAGTGTACCGGACCAAATTCCAACTAATTCAATGCACAATCAGTGTGATCCATAATGCCAATGAAAAATCACAACCTTTTTGAGAGCCAACTTGCCATCAATTTCCAGTCTCCACTGTACCCACTAAACCCTAATCCATCGAGCTAAAACAAACATAGAAGTAGTTGTGGGAGTCATCATAACAGTAGCCTAAAGAGACAACCTCCAACTTGTCCCCTCTGCTATTCATCATCTCATGACACCTTCCTACTTTCCTGATAAAATAAGGCAACTTTAAGAAACAAGCACGCCTTCTTGTACAAACTGCAACAAGTCAACCTACAAATCTCCCTGTTATGCACTTTTGAATGCCTCAAGGAAGGACAACCACTAGCGAGATCACACTTCAACCCAAATTCATAAACAACTTTACAATCATTTTAACCATTACAATGAAAGAGTGATACTAGCCTGAAAAAAGTTCTGCCATCATATTTTGATTTTAGGACATGTTTAATGGAACTAATCTGTATCTCTTCCATAGTTTTGGATATCATAATATGCCAACAATTTTCTTATAACTGATAAGAAGCAAGGAAATTTAAATGTATATCTCCTCCCCCTCCCCACCATCAAATAAAGCATACATCAGGAACTTTAATTAATGATAACCAAGGATTCTAACCTGAGGCATTCCGTACCAAGGAATACATTGGAGAAGCTTCAACAATAGGCATCATTTGTCTCACCAGAGGCCCCAACTGCAAAATAATAGATGGTTTTTCTGTTGTATAAGTAAGAAGAGGAAAAGTGAATATTGAACTTAAGGACAGCACCGGGTTGCCAGCCAAGTAATGAAATGAACAACAGAGAAGCAAATTAACAAAATCAGCACAATAACATTAGTTCTTGTCAGCCATGAAAAAAAGGCGATTAAAGCCAAAAATCTACAAAACAGAAAGAGTGACTGATCTACTCCCACAAATTCCCAAGTATGGTACTCGCTGCCAACCAAAAAAGTAACAAAGAAGCAAATTAACAAAATCAGCACAATAACATTAGTTCTTGTCATCCGTGAAAAAAAAAAGGCGATTAAAGCCAAAAATCTACAAAACAGAAAGAGAGGCTGATCTACTCACACAAATTCCCAAGTATGGCACTCACTTGCTGCCAACCAAAAAAGTAAGGATTTGGATATGGATTATGTGATTCTTTCTCATCCATTGCATTAGGAATATTTCAAATGCAAATATATTTGGCCAAGATAATATGTTTCATGCAGGACCATGTAGAAAAGAAAATATTCCAAGGATTGACTCCATAATAAAAGCTTTAGAGGGGACAAATTAAAAGCATGAAGTGACATTTAAAAGTATGTTTTGCATCTTGTTATGATCAAATATGGCTTAGTTTAACAAGACCAGCCTAGAAAGTATGAAGCAGGCAGACTGAAGTTTTTAAGAAAGAGACAGATTAAAAGCATGAACTAATACTAGATAGTATGCTTTGCTTCTTGTTATGATCAAATATGGTTTAGTTTAACAAGAATAGCCTAGAAAGCATGAAGGAGACAGATTAAATTTTTAAGAAGACAGATTAAAAGCATGAATCGACATTAGATAGCACGCTTTGCTTCAGGTTATGAGAAAGCAACTTGTATTTCACTGATAAGGCAATTTATGTTACAAAAACTTCATCTTATTCACAACTTGACAAGTATTAAAAAAATAAATCTGATGTTGGAGTTGGGGAGCTGTGGGAAGGGGGAAAGGACAGCAAATGCAAGTAACATTTAGAGAATTTCACACTGGAACAAAAAATATAAAGAAAATTTGAGATAGAATAAGCAAGAAATGAAAATTTTGTGCGAACTTAATACTGCTCTATATTAGGATCCACATCTTGCTTAACTTTTTCAATAATCAAACATAAGATGAATGAATGTTATATTAGTTAGTAGCTTGTTCAATTATTGGTACATTAGTAGTTTTCACCCTCCCCTCCCCCAAATCTCAATATATTGTCCGACATAGAAAGGCAACTCTTAGAATTCTCATTTTTTTCACAGGACAAAAGAGGTCCTAACCTTCTCACAAACAAGAGTCCTATAACTTGGTTAAACACCAAAAGACAACCACAATTACATTTCATGTGGTCATATCACCCAAACTAGCACGCACATCTATCTAATACAACACACATGGAGGTCATGAAATGCTACCAGTTCCTTATATTTGTGCACCACAAATGAACAGTATATCTGAAACTCTTTAACTTCTGCAGTGGAAAACATGAATCAACCGGGATCTCCATCCCTGGCGATCTACAAAGGGTCTGAGAAGAGATGCTACCAATCAATTTTAAACTTTCATTAAACACTCAAAATCCCCCACTCATTTCAAATTAGCTCCCTAAGAATTGTCCACAGCAAATCATAGTTCATTCAAATTATACAAATCTTAACTTCTTGAGATTTCCCACATCCCCAAACAACAATCCTCACACATATATCTTCACAAAAACCTTCTTAAGTAGAGTCCATCAAAGATGACAGTTTCTTAAATAACCAAGTTCCTCCCACCATATCTTTAGATTTGTTTCATGAAATTTGGAAGGAAGAGAAGGATATATAAAGAGAGATAAAGTCAGGAATAACCTTCTGTGGCTGTTTTGTCTTTAGTATATCGGTTATCTATACAAGTGCTCAGTAGATTAGACATATCCTTGAGCAGTGGATTCTGTTTCCATGATTTTTTAGGTTGTATGACATCAAAATAAGTTTGCTTCCTCAAAGCTTTTTTCATGTGTGTATTTGTAACTTTATAAACTGCCTTTTTTGTTCTGATGCCGTAATGTTGCTGGGACAATTCTTTCTTTGTTTCAAAGATTATTTCTCCCATGCATTTCTATAGTCTTACTGTTTTAACAACTAAGAACTTTACTTACACATTTTGTGTTCTTCCTCAAAATTAATTGCAGTATTACATCACAACCAGTTAGTCACCATAACCTCCAGCGGAAGAAGATACAATTGTGTTGAAAGGAATTGTGCTGTTAAAATTTATGGAAAACAATGATTCTCAAACCCTATGCCCCAGTTTAATCTCTTTAAGAAAATCCATTAAGTTTCATAGGCAAAAGCTATAAAGACATGCATGAAAGCTTTAATGACAATCACCTTTTCTTTTCATCTGGTTGGGGGGTTCTTAGGAGCCTCCATGTACCCTTATACCCAGGAGATCATAGACCACCATTACATTGAGGAAAACACCTAACACCTTAAATAAAAACGCTGGTAGTGAAAAGGAAGATTGCTAGTTTGATCCACTTTTGGTCTTACCCAGATTTTTGTGTTCCCATTTTAGACACAGCTCATTTTGTTAATTCCTTATTCTTTTGTGATGTCTTCTTGCACCATCCTGGTGCATTAATAAAATATCTTTTTTACCAAAAAAGTCAAAAAGAAAAGAAAAGAAAAAGAAAAGGCAATGCCGGTAGCAACAATGATCATGATGACATGTGACAACAGTTTAGAAAGCCAATTTGGGTGGGCATGCCTGGGTAAAAATGCCAGTAGTAAAAAAGTCAAGACTAAGGAACTTAGAGGTTGCCATATTGATACATTGTCCAGAGACAACCAATATTGCTATTAACTCACTCCATTTGTTACGATACTGGATTCTACAATTGAATAGGCGACGAAGTTAGCTACTGACTTTTACTTTTCTTCCAGCTAAAATCCAAATATCAAATCAAACTTCTTGAAGGACACTGCAGATCGTGCCTCAAATAAAACCTAGGCAAGTGGAAAGCTCTGGTATGGTGAGGTTAAACAAGAAAAGGAACATAATTGCCTATTCAAATGCAAATCAACAAAAAGAGTACCTGCTCAAAGTAAGGCACTGCCTCTGTTGCTGGTCTGTTGTTGAATGAAATTATGGCATTGGCCTTGAAAAAGAAATGTGGAGAAAATATAGTCATGCTTCATGAAATGCTTGGATATTCTATTGATTTAAATTTCTGATTTGCCATATCCAAATGGATAAGCAAGTTGCAAGGGAAGGAAAGTAACCAGCACCTTTGGTATACCATCTGAGAAATAGCTTCCCACTAGAGCTTGGACCAGTGCTCCATTGCTACAACCACAGTTCCAAATGACATTATAACATTATAGCTGCAAGGCATTTATGACTATAACCATTATCTAGTTGCAACACCACTGTCAAGGCCTTTACCCATAGTATGCAAAAACCAATAGGGGACCCAAAGAATGAAATAAATATGTCAATTATCAGTAAATACCCTCTCCCATAGCTCCTCGTTGGAGTTTGATTGGTGCAATTCACAATGTAATACATCAGTTGAATTACAACAAAAGAGCTTTCTACACCAAGTTTAACAAATTAATCAGTGCTTTTTCAAATTGAATTTTTATTATGAAAACAATTCAATGGATTCACTGTAATAAATGGATGATATTAAAGAATTAAAGCCGATTTTACTCGGGCAAAAGCTTGAAAAAAACTCAATAACTAGATGTCCACATGGCACTATTCTAATTACAACATAATTGGACTAAAGTCTTTATTACCTTCAAACCCAAAAAATAAAATAAAATAAAATAAAACAAAAAGAAACTCTTAATTATGTACAAAATATGATCCCACTCTACTGGCATCCCAATTTCAGAGTTTTTATTATTATTATAACTAAATTGTGGAGTAACTGACTTCTAAATGCAGTATTTTATGTGTAATCATTTCATGATTGTGGCTTAATATCAAAGATAAATAAAAATGTAGTGTCACTATCTCTAAATAAATAATAAGTGCTCTTGGTAGTGATAAGTGGTCCACAAATGAGTTCAACTGTGCTCTACAAGAAATTCTAGAAACAAAATAAGGAGCACATCAAGCTAATGAACAATGAAGCTTACCTGTGACCAACAGAGTAAAGTGGAAGGTCAATAAGGTTATCCACAGTTAAGTTTGAATCCGGTAATCCAGATGCTAAAATTCTGCCCAAGCAGGAATTGAACTTTTCATGTACTTCTTGAGCAACTTCAGCATGATCAAAAGAAACATTATACGGTACCGAGATGATAAGAAACCCTTCCTTTGCCAAAAGCTCAATCAGATGGCTGCAAAACAAAATATATCACACCTTCTTGGTCAAATGTACAACCACATTAAATCAACCATCCTTTATTGGCTCTTAACTAGAGTGAGAAACCAAAATTAGCAAGTTTACACAAGAGGCATAAATGAAAATTTTTTCAAGCAAAATTCATCAATCGAGTATTAACAGAAACTACAATGCCAGGTACTGTCTACACAAAAACCCTGGTACAAAGGTGATTGACCCACCAACCCTGGTACATGCGGGACTCAATCCCAAGATCTCCAATACTACCTCAAGAGATTTTTACTACTTGAACTAGCTAACACTGGATATTATCAAAGACAATTGACACTGACCTGTAGGTGACCTCAGGAACTGCGCCAATAAAGGCACCACCCAAGAATTTGATTATTGCACGTGGTTTCTTTCCATTGGGTGGAGGGATAACCAAGCAAGAGTCCATCCTTCTATAAATCCGACCTTTTGGGATTGTAGAAACGGAGCTAAGGGAACTACCACTACTCCCAACATATCCATTGGAAACCATCTTCTTCTTGGCATTAGCTTGTGGTCGCAGACGAAGTCTTTTGGTCATCCTTCCATGTGACTTTAAATTCATACACCAGCACCAGACAGATTGACCATTGTATGCAGAACTATATGCTGCATCATCCTTTCCAGAAAGGCCTCTACATTCCCAGTTTGGAAAACAATAATCGTTCACCAATGCCATTGCTGAAACTAAAAGAGTCCTTTTTAATTAGTTTCCAGCTACTGTAACCCTATTGAAATCTCTCACAACACTTTTCGCATCCAAAATTAAATTTCTGAAAATCAGCTAAAACCCTAAAAAAAAAAAAAGGAATCAATACACAGGTTGTCGGACAAAAGACCCTCAATTAATCATATATTGAAGCTTTAAATCATATACATTAACTTTGCATTAATCAACCAATACAGAAAGAAATACCAGAAAGAGCAAAGAGAGTTAGAGAAAAAAAGAGTGAGAGAGAGTACCTATAAGGACCACCGACTGAAGCCGTAGAACTGAGGTAGTTTCAGGTGAGAGGGACAATGAGTGGAAGAAGAAGAAGAAGAAGAAGAAGAAGAAGAAGAAGAAGAAGAATATATATAGAGAGAGAGAGAGAGAGATTCAAGCGACAATTACATAGGAGCTTGGGTGGCAAATTGCGAAGCTCATAAAGAATGAGGTGGGTATAGTTTCACGACAGTGCCACAAATAAATAAAAATGAAATCTCAAAAATTAATTTGAATTAAAAGTCAGCTCTTAAATTTGAAATATTTTTAATTTGTATAGTTATAAATTATATAATAAACGTATAATTATTGGGTATTTTTGTAATTATATAATTCCAATCCACATTAAATGTAATGTCATAATAATATCCATATTATCGATTTCATTTAATAGAATAAAAATATAATTATTATTATCGTATAAAAATAAAAATCATATAAACGATATAGATAAAGTATAATAGCGTAAAATTGATTATTATTGTATATAATTTTATTTTTTATTCATTTAAATATTTTCTATAAAATTTGAAATGATAAATCTTTAAAATATTTATATTCAGCAAAATTATAACAAATTTTAAATATTAAATAGACGTATTTACTATATTAATAATAGTAGAGATAAATTAACCTACAATTACAATTAAAAGAAATCTCATTTTCCTTTTAAATCAAATATTTGGTTATACACGAGTATTGATATTGACACATGTTGACAAAGTATTAATTTTTATTATTATATTTTGATTAATCAATTTATTAGAATATTGTGGATATAATTTTAAGAATATTAGTTATTATTTTTTAAAAAAATATAATATTTGTTTGTCTTATTTGAAAAGTTATTCTAGTGAAATTATTATTAAGAATGGAACTTTTGAACTTTAATAATTGTTAAGCTATTGATATTGTTATTAATTTAGGAGTGATGTAACAACTTAAATCCTTTTATATTATTATTTATCAATTATTATTTAGTTATGAGAATTCTTTTGAGAAAGAACAAACATAATATATTCTTATAATTCATTAATGGCTAAAGAGAGAAAAGGACATATAAGTAGATAAAAATAGTATAATAACTCAATTTACTTTACAAAAATCCTTTTTTAACTAATTTTTTTATTAATATTGTTGCATATTTCAAACACTGTTAAATTCTTAATTTTTAAAAGAATGATCGTTTTTATAAATTAGAAAAAAACATTTCTTTTTTATTCAATTTAAAGTTAGCCTAAATATGGATTCCTTTTTAGGGCTCAAGAACTCCTCCAAACAAGATGATTAAAAATAAAAGCCAAATTGAATTATATATATAATTAATAACCAATCAGTATCTATAATAATATTTCGATTAATTCGATTTGAGTATTGTCTAGTTCAATTTAGGGGAGTTCTTCCAACTCAGTTTTTTCTATTTTCAAATTTCAAACACGAAATTTGATTAAGTGATTTAACATTCTTACCTATTAGGACGACTGTTTATTGATAAATCAAATTATATATATATATATATATATATTCCTTAAAAGCTATTCTTGGTATTAGATATGGCCCTGCTAATTGGGGTTTTTTATCAAAATATTATTTTTTTAATTAAAATTATTGAAACATGGTTATTTTTTTATTCTAAATATAGAGAAGTCGTTGTTGAGAATCGCAACTTTACAAAGTCGCAACAAATTTATTTAATTTTCAAAAGAAAAAATTTTCAAAAGCGCAATCCTAAATCGTACTTTCAAAAACGATATTCAAGATCTCATTTTTTTTAAATACCCCCAATCCTCAAATGATATCTCTCTCTCGCCCTCTCAGATCTCTCTCATCTCTCATATCAGATCTCTCTCTCACTTTGTCAGATCTCTCATTCTCTCAAACCCCCATTTTTTTTCCTCCTTCCCCTTGGTGCTAACTTCCTTGAAGATCTTTGTTTTGTAGATCTCTTTTAGTGTAAACTTCCTCTTTCTTGCAGATCTCTCTCCTTCATGCAACCTCCCCTTCCCTTCATGAATCTCCAACATTAGGAAGGTCAAATAGTTTTTTTTTGTTTTTTTAATGTCCATTTTTATTTTAAAAGCGAGATTATAGATCTTGCTTTCAAATACGATATCCAGAATGGTGCTTTTTTTGTGTTTTTAAAAATTACTTACGAAGTGAAAAAAATTAATGAAGTCGAGATCAGAAATGGCAATCCTTTGGATTTGGGATTAAAAAAAAATCTTTTTCAATAATTTTAATTTAAAAAAATAATATTTTGGTAAAAAAAACCCATGATAACTGGGCTGACCAAAGTTCACATGAGGGCCTACAGGGTATTTCCCAAAGAGGTGTCTTTTCCTGTTTAAAATCCCCAAATAGTGTCTTTTTTTTTCTTCCAAAACTAGAGGAGTCGCGATTCCCAATCGCTATTTCTCTCATTTTTTTCAAAAAAAAATAAAAAATAGAAAGCGGAGAGGCACTCGCGCTTTCCGAAAAGTGAGAATGTCATTCGCGCTTTCCCACAAAGTGAGAGTGACACTCTCACTTTCATTGGATTTGTTTTTTTTTTTAAATCTTATTTAATTATAAATAATATTATTAAATTATTAAAAAATTATTATTAAAAAATTAATAAGAAATTATTATTAAAAAATAATTATTAAATTAAATATTAACCAATATTATTAATAAAAAACTAAATATTAAACAATAATATCCATCAATATTAACTAATAAATTAATAATTAAAATTATCATTAATCAATATTAAAAATTATCTAAAAAATTATCAAAAATAGTAATCAATAATTAAAGAATTATTAAAAATTAATTAAAAAGAAAGTATACAATAAATAAAAATTTGTTATTAATCTTTTAATAAAAAACATAATCAATAATTTGTTATTAATTAAAAATTAACCAATAATTAAAAAAATTAATAAAAAAATTAACCAAAAATTAAAATTTGTTAAAAATTAAAAATTAACCATAGAAAGGGTTCCGAAAAGAGCGTGTTTTTGCTGTGAGAAAATAAAAAATTAATAATTTTTTATTAATTAAAAATTGTTAAAATTTGTTAAAATTTAAAAATTATTATAAAATAGAAAAAAAAACTTAGAGAGAATAGGAGAAAAACAACTTTATTTCTTCATTTTGATTGTACATCATGAGATTACAAAGATACCTATTTATAAGCATTTTAAGAATGATGAAAAGACACATCTATTAATATGGTAACTCAAAATTTAATGATCACAAGTATACCCAAAAGCTAAAAGTTGTCATATCATTAAAGAGTAACTCAAAAGCCAATGGTCATTCTTGAATTTGTTCATCCATTTGAAAAGTCACTCATATGAATAGATATCCACAATAATTGCATATCATTTATAACACTCCCCCTTGGATGTCTACGTATAAAGAATATGCCTCGTTAAAACCTTACTAAGGAAAAACCCAGTGGGACAAAATCCCTAGTAAAGGAAAAAGAGTACATCCTTCTTTATACATGCATTTCAATACACTACTCCCCCTGTTAAAGATATCACTTAATGTCTCTATAAAGCCGCATTCCAATCTTATGGATCAATTTCTCAAATGCTGTAGTAGGTAATGCTTTTGTGAATAAATCTGCAGGATTCTCACTTGATTGAATTTTCTGTATGTCAATATCTCCACTTTGTAGTAAATCATGTGTAAAAAATAATTTTGGAGATATATGTTTCGTCCTATCACCTTTGATATATCCACCTTTTAATTGAGCTATGCAAGCTGCATTATCTTCATGAACTATCGTTGGAATCTTCTTGTTTATTAACAAACCACTTGATTCTTGAATATGATTAGTCATTGATCTGAGCCATACACACTCACGACTAGCCTCATGAATTGCAATTATTTCAGCATGATTTGATGAGGTAGCAGTTATTGTTTGCTTCATAGATCTCCAAGATATTGCTGTGCCACCATATGTAAACACATAACCCGTTTGTGACCTAGCTTTGTGTGGATCTGATAAATATCCTGCATCTGCATACCCAATTAATTGTGCATTTGGTTCATGAGGGTAAAATAGACCCATATCAATTGTTCCACGGAGATATCGAAGAATATGTTTAATTTCATTCCAATATCTTCTGGTTGGAGTAGAACTATATCTTGCTAATAAATTTACAGCAAAAGCAATATCAGGTCGTGTATTATTAGCAAAGTACATTGAAGCACCAATTGCACTTAAGTATGGTACTTCAGGACCAAGAATCTCCTCATTGTCATCCCGAGGACGAAAAGGATCCTTTTGTATATCAAGTGACCGAACAACCATTGGGCTGGTCAATGGGTATGAATTGTCCATATTAAATCGTTTTAAAACTTTCTCAGTATAAGTTGATTGATGGACGAAAATTCCATTCTTTAAGTACTCGAACTGCAGGCCGAGACAAAATTTAGTTTTACCGAGCTCTTTCATTTCGAACTCTTTCTTCAAATAATTTATTGCATTATAGATCTCTTCAGGAGCGTCAATAATATTTAAGTTATCAACATAAACAGCGATTATTACAAAATTATGTTCGGACTTCTTTATAAAAACACATGGACAAATATGGTTATTTGTATAACCCTCTTTCAACAAATATTCACTAAGACGATTGTACCACATTCGCCCAGATTGCTTTAAACCATACAAAGATCTTTGTAATTTAATAGAAAATAATTCTCGAGAATTGCATGCTTCTGGCATCTTTAGTCCTTCTGGAACTTTCATGTATATGTCATTATCTAGTGCACCATATAAATATGCTGTAACGACATCCATCATCTGCATATGAAGTCTTTTCTGTACTACTAAACCAATAAGATAACGAAAAGTAATAGCATCCATTACAGGGGAATATGTTTCTTCATAGTCAATTCCAGGTCTTTGTGAAAAACCTTGTACAACTAGTCGAGCTTTGTATCGCACAATCTCATTTTTCTCATTTCTTTTTCGCACGAATACCCATTTATATCCTATTGGTTTAACACCTTCAGGTGTTTTGACAATGGGTCCAAAAACCTCACGTTTTGAGAGAGATGTCAGTTCTGTCTGAATTGCTTCCTTCCATTTTGGCCAATCTTCTCTTGATTGACATTCCTTTAAATTTGTGGGTTCAAAGTCCTCATTTTCACTCAAAATATCAATTGTCACATTGTATGCAAATATATCATCAACATTTATATTTGTTCGATCCCATGTCTTCATTGTAAAAATGTAATTTATCGATATTTCTTGATTATCTATTTCAACTTCTTCTGGAAGTTTGTCTTCTTGGATCGAATTATGTCATTTCTCTATACGATCAATTTGTTCATTTATTCCTCTTTTCTTTCGAGGGTTTTTATCTTTAGAACCCATTGGTCTTCCACTCTTCAGGCATGGTTTAGATTCATTTGTTGTGAGGGGTCCTTTAGAGACATCAATTCTGATATGAGCATTTTCTGCTGGAACATGTGATTTCGTTACTCTTTTTGGATCAGAGAAAGCATCTGGCAATTGATTTGCAATTCGTTGCAAATGAATGATTCGTTGAACTTCTAGGTCACACTGTTTTGTGTGATGATCAAAATGACATAAGGATGTATTACTCCAGGTAATCTCTTTTTCCACCTTTCCCTTCCTAATATCACCCCCTAAGGTTGGAAAAAATGTCTCATCAAACCGACAATCAAGAAATCTAGCAGTAAAAATATCTCCTGTCATGGGTTCAAGATATTTGATAATGGAAGGAGAATCATAACCAATATAAATGCCTAATTTCCTTTGAGACCCCATTTTTGTTCTATGAGGGGGAGCAATAGGGACATAAACTGCGCATCCAAAAGTTCGTAAATGAGAGATATTAGGTTCTCTTCCAGAGACCAATTGAAAAGGGGAAGCTTGAGAACTAGTGGGTCGGATGCGAACTAGTGTTGCTGCATGTAAAATTGCATGTCCCCAAGCGTGAACCGGAATCTTGGATTTCAAAAGTATTGGTTTCGCTATTAATTGAAGACGTTTAATAAATAACTCTGCTAGACCGTTTTGGGTATGAACATAAGCTACAGGATGTTCAACCTTTATACCAATGGACATGCAATAATCATTAAATGCTTGAGACGTAAATTCTCCAGCATTATCAAGGCGGATTGTTTTGATGGGATAATCTGGGAATTGTGCTCGTAATCTAATTATCTGAGCAAGTAATCTCGAAAACGCCAGGTTTCGAGTTGATAATAAACACACATGTGATCATCTTGTAGACGCATCTATTAAAACCATAAAATATCTGAATGGTCCACATGATGGGTGAATCGGTCCACATATATCTCCTTGAATTCGATTTAAAAATGTAGGACATTCAAACTCAATCTTACTTGGTGATGGTTTTACTATTAATTTGCCTTGATAACATGCAATACATGGGAATTCATTCGATTGAAGAATCTTCAGGTTCTTCAATGGATGTCCGGAAGAATGTTCCATAATTCGTCGCATCATTACAGATCCAGGATGACCCAATCTATCATGCCATAAAAGGAATTCATTTTAACTAGTAAACTTCTGGTTTACTATGACATTGATTTCAATTTGTTTAATGTATGTATAATAAAGACCTGAAGAGAAGACAGATAGTCTTTCCAAAACTTGTTTATGTCCTATTTTAACATTAGTAATGCACAGATACTCATGATTTCCCATATTTGTTGTTTCTATATGATAGCCATTGAGGCGAATATCTTTGAAACTTAATAAATTTTGGTGGGACTTGGGTGAAAATAATGCATTACTAATCAATAAATTTGTTCCTTCTGATAGTAAAATGTTTGCTCTGCCGGAACCTTCGATTATGGCCACACTACCAGATATAGTATTCACATTTTGTTTTTGCATGATAAGATGAAAGAAATATTTTTTACTTTTGAGAATTGTGTGTGTAGTTGCACTGTCTACAAGACAGAGATCCTCATCTTTGATCTTTGATCCAATAATATCCATAGGTCTTCAAAAATAAAAAAAAAATAATAAATAAATAAACAAACAATAAATTTGAATTTATTATAAATATTGAGAAATAAAAACAATTACATTAATTAAAATCACCATATTCAGCATTCTCAAGAAAATCACCAACTTCTAATTGGGGCAAATTTTCAAGACCCTCAAAGATATTATTAGGGTCATTATTTTGATATAAGGCATTTGCCTCCATATTTTTATCCTTTTCCTTCAACGAGGTTTGATAAAGCTCGACAAGATGCTTTGGCGTACGACAAGTACGCGACCAATGTCCAATCACCCCACATCGGTAGCATTTATTCTCAGCATTCTGACTAGATCCACCTTTTTCTTGTTTTTTCTCATTACTTTTCCACTTCTGGTAGTTTGTATGATCATTACGGTAAACATTCCAACCACGGCCACGGCCACGACCTCGTCCTCAACCACGACCATTTCCACGTCCTCGTCCACGTCCAGAATTGTTGTGAGTTGTCGCATTCACTTCAGGGAATGGACTAGAGCCAGTTGGACGAGATTCATGATTTTTCATTAATAACTCGTTATTTTGTTCAGCCACAAGCAAACAAGAAATTAGTTCAGAATATTTCTTGAAACCTTTCTCTCGATATTGCTGCTGCAGGAGCATATTCGAGGCATGAAAAGTGGAGAGTGTTTTCTCTAACATATCATAATCGGTAATATTCTCTCCACATAACTTTAATTGAGAACTGATTTTAAAAACGGCTGAATTATATTCACTAACAGATTTAAAATCTTGGAATCGCAAATGAATCCAATCATAACGAGCTTTAGGAAGTATTACCGTTTTTTGGTGGTTAAACCTTTCCTCCAAACTTTTCCACAACTCAAGTGGATCTTTCACTGTCAAATACTCGATTTTCAAATCTTCGTGGAGGTGGTGACGGAGAAAAATCATTGCCTTGGCTCGATTTTGCAAAGTCTCTTTATTATTTTCTTTAATTGTTTCTCCAAGTCCATTTGCATTCAAATGGATTTTAGCATCAAGAATCCATGACAAGTAATTTTTTCCCGAAATGTCGAGAGCCACAAACTCAAGTTTGGTGAGATTTGCCATAAAATACTAACACATAAGCACAAAAATAGATTAGAGTATAATTTAAATAAATATTATTAAAAGATATTATTGGTGACAATATGCTAAGAAGATGTTTGGTAATAATATATTAAGAAAATGTGAGGCAATAAATATGTTAAAAAAAAATTCCTAAACAAATGATACGTGAGATTTGACACAAGCAGGTACATTCTCAAATGCCACTATAACCACTAAGGTAAAGCAATATCTTGGTTGGGTATATAGTGTCGAAAAAGTAATTGCTGTAACATTGGAATTCTCATCTACTTTGATATCATATATATATGATTGATACATACAAATGATGGAACCTATGCATTGTAAGTTACTTTCTGGGCAATACATTTTTTTTTTTTTTGAGATAACAATGGGAACATTAACCATTGATCTTTTGGTGAATACCATGCATACTTAATAGCTCACAAACCAGACACATTAAAAAAAAACTTGTGTGCAGAACAAAACCTACCATGCAAGATTGAACATCTAGAGAGTATCTAGAAAGAGAAAATCTCCCCTACCAACGAACTGAGATTTGGTTGACCAAAATTTGTTCTAGTAGATGGTAAGTTTGTTAAAGATTAGTAAACATTGTATACCCATCTTCTGGTATAAAAATAAAATAATACTCAAGTCAACTATAACTATAGCCTTAAATGGAATGGAGAGGACAAAGTCATGCACATAACCCAAAAAATTTGGGACATAAAGCTAAGTGGAATCAATCAAGTAGTAGATAAACTGATAAACATAAAAGATAACCAATAAAGGAACCGTGAAAATGACAGAGGCCAAACTTACAAGCTGTGATTATGGAAGATGAACTTCTCGTGAAGTTTGTATGAAAGTCGAGCAAAACTCGTGCTGATAACGTATTATAAAATAGAAAAAAAACTTAGAGAGAATAGGAGAAAAACAACTTTATTTCTTCATTTTGATTGTACATCATGAGATTACAAAGATACCTATTTATAGGCATTTTAAGAATGATGAAAAGACACATCTATTAATATGGTAACTCAAAATTTAATGATCACAAGTATACCCAAAAGCTAAAAGTTGTCATATCATTAAAGAGTAACTCAAAAGCCAATGGTCATTCTTGAATTTGTTCATCCATTTGAAAAGTCACTCATATGAATAGACATCCACAATAATTGCATATCATTTATAACAAAAATTAAATTGTATCTAGAATCTCTACTATTTTCAAAACCAAATAAATAACACACACATACCAAAAAAAAAGGAACAAAAGGCATTGCATTCTTATATGCTTGATTTAAGATGCACAGAGATGATATGCAGATGCAGTAAGTCGTATTCCAAAGTTTGAATAATTAATGAGAAGAGTGCGAGTTAAAACCATCATACCCTCTTTTGTGGTTTCAATAAAATAACATATGTTAAAAAATCATAAATAATGTACATGAACATCAATGGCCTATAATGTTGGCGTTCCATGAGATTTTGTTAGACCTAACATACATACCAATCCGAGATTTTGAATTTATTTTTACTGTGAGAAAAACAATTTAATTTTAAATTTTTAACAATTTTTAATTAATAAAAAATTATTAGTTTTTCATTTTTTCATAGCAAAAACACACCCCTTTCGGAACCATTTCTATGGTTAATTTTTAATTTTTAATAATTTTTTATTTTTGGTTAATTTTTTTAATAATTTTTTAATTATTGGTTAATTTTTAATTAATAAAAAATTATTGATTATGTTTTTTAATTAAAAAATTAATAATAATTTTTTATTAATTGTATACTTTCTTTTTAATTAATTTTTAATAATTTTTTAATTATTGATTACTATTTTTAATAAATTTTTAAATAATTTTTAATATTGATTAATGATAATTTTAATTATTAATTTGTTAGTTAATATTGATAGATATTATTGTTTAATATTTAGTTTGTTATTAATAATATAGGTTAATATTTAATTTAATAATTGTTTTTTAATAATAATTTCTTATTAATTTTTTTAATAATAATTTTTTATTAATATTTAATTTTTTATTAATTTAATAGTTTTTATTATTTTTTATTAATTTAATAGTTTTTATTATTTTTTTAATAATTTAATAATATTATTTATAATTAAATAAGATTTTAAAAAAATCCAATGAAAGCGAGAGCGTCACTTTTGCTTTCTAGGAAAGTGCGAGGGGCATTATCGCTTTTCAAAAAGCGAGAGCATCACTCACATTTTCTTTTTTTTTTTAAACAAAAAAAGAAAGAAATCGCGATTGAGAATCGTGACTCTCTTAGTTTTGAAACAAAAAATAGATAACAGAGAAATTTAAATCGGAAAGACACCACTTTGGAAAATATCCGACGGGCTTGCAATAAATATAGAGAACCATAGAATTTGCATGCAAGTTGTTTTTTATAAATTAAAAAAATATATATTTCTTTTTTATTCAATTTAAAGTTAGCCTAAATATGGATTCCTTTTTAGGGCTCAAGAACTCCTTCAAACAAGATGATTAACAAAAAAAAAAAAAAAACCAAATTAAATTATATTTATTTTATAACCAATTAGTATCTGTAATAATGTTTCGACTAATTCGTTTCGAGTATTGTCAGGTTCAATTTAAGAAAATTCTCTCAACTCAATCTTTTTTATTTTCAAATTTTAAATACGAAATTTGATTAAGTGATTTAACATTCTTACTTATTACGTCAATTATTTATTGATAAATCAAATTATATATATATATACCTTAAAAGCTACTCTTGGTATTAGATATGGACCAATAATTGGGGTTTTTTATCAAAATATTATTTTTTAATTAAAATTATTGAAATATAGTTTTTTTTATTCTAAATATAAAGAAGTCGCCGTTAGAATCACGACTTTATGAAGTCGCCATCCTCAATCACGACTTTACGAAGTCGCAACAAATTTAATAAATTTTCAAAAGAAAAAAATTTCAAAAGCGCGATCTTGGATCGCACTTTCAAAAGTGATATTCAAGATCTAGTTTTTTTAAATACTCCAAATCCTCACATGATGTCTCTCTCCCTTTCACCCTCTCAGATCTCTCTCGCTTCTCAGATCTCTTACTCTCTCACTCTCTTAGATCTCTCTCATCTCTCGGATCAGATTTCTCACATACAGATCTCTCACTTACTGTCTCAAACCCCCATTTTTTTCTCCTTCCTCGTGGTGCTAACTTCCTCGAAGATCTTTCTTTCATAGATCTCTCTTATTGTAAACTTCCTCTTCTTTGCAGATCTCTCTTCTTCATGCAACCTCCCTTTCCCTTCACAAATCTCCAACATTAGGAAGGTCAAAAAAAAAAAAAATTTTGTCCATTTTTGTTTTAAAAGCGAGATTATGGACCTTGCTTTGTTTTCAAACACGATATTCAGGATCGCATTTTTTTGTGTTTTTAAAAATTACTTACTAAGTGAAAAAATTAATGAAGTCAAGATCAGAAATGGCAATCCTTTGGATTTGGGATTAAAAAAAAAAACATCTATTTCAATAATTTTAATTTAAAAATAATATTTTGGTAAAAAAAAAAAAATCCATTATAACTTGGCCGACCAGAGTTCACGTGACATGGGCCTACTATAATTATAGAGAACCATGAAATTTGCAGAGACATGTTCCAATTCAGCTTAAAAAAATTTTAAAAAAACATTGCACTGAAAATAATTTCAAAGGTGGCTTAAGTTTGTCGTGTGTCAAAGATACGACATGGTTTGTTGCGTCAAGACGTAACATACCCCTCTACCATCTGAGCGAGTTTGCAAGCCTTCAGGTTTGAATTTCGCCCTCACCAGCACCAAAGCTAGGACCGAACCCGTGGGTGGATGCGTGGGTCTTCATTTTCTTCATCGGCTCACTACCCGGGGTTTCATTTTGGGATTAGGGTTTCATTTTCTTCATCGCCTCAACCAACCGTAGAGCCCCATCTTCAATTCCCAAGCTGAATCCCAAAATGTATGCATTGGAATTGATAGAAAAATTTCTTGATTGGATTATGTGCATTTTCTTCATCCCTATTTGTCGAGGATAGAAAATTTCTGAGGAGTCCATTGGTGATAGGTATGTCGCATCTTGAAGTCGCGATATTCCTATGTCGTGTCTTCAAGACGCGGTAAACCATGTCGCATCTTTAAGATGCGACAAACGTTTGAAAATTTAAGTGCAGTACTTTTTTAAAAATTTTTATTTTATTTGAAGCTGAATTCGAACATGTCTCAGAATTTGCATGCAAGTTGTTTGCATCTCTCTCTCTCTAAATTTCGAGTGAACCCCGATTAGTGGACACCCCAAATGTCTGAAAAAGAAGAAGAAGAGGGGGAAGAAGTGATTGAAACGAAATGAGAGTCGATGAGCACGGAGGAGAGGAGGAGAGCAGTTAAGAAGCGGAAGAGGAAGCAGCTAAAGATAGAGATGGCAGTGAAGAGGCGTGAAGAACAAGAAGCAAGATTCAACGATCCTGAGTGGCAAATGCGGATCAAATTGGAGGAAAAAGAGGAAGCTAAGAGTTTAGAAATAGAGAGGTTAAAGTTTAAGAAGAGTGAGAAGCTTTGGATTGATGCAATGGAGAAGAAGAAGAAGAAGAAGAAAGAGGAGGAAGAAGAAGAAGAAGAAGCGCGAAGGAAGTCTCTTGAACTCCAAGGGCATCTCCAGTACTACCAGTCCTCTTCCCTTGCCCCTCTTCTTTTCAGTTTGGCACTTTAGTATGCAGTACCATGTCCTTGTTTTATTACTTCTGTAAGATCAGTTTAGAGTGATCTAATAAGAAAGGAAAATTAAGAGGTGAGACGCATGTGTTATCTAAATAGTTTAGAACCATTATCAGAAATTCTGGAAAAGACTTGGATGTATTGTGATTTGTATTAGATTAGGTGACACCAGAAAGCAGAAAATATCTTCAACGAGCCTTAGAGTCCTCTCATTTGTTGGGACATATTAGAAATTTGGATCATCCTGGTTTCCTAGGACAGTCATATGCAGATGAATAACATTGTAAAGAATATTTTGGATTTCTAGACTTAAGGTTGTAATTTTGCATATTTGGATACTCTAACTAAGAGCTTTGGTTGTGTCATGTCCTTTTTGGACATGGACAAAAGCTAATCTTATTTATTTATAAAGTGCATCTGTTTATTTTTTTTTTCCCGAATTACACTTTCTGGGAATAGAATGAATGGACAATAATTTGATGTGAAGCCAAACATTTTTATCAGCATAATGTGGCTCAAGTGGAGTTGGTCATGGGTCTTCATATGAGGTGCCATAATCTATGTTCCTTAGTTCCATTGAATCTTCTTTTGTCTCCTTATGTTGCTAAATTAATAGATCAGTCCAACATTTTGATTGGCTGGCACGTCTATATAACATTGAGAATGATATCTGTGTTTATTTATTTATTTATTTATTTATTTATTTATTTATTTATTTATTTATTATTATTATTATTATTATTTTGTTTTTTTAAATTAAGCTAGCTTGCAGTATCAGCTGCAGTTGGGCATACATGCTTAGTATGCTTGTCTTTTATATCATTTATGTTAATAAGAGTGAATATTCACAAATCAGAAAGACTAACATGTATCTGTCCCTATGTAGGTTTTAGTTTTCTTTGTGCTTTAATTTGCTCTTTTACCATGTTCAGTGATTTCATTTTCTTCTGGCACAGATAGCATGCGAGTACGTTGGTGTCACCAGATGGAAGGTTGCAATCTGTGGTGAATATATGAAGTCCAGGCTAAAGGTGCTGCTACATTTTCCTTTCCACCATCTTGCTTTTTCCAAAATACGTAACTTTTTGTTACTTTTTTTCCCCCCTTTTTTTCTTGGCTTGGTCGAAAGGGAGGGAGCAAACTGCGTTGCTACCCCCCCTCTGGGCATGACCATCAGAGCCTCCTCTCACTGTAGAATGTCCGGTTTGAGCCATTGCTACTGCCCTCAAGATACTGAACAATATATGGTCTTTGGATTCTGTTGGTCATAATTCTCATAATTTCAGAATTATAGAGGTGATTGTATGTGTCAATCTATGCATTTCAGATGTGCTCTCGTGGAACAGCATGTAATTTTATTCATTGTTTTCGAAACCCTGTTGGCAACTATGCATGGGCTGATTGGGATAAACCTCCACCAAGGTATTGGGTGAAGAAGATGACAGCTTTATTTGGTTATTCGGTTGAATCTGCATATGACAAGCATATGGAGGAAGCAAGTTCAGAGCAACGTAGGGGCATCATGAAAACTGGAGACGTGGACAGGTGTGCTCGTACACTGAACAGCATAGGGAATGCTTTACTTGTGTACTCTTAGACACTGTTTTAAAACCTAAAAAGCACTAATTTTGATATGGTATGATATTGAACATGACACGGATACATCATTATGACAAATCTTCAGAAAATTAGAATATGAGGTTACTGTTTTAGAAAAACATGATTAATATATTTAGACTGAGTAGATTTTACTGTCTACATAATTTCTACTTAGAAATTAGTCTAGTGTGGTAAAGTAGTTACTTAAATGTTTAAAAGCGGGTGCTAGTGAGATATGACAAGTAGGTATAAGAATTATATCATTACCTATATATATATATATATATATTTATATATATTATATACTCTAAAGAGGGAGTTGAGTTTACTGTTCATGGACACTGTTCATGTGAATCCATATTTTTTTAGACCCACCCAATTTTTTTTTCTTTCACTTTCATCCTTTTTTTCCATCCAACTTTTTTTTTTCTCTTTTTTCACTACGATCCTCTACTGTTCATGAATAGTAACCTCATATTTTTTTTGACCCGCCAAACTTTTTTTTTCATTTAGGTCTTTTATTTTTTTAAGACCACACTTTATTTATTTATTTCTTTCAGTTTTTCACCTTTTTTTCCTTTTTTTTCTTGGGTCCTTCACCCTCTTGAACAAAAGTTTTTTTCCTTTTGTTTTTTTACCACATAGATGGTTATCTCATTATCTTTAAATCATAACTTTTTATTTTCTTCATTTTGATTATTGCTCTCTTTTTTTTTTAACCTGACTTATTTTTTTCTCTTATATCCTTCATCTTTTTTAGATATAAGTTTTTCTCTTATTTTTTTAGCCTCAAGAATGAATATCTCTTTATTTTTAAATTATAATTTTTTCCATTCAATTCCTTGCTCTTTTTATTTTTTTACCTAAATTTTTTTCTTAATGTATTCCTTTTTTTAAACAAAGATTTTTTCTTTTTTTCTTACGCTATTCATGAATAGTAACCCCTTTTTTTGGGACCCGCCCAGTTTTTTTTCGTTCACTTGCATCCTTTTTTTTCCATCCAGCTTTTTTTTCTTTTCTTTTTTCATTACGGTCCTCTACTGCTTATGAACAGTAACCTCGTATTTTTTGGACCGGCCAAACTTTTTTTTTTTCATTTAGGTTTTTTTTTCTTTTTAAGAACACACTTTATTTATTTAATTTTTTCAGATTTTCACCTTTTTTGCCCCTTTTTTTCCTTGGGTCCTTCATTCTTTTGAATATAGGTTTTTTTCCTTTTGTTTTTTTACCACATATATAGTTATCCCATTATTTTTAAATCATAGCTTTTTATTTTCTTCATTTTGATCATTGTTCTCTTTTTTTTCAACATGACTTTTTTTTTCTCTTAGATCCTTCATCTTTTTTAAATATAAGTTTTTTTTTTTATTTTTTTAGCCTCGCAAATGAAAATCCCTTTTTTTTAAATCATAATTTTTCTCATTCAGATCTTTACTCTTTTTTTATCTAAATTTTTTCGTTAAGTTATTCCTTTTTTTAAATAAAGATTTTTCCTTTTTTTTTTCCCTACTTGTCCATTCAAATCCTTTTTTTATCCAATTTTTTTAAAAAACTTTAGTTTTTCAATATTTTTAAATATAGGTTTTTCTTTTTTATTTTTCACCACATATATGGTCATCCATTTATTTTTAAATCACAGTTATTTCTATTTAGATTTTTGTTCCTTTTATTTTTTTACCCTTCCTTTCCTCTTTGGTCTTTCATTTTTTTAACACATGTTTTTTTATTTTTTTTCACCAATAGTTGTTCCTTTATTTCTATTACCTTTTTACTCTACTTATTATCTATTTTTTATTTCATTCGTTAGTGTTTTTTAGAATTTCAGTTGTTAGACTCATTTTTTTGTCATTAATATATATCATATTTTTCGTTGATTTGGATAATAATTTAGTTTAAATATTGAGTTAATTATAAATTTAATAAATATTTATATGATAAAAAATACAATTTATATTTTATGGGCATCCCGTGCATTAGCACGGACAGAAAAACTAATATATATGTAAAGAATTGATTGGGGTTACTGTGCTCGATCACTGTTCATCTGCTTTTTGTTGACTGACCAAAGTATCCCCAAGTCCCTCCACCTGAATTACCAAAGTACCCCCTCCTTTTTTTTTTGCCACATTTTTTTTTTCCGTTTCAGTCCTTCCTCCTTTTTTGGAACCCACCACACTTTTTTTTTCCTCCGTCGGGCTCTTCCCCCATTTTTACTACACTTTTTTTTTGGGTCCTTCCACCTTTTTTTGATCCATCACTTTTTTTTTTCATTCGAGTCCTTCCACCTTTTTCAGATCATTTTTTTTTCATTCATTCGGGTCCTTCCTCTTTTTTATTTTAACCCACCACGCTTTTTTAACCCAATCCCCTATAGCCATAAAGTGTCGAAAGTGCTTATTGTGCGCTGTTGTTCACGCAAGAATTCTAACGTCTCTGATAGTCGTTCACTATTTTTTTTTACCATATCATATTTTTTTCATTGACATCTTTTTTTTTTTTGTGTAATTTCTTTTTTTGATATATAGTTAAATCTTAGTGTCTTAAAAATATATTAATTTATCAATATTACATGACCACATAAATTAATAAATTATTAATTTATCAAAATATTTTTTATCTTCATTTTTTAGAGTGTCGCCCTTTACATTATCAATATATATCAAGCGAAAGTTTAGGTTATTGTTCCTGACCGTGCATCATTTTTTTTTTATAAATGATCAGTAACCCCAGGTCTCTCTTTTGAATTACCAAACTACCTCTTGCTATCTTTCTTTTTTTTTTCATTCAAGTCCTTGCACTTTTTGGCCTGGTTTTTTTTTTCCCGGTTGGGTCCTTCCTCTTTTGGAGGACCCCACTATGGTTTTTTTTTTTTTTTCATTCAGTACCTCAAAATTTTTCCCTGCAAATTTTTTTTTCTTTTCGTTTGAGTCTTTGTGCTTTTTTTTGCCCATTTTTTTTTCACTTAGTTTCTTTGTGTTTTGGGAAGACCTTACTATGTTTTCTTTTTTCATTTAGGATCCGCTATTTTTTTCTGTTAAAATTCTTTCACTTTTTCTACCATTTTTTCCGTTTTGGTCTTTGGTCTTTTGGAATCTCACTATGATTGTTTTTTCCATTCAAGTCCTTATACTTTTTTGACCCTTTTTTTTCCTGCTTAGATCATTCGTCTTTTTTTTACCGCTTTTTTTTTTTTTTCATTTTAGGTCCTTGCTTTTTTTTATTATTTTTTTTGGTTTAGGTACTTCATTGTTTTTGAACCGTGCTTGGTTTTTTTTCTCATTCAGGTCCTTCGACTTTATTTAATTTCTTTTTTTTTTACTTAGATCTTTCGTCTTTTTGGGATATAAGTTTTTCCCTTTTAATTCTTTTGGCCCCACGGATGGTCATTCATTTATTTTTAGACAACAACTTTTTATTTTTTTCTCATTTAGGTCCTTACGCTTTTTTATTTTTTAATCTAGCTTTTTTTTCCCTCTTAAGTCTTTTGTTTTTTTTGGACATAGTTTTTTTTCTCTTAAGTCGTTCGTCTTTTTTAAACATAAGTTTTTCCCCTTTTAGGGTCTCACTTGTCCATTCAGGTCCTTGGTTTTTTTATCCTTTTTTTTTAACTTTAATCTTTCGACTTTTTAGATTATAGGTTTTTCCTCTTTTGTTTGCTTTGACCTCGCAGATAATCGTCCATTTATTTTTGAACTGTAGTTTTTTATTTTCTCCCATTCAAGTCCTTTTTTTTTTAATTTTTTAACCCTTTTTTCCTATTAAGTTCTTCGTTCTTTTTTTTTAACATAGGTTTTTTCCATTTTATGTTTTTAAGAATTTCACGGATAGTCATCTCTTTATTTCTTTACTTTTTTACTCCACATATTATCCTTTTTTATCTCATTCATTGGTTTTTTTTTAGAATTCCAATTGTTAAACTCTTTTTTTTTTCCTTTCATTGATATGTATCATATTTTTCACTTGTTTAGATAATGATTTAGTTTAAATATTAAGTTAATTATAAATTTAATAAATCTTTATAATGTGAAAAAATACAATTTGTATTTTGTGGACACCCCACGCGTTAGCGTGGGCCCACCACTAGTTCAATAACTAATAAAAAATATTACACTTGCTATTGGTGGATATAATTGTCCCAAAATCTGTTCTTCTGAAGTATCCATAATTGAATCTGACAAGTATCGAAAAAGTATCCAGTATTTAAGAAAGAAAGAAATGAAAACTGGATATTCTACTTGAGTATCTAAGTATCCAATGACCATTTATGGAGTTTCGTATCAATGTGCCCCCGTAGGGATATGGCTCCCACTTTGTAGTATCTACGCATTCTGGTTTGATGGGTGGAACGAAAACCATGATGGAGAAGGTAGTTATGGTGGAAAACTAGAAAAAGATCTCAAGGAGAGGAGTCAAACACAATAGTCGAAGAAAGAAAATCCATGGTAATGGTTCTGATGGAAATCGGTCAGATATGAATGAAGACACACTTGGATCATATGAGAAGAAGCTTGAGTAAAAGGAGTAAAGTGTCAAAGACCCTGCATGATCAAGCACACAGGGAGGACAGATCTCCTAAAGCTGATTGCAATGAATATTCAGAAGTGGAAGAAAGCGATGCACGTTGTAATCATCAGAGGAAAAGGTCAAGACACACACGGGATTACTCTGATGATCATGTGGACAGCAAGCATGGAACTCAAGATACTGATTCTGATGGAGAATGGTCAAGAGACAAAGATAGGGACAAGTCTAGCTATATAAGTAAAAGGAAAAGCTCAAAGGAATGGAGCATAACATCAGAAACGTTTGATGACAATGATAACGTGGATGATTTCAGAGAAGGATTGTCGGACGGTAAAAGGAATAGAAGTCCAAGCAATAGAAGGAAGCACTCCAGACATCATGACAGAAAATTGGATCCATTTAACCATCACAAAGAATCCACAAAGAAGTCAAGATATAAGTCACGTGAGAGCAAGGAAATTTACGAGGCAGGAGGGGTGCTAAAACATAGTCATTCAGACCGAAGAGAACATTCAAACAGAGAGACAACTTTCGCAGAATTTACAGACGATGATATGGAATCAATTGGAAAACATGAGCCTAGCAGTTCAGGATTTTATTGTCGGAAAAATAAATCCGATGATTCCAGTTCTAGGTTCAGCTCTGATGAAACCACCGACGTCGTGGGTCACGGGCAAGTCAAAAAAGGTTTTTCTGATAGATACAGGAGATCTAGAAGATATGAGGCTGGCATTGAGAAACATGAATTTGAAAATCCCGGCAGATATGATAGGAGAAATAAATATTATGGTGACGATTCAAAACAGGAAACTGATAAAGATGCTGAAGAACAAGATCATTGGGGATCTGAGAGAAAAGCTCATCGAAAACACATTGAGCATGAAGAAGATTATGGGAAATCTGATTCTGATTTGCAAAATTATGACAAGCAATACTATGAGAAAATATCAAGTGGCAGGAGCCGTTCAAGTCATAGCAGGCATTCGAAAAGATCAGAAGGAGAGAAAGATCCTTTATGCAGACTGCAAGGACCCTGAAGAGGAAGATTGCTGGAACTATCAGAGTGAATCTGGGTCTCATAGTAGTGGAGCCTCGCGAGAAAGCAGCTTCCAGAAGCTGGAGGTTAGCAGCAGAAGTCTGGTTATGACTACTTCGATGAGACTGAAAAATGGAAGTGATGGTTGAGCAGTCCAGTGATGCCTTAGCAATTTCTGGACTGTCTTCAGATATCAACTCGAAGATGGAACTTATCACAAAGATTATCAACAGGAAGCAGACAGATATGGAGACTACATCACCATACAAAGTACAGCCAGAAAAATAAAGGGGAAACTAGGTGGTTGATATTATATAAAACTTTCAATGTAAATAAATTTTGGTAGTTGTAAGATTTGGTTTGCCCCTTCATTCCTTCAATGAATAGGCATGCTAGTTCTATTAACGGTCCCTGAGATTTCGTCCCCCCCCCCCCGGGGGGGCCTCTAATTTCATCATTTTGATGATTTTGAAGGGAATATTCATAAATAACTAGTTCTCAGGCAGTTGACCAAATTTCAAAATCCTCTCAACTTCAGAACTATACATTTGGTAACAAATATAAATGTTTTCCTATTCTATCAAATTATTAGAAATGCTCACAACCCCCCTTCCCCATCTCCACCATCCGGATTCAAATCTCATATAATAATAAAAAAAAGAAATTATTAGAAATGCGATTATACATAACATGTTATGGAATGACACCAACTGGACTATTACAGGCATTTGCTTTTGTGCGTGGGTGAGAGAGAGAGAGAGATTCTCACTCAGTGATCATCTAAAATGCCTTTCCTTCTCTAAAGCTACTAAATCCTTTCATAAGGCCTTTTCTATAATATGATAGAAGATAACGCAAAAGAAACTACGAGCTAAAAACAAGCATCCTATTAGAAGATAATAAGATAACTGCAGATGCCTCACTCAGAGTGATCATCTAAAATGCCTTTCCTTCTCTAAAGCTACTAAATACTCACCTTCAATTCAAGTGAACAAATTCAACCTGATAACCTAACTAAAAACCCAAATTAGCAACAGCACATTTATATGTTTCCAAGGGCATGCAAACTAGACCATAGCCATAGCATTAAAGTCATTACATAATTTAACCTGAACAATAGTTTCAGCTAACTTCAAAACTCAAATTCTAAGCTTTTTCCCTCGTTGTGAATCGTCATCATATTGCCCACCATCATCATTCATCTCGCTCTCCGCTTTTTTTCTTGCAAGTATCTTGTTGATCTTGTGCAGTTCGTTCGTTAGCTTTTGGTCTTTGTTCTGCTTCCTCGTCTTCCGCCCATCTTGCATCTTTACACCAAATTGGAATGCAGCCTTGGGCATTGCTTCCTTTTGCTCATTATAAGTTGCCCATTCCTCCTCTGTCTCAAAGTCCCACCTATGAAGACGACCCTTTGCCTGCTAGGCAGCGATATCGGCTTTAGTAACACCATTAAGACCCAATTCACTCCATGGTTATTACCATCATATTTTTATGAATAAATTCAGTCCTATATTTAATAGCATCTAACTGCAGGGGAACTTAACAGGAAGGAAATTACAAGATAAAAATGCATAAAGCATGTCCCTGGGCAAGACTGAGAAAAGTGATAATCAGCATCAAAAAAGAGATGACTTACCCTTCCACCCATGTCCATTTTTGACAGATCATCTTCATCATCACTGTCCACAATCTCACGGTTATACTCTTGGTACCCTGGATAGCATTCAGAATAGCTTTCAGATATGAAGTTGGGGTCCTTTTCTCGAGCATCTTTTTCTCTCAGTTGTTGAAGTCTCTGATCGTCCCTTTTAAAAACAGACCCAAGACCACGATCCTTCTCTTCTTGGGTCATGAAGCGTGGGTCCTGTGGAATGTTTAATCCTGTTTGGACATCATAAGTCTGCAAATTCTGCTGTTGGTACTGTTCTGAATAAGCCAGTTGATCAGCATATTGGTAGTCTTGCCACTCCCCCTGGTAAGCACCTGCCATTGCTTGTGCTTGCATGGCATCATATTCATTCTGAAACCACAAATCATAATAGAAAACAAAAAGAAAAATCATGATTTCAATATTGTTGCGAAAATGAGTTATGGCTGGGACTTTGGATGTTACAGTATGTGCTCAGTCATTTAGATAAGAATTTATGAATATTCGTGAGGACAACTAATTGAGAAAATATGTTTCCCCATATTGACAATAGAATGAGAGATTTCACCGACCCCAAGTTGCCAATCCTGAGGCTGAGAAGGTGGGACTGGACCATAGGCTGGTTCACTGAAATAGGAAACTCTATCCTTGTGTCGAGGAGACTCTTCCATGTCCTCGGATATGGGGCTTTGGCTCATGTCTTTACTAGGAATAGCATAGTCAATGCCATCTCCTACAAATATGTCATCCCCTTCAACCCTGGAAACAGCTGGAGCGGGCTTCTCTCGAAAATCAAGACTGTTCCTGGAAGCTGGTGGAGGTGGCAGCGTGACTTCCTTTCCATTTGAAATTTTTGGCATTATACCACCAGCCTTTGGTGGTTTCTCATCTTCATCATATTCACTGGTAATGGCCATAACTTTTCCTGTATGAAAGAGAATTGTAAACCAGTTGGATAGAGACAAATAAGAGGGGGCACTAGTAACACAGACCACCAAAAAAAAACTCGGATGGGGTTTGTAGCATCCCAAATTGGATAATATTCCTGCAGATTTTAATGGTACATAGATTCATTATTTCTCTAATATGGACCTCTATCATCATTCTTTTACAACGTTATAGTCCTTTTCTTTGTTCATACAAAGCAACAACTACTAAATAATCAGTGGCACGTTAAACGACCAAATTTTTTTTCACAATGCATGTCCAATCTTTAAACATAAGTTGCAAGTGTTTTTACTGAAGTTGGGAAAGACTGGGTCTGAGTGTACATATGTGTGCATCCAGATGCATAAATCCCATGTGAAATTAGTTCTCAGAAGGTATTCTGCAAGCTCAGTGTGCATGCAGATACATAAATCCCATGCGAGATTTAGATGTATGTCAACACTTTCCGAGTAAAATGCAAATAACTTCAGCTGAGTTGGATGGATTATAACCCCAACAAACCAATCTAGAACCCCCAAAAATATAAACCTAAAGAATTAAAAAAAAAAAAAAAAAAAAAAAAAAAAAAAAAAAACAACTTCAAGATGGGTGTTGTGCCTACCACTAGTGCTTTACTAACACATGCTGGATCTTCACATGGCATGCCCAATACTACTTATTTTATTTTATTTTTTTCTCTTTTAAACCCCTGACACTAATCAGATACTTCTTGGGCAATCTAAGAGGTCAAGCATTCCACATCGGAAATACTAAGCACACTCTAGACATGCTATAACAATTGGAAAGAGAAAATAATATCAGTAATTGTATTATATTTCAATCAGATACTTCTAGACATGCTATGCACTCTTATTTTTACACAATTGGAAATAGAAAATTATATCAGTAACTGTATTTGAATAGTCAATATTAGGGGTGTTATGACACCTAGGTCGAGCTCGGGTATCATGATACCTGAGCTCGGCTCGAGTATTTTTTGGGTGGGCTCGAGCTCGTCGAGCTTGAATTTCTCGAGCTCGAGCTCGAAGTGTCATCGGGTGTCATCGGGTAGTTTCGTTAGGTAGTATGATCCAGATTTGTATTTCTCGAGCTAGATTTCGAGCTCAAAGTGTCACGAATAGTGTCATCGGATAGTGTCGTCGGGTATTTAATATATAAAAAATATTAAAAAAAAAAAATCGGATAGCTCGTCGAGCTTTCGAGCCCGACACATTTGGGTTCGAGCTCGAGCCCGAGCCCGAAAGCTCGAGCCCGAGGTACCTGTGCCCAAGCCCGAGCTCCGTCAAACCGAGCTAGAGTCGAGCTTTGACCGGGTAGTGCCACGGGTACCCGTGACACTACCCGGGTATCATAACAGCCTTAGTCAATATTGCTTTTTTGCTATTTATAGAATGCTTATAGGGAAAAAATCATTCAATAATATATATAACAAATTGAGTACATATCTGTGTGGTTACAAGAATAACATTCTTTTAGCCTAGTGGACTAGCTGTGCGCCGTCTTGCTTTTAAGAAATTTGCTGAATTGCAGCAACTGTCTCATAACATCTCTAGGATTCATGGCTTATCAACTACTTTAATTATCCATCAAACACAAAATATTATACTGATAGATCATATGACGCAATATCCAATACAAATAAAAAGAAAAATAAGCAGCATAAGGGGGCAAAAATAAGCACTGTACTCATTTATACCTTTCACCTCTCTCTCTTTATCCTTCTTCTTCTTTTTAAGAACCTTCCCAGATGACCCAAGGCGAAGATATGACATGATTTTAGCAATTCGATCGAGCACTGAACCATCAACACTGACCGTAACTATTTCCTACATTATACATGATTATAAAAATTAGACATGCTAATCCTACAGCATAGAATGGCATCAGGTAGGACAGAGTCAGAATATAAACCTCTGGTACTGGACAATCAGCTTTACTTCTGTGCAGTGTTGTCGGAATATCATTGGAGAATCCGCCTTCCTAGCATGCACAAAAAGAACTTCACATATTGAATCTCCATTAAGAAAGTTGTTTTAGCAAATAAATTTGGAAAGGGGAAAATAGCAATCTCCAAAACCTATGCTATAATAATCACCTAGAGTGAATGAAGAACCATTTTAGAAGCCCAACTGAATAGAAGTGCTAAAAAAGTGTGAAGATGGAAGCATGATATCTTACCATGTTGAAAATGAATGCCATCCTACCAGGTAGGAACATCTCATTAGACTTGATAACTGTTTGGGGCTTGACCATCCATTGATAAACCATCTGGAACAAGATGTGACAATAATAAAAACTCATTCACATGAATATGCATGCACAAAAAGAGCATGGGTTCAGTCTTTATCCCATTGGATAATCTAAAAAAGTAAGAGCTTGATTTGCAAATTCAAATCACCTTTGCAGTTGCAGTGCGAAAGGACAATGGCTGGTCTTCATTAGATGCCCTGGTTGAATGAACAAGTATACATTAGTGCAAACAGTTTCTCAATGAAGAAGAAACTTAGTCAGAAAACAGATATAAGAGGATCTTCAGAACAACAAACTAAGACATATATCTTACAATATCAAGCAAAAGAAGCAAAGGAAGTTAAGTATAACCAAAAAATGTAACAATTATAGCTTTCCAATAGTACAATTGATTTTGCATCTCCTTTCATAGGATTGGTCAAGATCTTCTATGACTTCAAGTAATTCTTAAATTTTTGAGAATCAAAATTAGTAAGTCATTCTACGCAAGGTTTAAAGATTCACAAAGTGAGCTTCATGAGCCTTTCTCTTGTTGGGCGAAGTGTGGCACGATTCTTTAAACAAGGATTCATTTAAGAGGGAATCGCAGATCAACCTCTTATCTGGTGGTTCAAAAAGTTTCTCAAAGGCTTGATAGAAAGCAAACCTTAGTTTTTCATGAAGGTTGTATAAACTTCGTTGAAAATTGCCACTCTAGTACTCTATTTCATTACATCCTTGTTTAAAATTCTTTTTTCTTTTAATGGAAAAGAAAGAATTTTATTCACAGCAAAATAAAAACAAAAACCGAAGAAGAGCATCAAGGAGGTATGAGATCAACAACATCCACATAACATTCCAATCACTTCGATGTTAACCAAAAACCTAAACATTTCAAAAAGTTATCCAGAAAATATTATTCTATAATCCACTCTTTACTCCAAAAGCATAGTCGAAGAAATAGTCTTGGTATCCCACCCGAAAATAATTCTCAAAATTCCAAAGGATGCAATGAAGCACCATCATTGACAATATTGACTATTCTCTGTAAGTAACTTTACTACAGAGAAACCAACACAAGTACCACAATAGCTAAAAGGTTTTCATCAAGTTTAAGATAGTTTCAAATCTCAATACTTAAAAAAATTGACCTAAACAGATAAAGTAGATATTCAACATTGTGCTGGAAGGCCGAGATCACCTTGACTTTCCATCAGCATCACCCTCAACTTCTGGCTTCTTGTCAATTTCACTCCTTACTTTATGAAGCAATGCATAGTCCAGCCCTTTGACCAAATGTGTGTGCTCAACATCACCTAAACAACACAATTAGAGCATATAGCCATAAATAACAGGATCACAGACAGTCAAGACTAGTCATCATAACCATTGACTCTTCTATGTGTACTTCAAAATTTCATAATTATAAACAGTAAAATTGCATGACAAGCCAATTGCATTATAAGAGATGTGACCACTACAAGTATTGATAAAGATGACAACAATCACACACCGAAAGAAAAGAACTTCAGTGATGAGGAATTTGGATTAAGGAAAAAATTTATCAAAATAAAAAGAGTTTTGTTATCTCTTTGACAATTGTGCAAGGATTATCATCTGAAGGCACAAACAAATGGGGCCCAAAGGAGGTGACCTGTCCCAATATAGAAGAAAAGGAAAAGATAGATTCTTAAAAATCCCCAGTGCTCATTTCCGACCAAATACCCCAAATCACAACCATCAAGGTACATCTGTGGTAGGATTTTCCCATCCTCACTTCAACCACAAAGTGTGAGGAAAATCTTTAAGATATATTAGAGACACCAATGACTCGCCCAATGCAAAAGAAGAATCATGCAATAATGACCAAGCAACCTCACAATTTAAAAAGAAATGGTCTCTTGTCCCACCAGATTGTTGGCACATTATACATAATTGGAGATAAATTCTTATTGGGACTCCTAGTCTGCAATCGTGCAGAGTATAGTTGTATTTCAGGGTCCACATTAAATTCTTTTATGAGTTAATTATTAGGTTTCAGAAAAATCTGTCCATTTGATTGGCCCCCATCATCCAAAAATAAAACAAATCAGATAAGGAACAAATTCAATTTACAATTCAAATTCATGCACTCACCCCTCAAGCTTTACTTTCTTAACTCATGATCTTCCCACACAGCACAACAATGAAACCCTTTCTCAAACATCCATTCATGCTTTGTTTTGATTTCTCAAGGAGGAGGAAAGTTTGGATTTCCAAAATAATTGCTAGAAGCGGAGTCGTTGTATTGTAACCCACCTTTCCATTGTTTGTTTTGAGAGTAAATGAAAGGGAAGTGAAAACTGATTTAAGTGGAAAAATACCACAAATTTTAGAAATCAGTTAGTTGGTTTGTGTCCATACCTTTGGCCCATGTGATTATAACCTTGAGAGACTTTTGTTTGATAGATTTGAACATGGATTGGAGAGCAATCCTCCATTAATTTTTTTCTCTCTTTTCATTTTGTACCCTTTCCTAGAGGATTCTTATCCTTCTTTCATAATATTCTTTACCCTTTAATAATAGAATCTTCTTATCCTTCCCTCTTGTTTACATCAAAATTTATGACTGCCAAGTTTACTAAAAACTTTGTCAACCACCCTCCAATTTCCACCAAATTGAAGAGGTCAGATTCAGATTCTTGAGTCCCTTTCCCCATCAACAGAAGACAAACTCAAACACAACAGTGAGGGGCAGTCGCTCCCTCTCAACCCCTCCCTGTAAAATTCAAAACACAGTCTCCTTTCTCCTATAAACATGCATAAGTTATATTTACCCTCAACCGCACATCCATTTGTAAACCATAGCAGCTTATAACTTTCACATTTTGTCTTGGTTTGTGAAATCCATCAGGTAATCATGTTAATATTATTTGATTTCCGATGAATAAATATATAAATGATCATTTGTTTGTTCTCAGAAATGGAAAAATATTTGGGACTTATGGATTTATCGAATTTGCATACCACATAAGAGAAAAACATTCAATCATGGAAATTTAAATCGTGATAGCAGAATTGGTCGCCAATGTGTTACCTCCAAGATATTTGCTGTTCTCAATAGAAATCTTGTGCGCGTCAGCCGAGCGGAGATCGACAGTGCCAGGAGGAGCAACAGCATGGAAAGAGCCCAATTCAGTAGGCTCATAATCTGGGTTTTGATCTTCTCTCCGCTCTTTGGCTCTGTCCCTGTATTTTGGAGCTTCTGGTTCTTCTGCCTTCTCTTCCCTACCAAGTAACAAGTTTCAGATGGAAAGCAAACCCTAACCCTAAAAACTAAGATACAACGAAACAGGACAATAACAATTACAACACAAATGAATCAAACAGATTCACAGCAACACCAAAAAAAAAACCCTTACTTGCGACGAATTGCTCTATCCTTGTAGTTTCTCTTGGAATTGGAGGACGCCATTGACGCCGACACAAATACCACCTGCCAAAACAAGAACTCAGTCAGCACCTTAATCATCAATTCAGCTCATGTTTCGGGGGGGGAGAGAGAGAGAGAGGGATAAAGATAAGGAGAGCGAACCTTTGGAGACGAACAAACGGGAGAGCAATCTGAGAAAGATGGAACTCAATTGAAGAGCACAAGTTGTCGTTTCTCTTCAAATTTCTCTCCCTAGAATTTCAAGCCCAGAAATGGCGCAAGAGCGAGAGGGAGAGAGGAAAGCAAAACAGAACTTTTAAAGTCTTAAATAAGAGATGATTGCTACGTCGTTTACGTGGGGCATGTCTGTGCTGCGAACCTATCAGAAGCTCTTTTCTCGAGGCTCGCCGTGTAGAGAGAGAGAGAGAAGAGAATGAATTATTATCTCCAATCCAATCTTCGACTCCTCGAGTAGAGCCAGGGTTTGCGATTGGGCCGGGCCGGGCCGGGCCGGCTCGATAGCGTATCTTCGGCCTGGACCAAGAGCTTACTCGGCTTCCAGTAAGGTAAGATAGGGTGACTGAAATGAATCGAAATGGAGAGAGCAATCCATCAAGTTTTTCTTGGATAGATTCGTACAATGAGTTGGCTCGACAGCTTTGTACGGAATTAACTTTGATTTTAAAAAAGATTTTAAAAAAATATATTAAATTTTATATTATTTATGTATTATTCATCTAATTTTTAAAATATGTTGAGTTTTTAATAACATAACATGTCGAGTATTGAACACTCGATATATTTGTGTTAATTTAGTAATATTTTCTCTATTTGTATTATTTTAAATTTTTTAAAAAAAATTAAAGTTAATTACATACAAAAGTCTTGGCTAGAATGGGTATTATCCAATTTAATAAACATAGAATGAGCATCTTGCGTAAATAAATAAATTTGAAGGGCAGAAATAACTTAATAGCAATATAACATCAAATGATGATAAAATATTAATAGTAAAATGGTTATGTATGGTCTGTTAATTTTATAATTGGTAGTGAATAATATTCTTATTGAACATAAGACAACAGTCAAATATTTTTTACATTAAGTAGTAAAATTGTTTATTAATTTTGTAGCAACTCTATTATTTGTATTAAAAAAAATATTTTTAAGTGGCAGTTTAATAGTCATAACTTTTTTTATAATCTGACGATCTTGGATTCAAATCTCATATAATAAAAAAATCTAATAAAAATATTTTTATGTTAAAATATGATATATTTTGTGGATAAAGACAAAGAAATGCTCTTTCAAGACACGAGCACGATCCCAGCACTTGTTAGCTAACCGAATTAGGGGTGTGCAATATTTGGTGAAACTTGAATATTCGATCGAATCGAATTAAATTTGAATTCGATTTTTGGATTTGAATCGGTTTTCGGTTAAAATCGAGTTCCTAATTTGGTTTTCGGTTCGAGTTTTGAATTAAAATTTTTAATACGAATTCAAACCGAAAATCGAATTAGGCTTTTTAATTATCTTATTTTTTATTTATTTTGATTATTTATTATTTATTTTCTTTTCCTTTTATTCAAACTTTGATTGGTAATTTTTCTTTTTAAAGCAAGTAATAAAATAATAGTTAAAAAATTCATTATTTTATCAATTTGAATTTGGTTAAATTGGATTTATGTGAAAATTTAGATCTTAAAAATCAAAATCGATTTATTTGATTTATTCGATTCAATTCGAATTTAAACAGAAAACCGAATTTCGAATTTAAACGAATTAGGTTCGATTTTTGGTTTGGAATTAAAAAATGTTAAACTGAATTAACTAAATCGAATTAATTGAAGAATTCAAAAATCGAATCGATGAACACCCCTAAACCGAATGGCCACTTTTTCTAAAAGGAAACATGCTTTTGGATAAAATTCGATATTTTAAAATACTTAACATGTTACTATTTGATGCATTTGATAAATTATGGAATGTGTAACGAACTAGTTCATACCGCAAATTCCTTGGATGTAATGATAATGGTGGGTAGTTCTAGATGACACAAGGAATGTGTGCATGGAAATTAGCCAAGACACATGTAGCACGAACACGAACGTATGCACGACATAACAAAATTATAATAATTTATATCATGTTAATGAGTTATAGTTTAATTAACACTAGTTATTCTCTTTTTTTTTGTTATAATAATCTCGATTTCAAACTCCCTTATATAAAACAAAAAAAGAGTAATTTAGGCCGTTATGAGTATCAAATTGATGTAGCCTAATTAATGAATATAATTTTGTATCAAAGTGGTTTTAAAGTCATCTTGATATTTAAACTGATTTAGATATAATGAGTAAGAGGGTTAAAAAGAATTCGGATCTAACCCAAACCCGTCAAAACTTTTATGGGTACCATTCCACCCTAGAATTTACCAGAAAAAAATAATCTAACCTAGCTTGGTGGGTTTCCCATAGAGTCAAATAAATTTATCATCTCTAAGGAGAACCATGCTTGAAGGGGTTTGGTCGCTTAGGGACAGCTCTAATAATAGAGTTTACTCATTTTCATTCTTCATTTCTTAATTCGAGCTTTCTTGATTATATTTTCTTATATATTAAAAAAAAAAGAAAAAAGCTTAAAGGGGTTTGGGCTTCGTTAACAAGCCATCCATAAATTTAGGCTCTCAACATGCCACTGGGGTTTTCAAATTTAGGCTCACCTCCTTTGCTCAAGCCACTTCTTCGTATTGACATCAAGAGGGACCCCTATTACTAGGCTAGTCTAGGTGGGCTCAACGCTTAGCCACCCCAAAAAGAAAAGGGGGGGGGGGGATGGAGGACTTAGAAGCTCAAAAGTCGACCCACCTCCTTCATTAGTTTAAAATGAAGTAAACTATACTTTACATCTTGTAGATGACATTACATACATTTAGTTTGATTAATTACACTTTGCATCCTCTGGTTTAGGGTTAATTGCATATTTCAAACAATATCGTTAGGATATTCTACTCTTTTTTTTTTTTTTTTTTTTAACAAAAACATCCTCAGCTAAAATTTATTTCTTTTAACATATTTTTAGAATTTTAATCTGATTTTCTCAGTCGAATCAGGATTTTAATCGATTTTTTCAAAAACCGATTTTATAAAGAAATCAAAATCGGCACTAATCCAATTTTCGATCGAATCGATCGATCTGGATTTCAAAACACTCACCAATACATGTCAAGAAAGTTTTGTAAAAAGGTTTTGAATTGCCTAAGGAGTATGAAATTTAAGAACTACCTGTGTAACGCTCAAACTCTTTATCGGGAAGTTTTCTTGTGCATTATTTGTATTGTGTTGCCATTACCTCCGGTCAATACCCACATGCCACTAAGATACTATATATGCATAAATTGTATAATAATAAAAAAATAATATTGTTTATTTTTAGAATAAATTACATGTCAAGTCCTTAAAATTTATCCATTTTCACAAATCAAGTCTTATAGTAAGTAATATTATTTTGTAATCCTCAAATTCCAAAAGTGTAACGAGTTAGTCATTCCGTCACTAACGACGGCATCCTGACCATCACGTGATGATATGACATGATGTGACATTTTACGTAGCTATACAAAAACTGATGTGTTGAGACTAGGTCAGCACCTTCAACACCTCATTTAGTCATGTCAGCATTTTGCTGACGTGACCATACCACGCTATCATTTTGTTGAAATGGCACTGCCACATCAACAAAAATAATTCTAAAATCCTCTTTTCTCTCTCCTCTCCTCCTCCTTTCTCTATCTCCTCTCTCTCTCTCTCTCAACCGAGAAAAAAAAAAAAAAAAAAAAAACCCAACCCCCAGTCGAACCCTTCTAAAAGCCCAAAATGCCTTCGTCCCTCACTGGAGAGAGAGAGGCGGCCATGGCTGTGGTTGCCACCCACGGAAGCCACCGTAGTGGTGGCTAGCGAAGCCACGTCTTTCTCCCGCCTCAAGAGATGGTGGTCTTGGTTGCAAATCGCCATTGTAGTAGCTACAACCACCATCTTTGCCATAGGAAACCGACCTTTGCTTCTGCAATCGAAGCTTAGAACTTCGATTGCAACCTCCACTGCGGCAGAAGGATGCCGTAGTAGCCACAGTCGAGCCCTTCAGTCCACTTTGCGATAGTGATTCGAATAGCCTCTGATACACAATCGAGCCATTCAGTCACCAAATCTTAAATTGACAGCAAGGTTCGACGTTTCTCTCCATGATGGAAACATCAGAATCAATTTTCTCAGAATGCCATCCTCAAACTTCTCCTTCAATCCTAAAACTACACATGCCCATCTCTTATCCGCAACCACCACTTTCATTTCCTAAGCGAACATATGATCTTCCATTACGTCCGCAATTAACCTGACTGAATCAACAGATTCATTCATTGTTGTAACAATTTGCCTCTCAAAGTGTTTACGCGATTGGATCCCATGATTTCGCGTTTGAATGGTTGCGTTCACCAAGGGTCTTTTGGGTTTGGGATTCGAAGGATTTGATTTTGGAAGAGAGAGATTGATTTTTCAGAGAGGGATTTCATTGGGGGATCGGAGAGAGAGATTTGATTTTAGGTTTGGGATTTTCGATTTTGAAAGAGAGAGAAGAGTGAGAGAGAAAAGGGTTTGACTAGGGATTGGGATTGGGGTTCTTTTTTTTCCGCGTGGGGAGAGAGAGAGAGAGACAAAGATAGAAAAAGGGGGAGGAGATGAGAGAGAAAATGGATTTTTTAGAATTGTTTTTGCTAACGTGATAGTGCCATGTTAGCTAAATGACAACATGGCATGACCACGTCAGTAAAATGATGACATGGCTGAACGAGATGTTGAATGTACTGATCTCGTCTTGACACATCGATTTTTGTACAGCCACGTAGAATATCATGTTATGCCACATCATCATTTGATGGCCAAACTATCGTCGTTAGTGACGGAAAGACCAACTCTTTATATTTTTGAAAATTTGATAATTATAATATAGCATTCCTAATTATAAGAACTAATTTGTAAAAATAGAACAAAATTAGAGACTGAACATGTAATTTGCTCTTTATTTTTAACAAGCAAGTGAATTATGATTTTTTTTTTGTCAGGATTTTTTGTTGAATAAAAATAACATGTTAATACGCTTCTGTCTTTTTTTTTCTTTTTTTTCCCCCTAAAGGAATAGAGATATTAGTTTTGTTGATCAACTACCACAAAACCACTGCCCACAGCTTCTAAATCTAATCCAACAGTACAAACCAAATATAAATATGACCGCCAAGTTTATAATAATTAGACATTAGTTAATGGCATTAGTCTTATGTTCTTGGTGGTCTTACTAATACTCTTCATGTCTTATTTCTGTACTGAGACAAATAAATATAATTTAGAAAATTTGAAAACTAAGTTAGTGAAAATATTAGAATTTCATGTGAGTAATTTGTGAAAAAGTTTCTCTAGAACCAGGTAATAAGACCAGAGTTAATGGTTTTTTAATAGTTAAAACTCTTTTCGTACCAAATTTTTTAAAATAATATTCAAGTTTGAAACTTTATGTAAAAGATTTTGGTATGTAATTATTGAATCAATTAGATATTGATTGAAATTTAAGTCGAGTTTGCAAATAAGTTTTTTAAGAGAGAAACAATATCACCTCAACCTTTTAATTAGAGGGCAAAAGGCAACACAACCCAAAAGGATTATAAACTATCATATCCTTTGAGTTGACTGATTGAATAATTTATCATTTAATAAGATATTTTAAATTTAAAATTTAAAAATAGAGAATAATAATTTGAGAAAATTAATTTTTTAATAAATTTTATAATATTTTGATTCAATTAATTAAATAAAATTCAATTATCGATGGATGAAAAGTTGGGAGGGCTCTCAAAAGCAAGTAATATTTTTAATTTTTACGTATGTCTTTATCACGCGAGATGTTATAGGAGTGATAAATTAACAAAAACAGAGGATATTAAAATGTTGGTTTTTTAAAACCCTAGGATGTAAATTGTCCTTTATCATTTTTTAAAAAAGGTACACCAAAACGTCGACGTTTTATCTCGCTCCTTAGTTCCCCTTTCCCGTCCGTCCGTCCGTCCGTCCCTCCCCTTCCCCGCAGCGTCTCTGCTCTCTCTACCGCTTCAGCCGCCTCGGCGCCAAATTTCGGTTCCTCCCTCTTCTACAAGGTATGCTTTGATTCTCTCTCTCTCTCTAATGGTGCGTAAATTCCTCCCAAAACATCACTGCTTCCTCTCTCCCTGTCTGCTGCAGGAGCAAAAGAATGAGTTCGGTGAAGAGAAAATCAGTGGAAGGGCCAAGTGAAGAATCACTATTACCTCCAAATAAACAACAGAGAGAAAATGGTTCAGAGCCAATAGCATGTATACACGACGTGTCGTATCCAGACGGTTATGTTCCTCTCTCCCCATCCGTTCGACAAAATGCTCCTGAGACGCCTGCAAAGGAATTCCCATTTACTCTCGACCCTTTTCAGTCTGAAGCTATTAAGTGCCTTGATAATGGTGAATCTGTCATGGTAATTTTTGTTTCATGCGCATGGGTTCTAGGTTTTTTTGCCCTCTTCTTATTTCTGGATGATTTTAAGTTGAATGAATTTTAGAAATTCGGTTTTTCATGCTAATTATGTGCACTTGCTTGATGGGTTTGCCTCAACGGTTTCATGGTCTGTGATTAGCCTAATTAAAGTGACAAAGGGTGACAGATTTGAATTCAAGCTTGTCTTTTGCCCGAGATAGGAATAAATGGTTTCTGACTCGGCCCTTTTCAATTTGGTATCTAGTGGAGAATTTGTGATGGTAGTTTAAATGCAAGTTTCTAGTTTATATTGCACTTGCTTATGGGTGTTTGATTTTGGAGAGTTCTTCTGTTAGATTTCTAAGCACGTAAATTTACTCAGCAAGATAGATTATATGGTAATTTCAAGTCTAACTGGATGCACAGACATGGATATGAGTGGGACACAACATGACAGTACGTGACATACATTTTGTGTCTTAATACGTGAATATGCGTACCTGTCTACCATAATTGGCTTCCACAGTATGACTCATTGGTTTGATGAGTTCAACGGTCTTTGTTGGGTCACTGTGATAATGCTTTAAATGAGTAAGCGGAACTAATTTTCGTAATTTGGATTGTTACCGTTAAGTGAATCTGCAATAAAGTGAGTGGAAAATATTTTTTGCTTTTTTGTTAGTTTTTTAAGGTCTATTCTTTTCAGGAAAATATTGGTTTGTAACAGAATCTGGTTATTCTTACTGTATCATTTTGTAGGAGTAATGAGCATTATGCTGCAATTAGATGATACAGTGTTGATGGTTTGAGATTTATACAGAGAGAAAGAACTATGTTCAGATTGTTGCAAGCCTTTTGTGGAGTTAATGAGATTCTCTAATGGCTTGACAACTTCAATTTGCTTGCAGGTCTCAGCCCATACATCTGCCGGAAAAACTGTTGTAGCATTATATGCAATTGCAATGTCATTGAGAAATAAACAGCGAGTGATATATACTTCACCAATCAAGGCACTTAGCAATCAAAAGTATAGAGAGTTTAAAGAAGAGTTTTCAGACGTTGGCCTGATGACTGGGGATGTCACAATTGAGCCAAATGCTTCTTGCTTGGTATGCTTCTCAGAAATCTTTTACTGGTTGGGGCCTGATACTGGTAACTAATAAGGTGGTCCCATGGCAGGTGATGACCACAGAAATCTGGCGTAGTATGCTGTACAAAGGTTCAGAAATAATGCGGGAGGTGGCTTGGGTTATTTTTGATGAGGTTCATTATATGCGAGACAGGGAAAGAGGTGTGGTATGGGAAGAGAGTATTGTTATGGCCCCAAAGAATTCTCGGTTTGTATTTCTTTCAGCAACTGTTCCCAATGCAAAGGAATTTGCTGATTGGGTTGCAAAGGTGATTTACTATTAGGTTTCTGTTTCCCACCATTGAACAATATTTTGTTCTTCCTTGCTGGACTTTTTATTTTTATTTTTATTTTTTTGTATTTGGGTTATCTTCCTTGATGCTTGAAGTGTTTTATTGATCTTTACTCATTGGCACACACACGCACATTGGGCACGTTCTCCCTTTTCTCCTGAAAACAAAGCACAGCCACTCTATGTCCGTCCAGCCCATATGGTCCTCTGTTCCTTATTCTCCTTTTACAAGTGGAAGTTAGGATGTCCATCTGCTGAATCATATAATGACTTAAAATTGTCAGTATCAACCATTTGGCATTAGCCTTAGGAAGCGACTTTAGACTAATTAAGCTATTGTCTTCATTTTTCAGTTATTTGATGTTGTGAATGCAGGTCCATTGCCAACCATGTCATATTGTTTATACTGATTATCGCCCAACACCACTTCAGCACTATGTTTTCCCTTCTGGAAGTGATGGTTTGTATTTGGTGGTGGATGAAAAGGGAAAATTTCGTGAGGATAGCTTTCAGAAAGCTCTCAATGCACTTGTTCCAGCGGGAGAAGGTGATAAGAAAAAGGAAAATGGGAAATGGCTGAAGGGTTTGATGGTAGGCAAAACTGGTGAAGAAAGTGACATTTTCAAGATGGTGAAAATGATTATCCAGCGTCAATATGATCCAGTGATCCTTTTCAGTTTTAGCAAAAGGGAATGTGAGCTTCTCGCAATGCAGGTAAGTCTTTCGGAGCATAAACCAGGTTGCTTATCTGATCAGTGTATTTGTGTATTTTGCATTTGTCACTGCCCTTTGGAGCAAGATGTCAGAAAAAGATCTTCACTGATTTAGCTGTCCTAGCATATGATTTGCCAATCCTCTCTACCACGTTCTTGTTTCCTTGTGATGTGCTGTATTCCTAATTATAATTAGTTACCAGCACTCTGTGACTAAGATATGCAAGTAGCAGAATTCCTTATGAGAATGACACTTGCTGTGTCTATTCTCCTTAGTTTCTGATGGATGATTTCTACATATGCAAAGCCTTAGATTTTTATCCTTTCAATTGCTTTGTAGATGGCTAGAATGGATTTAAATGAGGATGATGAGAAAGTGAACATTGAAACAATCTTTTGGAGTGCGATGGACATGCTTTCTGATGATGACAAGAAGCTACCCCAGGCAAGATGTCATCTCAATTTTTTATGTGCAAATTCTGATTTCAAAATACATTTGTTTTTCTTTGAGATTTGCATATTTACTGTATGTAGATCCCTTGCTGATTGCGTGGCCTAGAAGTTTGCTTTTTTCCTTGCATTTATGCAAAATGTATACGGGGCATGCATATCCAATCTTGATTCCTGATATTTTTCATAAGATTATGTTAACAGTTAAACTTGAAGTTAAGTTTTCTTGAAAACATTTTACATTTTTAGATCCAACTTGGGGTGCAGACGTTTCAGCAGTGTCTGCGCAACAAAATGGATCTCATTCAAATTTGGTATTTTATTCTTTATCATTCCTTTAGGTTGTAAAGATTGCATGCCTAAGGCGCCTTCATAGAATATTTCTTTTCCCATAAAATTAAGCAAAAGAAAAAAGAGTCTTGGTCTTGGCTGATACCTTGAAAAATCATTTTTGGTTTATCCAGTTGCAGATGAGTTATGGTCACTGGTTTATATGGGTGGAAGATTGAGTTTCTCTCATTCCATTCAATACTTTTGTCTTGTGTGAGAGAGAATTGATGGTTTCTCCAGGAAAAAGAGTTGCTTCACTGATGAATTCCCATTTGAATGATTACACTCAGTATTATTTTATTGGTCATACTGAAACTTTTAAAGCTCCTTAGGATGAAGGTCTAAGAATTTCCAGGGACTAGCTAAGTCTGTGTAATATTTCTTTATTTAATCCAATGGTATTATAAATCCTTTAGCAGGAATAAATTGATATCAGAGTCTCATTGTTCTTGTTGACTCTCTAGTTCTGAATGTTATTTTATTTAATTTATTTCTAGATTGGGAAATTTTGCATGAAATTCATATGGGGTAGATCTTCCTTTACAAGGTGTTGTGTGCAACTTTGACACCATTCCTGTTCCTAGGATAGCATCTTGATGTGCATTGGTTATGAGCATATCCAATATTTTTCATTTGGAATGTGTTTGCATTGTGTAAAGTTCTGTATCTGCTTAAAAGCTGCCAATAATTTCCTTATCGGTTAAATTTTACCTGGTGAATTGGTAATTTGCTTGATTTTAATCTGTTTGGTGCCGTATATTTCTTGTCCTAGCGAAGAAAGCAGTTTTCTGTAGTGCATTACCCCTTTTGTTTTTCATGTTTGTATGATCAGTGTGCAAACATCTTGATTATCCACATGTTTTTTTTTTTTTTTCAAAGGTTATTCATTATGGCTTTACATTAATGGTCCCCAGGTTTCAAACATGCTGCCCCTATTGAAACGTGGTATAGGTGTTCATCATTCTGGTTTGCTTCCAATCTTGAAAGAAGTGATTGAGATCCTGTTTCAAGAAGGGCTGATTAAGGTTGTGCCTGCAATTTGCAATAGCTATTTGTTTGTTGTATTGGATAATGGATACAAGTATTATTATTGTTCTTGTTGTTATTGTCTTCCATCATTTTAGCATGCTGTCTGAATCAGGGTTTGCTGTCTTTATTGCTTTCTAGTGAGTTGCTCTTTCTTTTTTTAATCAGAAAATAGAAAGCACTTAGTAATACAAGTCACCGAGATAGTATCATTATTCACCTTTGCGTATGCTATACTAAAATGATCGCGAGTAGAATTTTTGGGACATGGAACTTCTTTTCTTCCGTGGAGTCCCTGTTACCACGTTAATCAGATCAAAAGAAAGAACAGGAGTGTTTGGAAGGGTTATATTGGAGTATTGAACTACTACTATTAGAGGAATGGTTGTCAAAACCAGGATCTATTTGATTGTTTTCAGAGTTGCATTACAAAACTGCCTGGTTAGTTACACTTTCAGTGCGGGGAAAAAAAATCAATGATAATGTAAATCTCTTTTGTAGAGAAATTCAGCTTCTATTTGCAGAACCCTTCATTTCCTACAAAAAAAAACTTTTCACTTTAGTTGAAAAATATTACAAGTAGAATAAATGAAAATAGAGTTAAGTTGAGACAAGTTGAGACTCTCCAAACACCAATATCTAGATGCATGTGCATCCAAACCATCACCGAGAGCAATGTTTTCACTTTATGAACTCCTCCATTTACTCTCATGAACTTTGTGATGCAGATGCTTGTTGTTTTACCAACTATGCTTACGATCATGGTGTCTGGTAAATTTAGGAGTTCATAAGCAATGTTTTGGTAAACATTGCTTCAAGTTTTGTTTCAAGTTTTGATCTTGGAAAGTCTCGACTTGTTTCAATCTTGGTAAATTTAGGATTTTACCAACTATGCTTACAATCGCCGTGTCTGTTTTTCTTATTTTCGCAGTATTCTATCCGGTAAAAGGAAATTCATGACCATAGCATTATTCATGGTACACCAGATCACTAGCTTCATAGATCCACATATGTACTGGTGGAAGTTGCTGAGATCAATGGAACTAAGTATTGCCTTTGTGTTTATGCTTCAAATTGGCCCTAAATTCTAGTTAATTTCCTTGACTATTAGTTATCATCATGTCTAGGTTTACATATATGCACACATTAGATAATATTAAGTTTTGCCAGTGCATTCTTTTGACCCTCTCTGACTTTTTTTCTGCAAACATTTCTCTTCAGTGTTTGTTTGCCACAGAGACTTTCAGCATAGGATTAAACATGCCTGCAAAGACAGTTGTGTTTACAAATGTCCGTAAATACGACGGGGATAAGTTTAGATGGTTATCTAGTGGAGAATACATACAGATGAGTGGTCGTGCTGGTCGCCGTGGTATTGATGAACGTGGGATATGCATCCTTATGATGGATGAGAAGATGGAACCTTCCACTGCTAAGATGATGCTAAAAGGAAGTGCTGATCCTTTAAATAGGTATGTCTCTGTCCTTAAAGCAGCTGAGTAGTTTTTATCATAAAGTCAGGTGGTGAATTTAGGTACCCAATTTATTCAGTTATTCTTACTCAGGTCAAGACGTATGAAGGTTGATTCCCCAGTCATTCTGCTCTCTGACGGATTTTTTTTTTTTCCTATGAAGAAAGTAATTAATAAGGTTTCATACCTTCTACTTTCGTTAGAGTCACAATGGTGGGACCCTCTAACAAGGCTACGAAATTTAGTAAAAGAAACAAATCCTTAATCCTTTTAGTATTTGCATTTTGTTTTTAATAAGTTGCCTAAGAATAGATTTTCTCTCTTCATTTGTCTGAGTAAGAGAAACAATACATAAGAGGAGAGAGAGTAAATTCGGTGGTAAATTTGGAAAGGTAAACTGTGATATAAAAATGGGTTTCGCATGGAGTTAAACAGGAAAAAATAAAAAAAATTTCATGGTTGATGCATATTTCTGAAATAGTAGGATTTGTTAGGTCAAGTGAAGTGTCGCATTATGTTGGCAAATTGTGCATGTGTTAAACAGGAATATGTCTCAAACTGTCCTCATCTCAAACATTTTTAATCTTTTTGGTTTTTTTGTGTGTGTGTGTTTTGGGGGAGGGTGGGGGTGGGGGTGGGGTGGTGTTGATTCTGTAAACCATAGAATCCTATGTTACCATGGTTCTTGCCTGTTGGCATGAGGCTTTTAGTTCACATTTCTCTTTGGGACTCGCATTATTTAGTTGAGATTCTCCCCTCTGCTCTCAGTTTTCCATATGCAATGCTATCCATCTAATATTTATATGTAGTAAAGAAGCTCTTTTCTATCTTTTTATGGTGTTCGTTTGAATCTTTATCTCATGCATTGCAGTGCTTTCCACTTAAGCTATAACTTGCTTTTGAATCAAATGCGAAGTGAAGACAGTGATCCTGAAAATTTGCTCCGTAGTTCATTCTATCAGTTCCAAGCTGATCGTGCTATTCCTAGTCTTGAGGTCACAGCTGCTAGTTTCTTTATTGCAGTTTAGGTTAATCTTTTTAAGCAATGCCATGTTGTATGATTAGTAAGTAATATAACTTTTGTAGAAACAAGCAAAGGACCTGGAAGAAGAAAGAGACTCAATCATAATTGAAGAAGAAGAAAGTTTGAAAGATTATTACAATCTGATTCAACAATATAAAAGTTTGAAGAAGGATGTCCGTGATATTGCACTAGCTCCAAGGTATAGCTTACCCTTTTTGCAGCCTGGCAGACTTGTGTGTGTCCAATGCACACGTGATGAAAAATCCCCATCTTTCTCCATTGAAGACCAGGTCACATGGGGAGTCATAATTAATTTTGAAAGGGTGAAAGGAATCACCAATGGTGAGTGGTTGGAATTATTGTTCCCATACATTGCCTTTATAAACTTTGTCTATAATTTTAGTTACCACTTGGTCTATAAACAGATGATGCAGATCAAAAGCCAGAGGAAGCCGACTATACTGTAGATGTTCTTACAAGGTGCATGGTGAGCAGAGATGCAGTAAACAAAAAGACTATCAAGATTGTCCCCTTGAAAGGGCCTGGTGATCCTGTTGTTGTTGCTATTCCCATCTCTCAGGCAAAGTCCATGAAACTATTGTTGTTGAAGTATCCTTGTTCATTTTGTTTTAATCCTTAGTCCTATCTCAGGAGTGGGGTTGATCTTATCAACAATTCTTTGTTTTGACGATTGAAAATTTTATTTGGATTATTCAACCAGGAGAAGCTTACTTGCTTTATTACATTGTAACAGATTGAAAATTTAAGCAGCGTTCGCCTTATCATACCAAAGGATCTTTTGCCATTGGAAGCTAGGGAAAATACTTTAAAGAAGGTCTCAGAAGTTCTTTCTAGGTTTTCTAAACAAGGGATACCTCGTCTAGATCCTGAAGAAGACATGAAGGTACCTTGCTCCTTATTCTTTGCAGCTTCCTTTGTCAGTCTAGTTGCTAATGTCCTTGTTTATGCAATCAGGTTAATAGTAGCTCATACAGAAAAGCTGTCCGTAGGATGGAGGCGTTGGAGAGCCTGTTTGAGAAGCATCAGATGGGAAATTCTCCGCTTATTGAGCAGAAGCTCAAAACTTTGCACCAGAAGCAGGAGTTAGCAGCCAAAATCAAGTCAATTAAGAGAACACTTCGTGCTTCCACTGCCCTGGCTTTTAAAGATGAGCTCAAAGCTAGAAAAAGGGTGCTGCGCAGACTTGGGTAACTAATATTCTTCTAGTTTTTACTATATTTTTCACACAGCATATAAACCTAAATCTGGAATTTCTGGAAATTTGAGCATGGCCATCTTGTGGGCTAAATAAAATTATAGTTTGCTTGTATGCCCTTGATTGAGGAATTACCTCTCTGATTTAAGATGACTATTTTCACCATTCTGCATGGTTTGACTCTTCTTTTCGGAAAACGGAAAAAAGAATTATGGTTGGGAAGAATAGCTTGTGTAGCATAGTCGTGGATGCTTGTATGGAAGTTGAAATAATTGTGTCCTGTATAGATTTCTTTCCTTGTCAGTTAACAATTTTAGAATCCTTTTCTGAAAATAGCTTCGGATGTGTGACTTTTCAACCCATCAATGAGACTTTTGTTTCTGCTACTTATCTTAATCGACTTATTGGGCTTTTAGCTGCCAGAGGACTAACCTCTTCTTGCTCTTGAATCATTAAGTGCATACACATGCATCTGAATGGTGACCTTCCTCCCTTGCAGAGGACTAAGATAGCTAGATGTTGCTGTTGAATGGGACCTTAAATCTTGATATGCTGCGTTATCACGTGTTTACACATGAATGATGCTCTTGGACCTTATCTTACAAACTAGTTTTTTATGAAGTGCAATTTTACAATAGAAAGTATTCTGGAATCAAATTTCGTGGAATCTTCATGGTTAGCAGTAAGGACATTCAATGGGTTGTATCTGCGCTTCCTTGATAAGAGTTTTTGCTCCACAGCCTTCTCCTGATTTTTCCTATATAAAGTCCAAGAAGACTTTATATTTTAGTCAATTTTTAGCTGAATTCCGCTGCATTGTCCTTTACTTTTCTCATTGATAAGTTCTCTATCTCATGTGTAGTGTCTGTTGATTAACGTATGGGAAGTAGATATTCATGTGGTTAGGGCGGATTTGATTGCAGATATGTAACAAGTGATGATGTTGTGGAGTTGAAGGGAAAGGTTGCTTGTGAAATAAGCAGTGCTGATGAGTTGACCCTAACAGAACTCATGTTTAATGGAGTTTTAAAGGACATTAAAGTGGAAGAAATGGTGGCTCTTCTCTCGTGCTTTGTATGGCAGGAAAAGCTTCATGATGCACCAAAACCAAAAGATGAACTTGAACTTCTATTCACACAGTTGCAAGATACTGCTCGCAGGGTTGCCAAGGTCCAGCTTGAGTGCAAGGTATGACTAGTTAATTTGTGTATTTTGATGATTGGGTGTTTCAAGTGAAACAGGTTTGAACTCATGTACTGACTATGAAATTTTACTGAATGCTGCATCCTTTAAGAAAAAGAAAGTCTAAAGCTTATATCAGCCACCCATTTTGGTGTATAAGTTCTGAGAGAGGCAATCTGTTGCTTTTGAAGCAAAGGATCTCAATTAAGTCAAGTTAATATTTACTGTTTCCTTTTATCTGCCTCAATGCAGGTGCAAATTGATGTTGAGAATTTTGTGCACTCTTTTCGACCCGATATCATGGAGGCTGTATATGCCTGGGCAAAGGGTTCAAAATTTTATCAGATTATGGAAATCACTCAGGTCTTTGAGGGCAGTTTGATCAGAGCTATCAGGAGACTGGAGGAAGTTCTTCAGCAGCTTATACAAGCCGCAAAATCTATTGGAGAAACTGAGCTTGAAACAAAACTAGAAGAAGCAGTTTCCAAGATCAAGAGGGATATTGTATTTGCGGCATCTTTATACTTGTAGTCATCTGGATATAATTTCAATCTCAGTTTAATCCTTGTGTTGCTGGGGGACAAAATGGAGGAGAATGAAAAGTTCTTACAGTACCAAGCTCACACTGTCCTCCCTCTGGATCTGTACCAATATTAAAATGGCAATTAATGTACCCCCGTCTCAATGGCCCCAGAAACTGTTGCAGGTTAGTCTATGCTTTTGAAGATGTTGTGCCTTGGTAATTTTTCGACGGAGCATTCCTCTTGGAGTAAGCAAATATTTCCTCATTGTTGACATCATTGCGTGCAGCTGTAGCAGATGACAAAATAGTTTGAATACCATAGTAGCACCTCTACAAGGCTGAGCTCGATGTTTGTTGCGGCCATACTTGACAACACCCTAATGTCTAATATGATTCGATTCTGATTTCAAAGCAGAGGACCCCAATCATCCAATTTTGTAGTAGTTAAAAGGCAAATTTATCAGTCTCATCTTGTATACTAGTGTGCAAATTCATTACTTGATGGTTTTCAGAGATTTTGCTGCAGAATGTGGCTGCAAGTGTGTAACTTATGAATATGTCTTGTCATGGTGGATGTTTGATGAATCATTTTTACCTCTTTGACAACAATACCAGAATCACAATGAGTGGTCCCTTTTAATTTTGTAAGCCATGTAGAATGCTTGTTCCATTTCAGAGCAAATGCGATCATGGTCCATTGGCCCAAGTAACATCTTTACTTGGTTGCCTTGTTAGTGACGGGAGGGGAATGAAACATAGATACATACATACGTACGTACGTATGTATGTATGTACATACATGCATTCATAATAGTTGGATGGATTTTGATTCACTCTTTATATGTAGTCCACTTATGAAAACAATCCAATATTACAGGAAATTTATATATTTAGATGAATGTGCATTTAGACTTGATTTTCAAAGCAGAATTCTGTCTGTCCTTAAAAGACTTTATTTAGCTAATTTAACAGTGGCGATACATTCAATCTCAATGCCTCTCACTCACAGCATCTGCTATACCTGTAACTTACAAAAGAAAAAGGGTGAAAATACAGAAACCCAACTGAAACAATTCATGGGATTCAACAAACACATGATGGTAAATATGACTGGAGAGAATCAGTAGACTTCTAGGACTTCAAAGCATGGACAGAAACAGCGGATCAGACTGATACCAAACTGGACTAGACATCCGAAAAATCCACCAATCCTCTCTCTTCTAACATTATCAGCCCTAATGGGTACACCATAAACGGGATTGGGATCCATATACTGCTGATATGTTGTCATTGTTGAATAGCATTGCCCAGAATTCATCACAATTTCGTTTTGTGCAAATGGGCTATTAGCATGGCCAAGCCCGGTGGCCAATGGGGGCTCGTGGGCCTGGCCGGGCCATGACGGCAATGGTGGAGCCGAGGGGGTTTCGGGCTCGAACCACGGCTGCGGTGGTGGCAGCAGTGGCGGTGGATCTGGGGTACATGAGCAACAAGAGTTGGTGTTTGGTGGAGGATGGATGATGGCATTGTTCTTCTTTTTCTTCTTTTTGGGCTTAGACCAGAGCTTAAGCTTCTTCATGGCATTCATCATCTTTAGTTTGTGGTTTTTGGGAGATTGAAATTTTATGGCTTGAGAGAGAGAAAGAGAGAGGCAGAAGAGAGAAGATCGTTGGTTTATGATACTTTTGAAATTGTGAAAATTATTTCAAAGCATAGGAGCGGGGTATCTTTGAAAAATAAGAAAGAGAAGATTTGGGGTGGGGACGTTCGAGATTACTTTGAAGAAAATTATGCCATGCTTTTCAAAATGTGACCGTTGCCTTTCCACGAAGCTCACCAAACTGTCCAATCAAAGCGGCCTTCATCCAGACAAGGAGAAATATTACACATAAAGATAGGGGAATGGTGGGATTTTTAACCTCACTCCTATGTCTGTGCAAAAAACTCTAATACTATTCCATCAAATAACCAGCCATGTTTTGGTAAAAATATTAAATATATAAATAAATACTATATTTTATAAAACTAAGGTTTTAAAACACATAACAGCTCTTTTATGATAAAAATATAATGATATAATAAAAACTATAAATATCTAAATATTATTATATTTGAAATAAACACTTATTTTAATTTTTTTATGTAGCAGAGAATAACCCTCTATAAAGAAAATTCTAATTTTCTCGGTACAAACGTTAGATCCTATTAAATTCAATTCGATTCATATTGTACTCTTAAGTGAAACTCTTTCAACACCTGTTTTTATTATATATAGAATTTGAATTTAAATTATTATTTAAGAGATATCAATATTCAATTATTGGACTAACTAGACATTAGTATACAAAGAAAATTTTATATTAACTGATTTCATATTTTTGTAGGGGAAATGTTTTACCTTGATAGTAGGTAATAAGTCTCCTCAGCCAAATTTTAAGAAACTTATTTCCTTTTTAAAACGCAAAACTTAATTTCTTGGGTGCAAAAATGTGTATTATGCAAATATAAAACTTTATTTGATTAACTTTTTTTTTTAATATAAGGAAATACAGCAAAACGAGATAAAATCGTGAAAATGAAGATGAAAGTGAAGAGACTCTATTGTTTGAGTTCTCCCTAAGAGACATTTGGTTAACATTTTTAACGGACAATCTTCTCCTCTATTCCTATTTACCAAATATCACTATGATTAGGGAAAACCAATACCTAATTATTTCAATAATTGAATTGAATCCCCTCAGTTAAAGTCTCGATTTCAAATCTCCTGTATAGAAAAAATAGATGCTACAAAAGTTTTGTCCTTTTTAAGTACTCAATTTAGCTTGAATTTGATTTGGATACCATTGATTTATTAACAATGAGATTTTTCTTTTTTTGATTTTTATTTCTTTTTTATATAGTGTGATGAGATAACCAGCTTAACATCAATATCTTGTTGGTCCAGTAATAAAAATATTGAATTCTCTAAATCAAGTTCTAAAAGTTGAACTTTGGGAATCGAAAAAAAGACTTAATGGACTAGATAATCAGTTTAAAATAGATTAATTAAAATTAATAAATTAATTATCAAATAGTAATCAAGTAAAAAATAAATATAACCAGCTCGGCGCAAGTGAAAAGCAAGCACATACCTTTCCTGGCCGTTAGGCTAAGATCAAGTGAAAAGCAAGCACTACAATAGACCAGTTGTAGTGGTCAGCCCAAGTGGAAGAGTAAGTATTTTGGGTCAGACACGAAACTAGGTCCAACTGGGAAAATCATTATAGCAGGTCCAAATATGAAGATGGTAGAGATCTTATAAATTTATGAAATTTGTTTAATAATTTTTTAAAAATAATTTATAAACCTTATAAACTATTTTTTTTAAAAAAAAATTATGCAACTTCTAAATTTTTTATTTTTTGACATATGAAATAACTAAATTTCTCTCATTAATTTTTTGGTATCTCATGTTTACGCTTTTTTAATACTAAAAGGGTTTATAAACACATTATCACTAAACACAATAACAACTTATGATTTCGCAAAATATTTTATAAATTATTTTATCGTGTTTTATCTACACACTTTAATAAATTATTTTATAAATAAGATATAATAACTTATAACTTTTAAAAACATTTTATAAGTTTTAAACATATGAACCGTTAAAAATAATTTTAGTCAAATGTATTCTTAATTTTTTTTGAATAAACCATCGATATCTGATAATTGTGTTAAATCCGATTAAATTCGATTCGAACCTAATTGAAGTCTTCTCCTGACGTCTTTTTTTTTCATATATAAGATTCGAAATCGTGCTTTTTGCTTAACGGGTACCGGTGCTAGCCCTTGGATCAACTAAGGTTGGTAATGTATTCTTAATTTAAATTTCTTAAACTAAGTAAAAGTATTTAATAAGTCTAGGAGGTTATTTTGTTGTAATATTGAGAGGCATGGAAAAATAAGAAATAAGAAGATCAAAAGCATCTTATTTTTTTTATTTCGTCAGCATGGCGCCATTATCTTTTAATTCTTTTTTTCTTTATATATATATTATTGTTTGTTCTATGACCAATATCCGACATATAATAATCTTAGGGATACTGTTTGAAAAAGAAATATGCTTTTTGGAACAGAAAAGAACATATGGTAGATTTGTCGTATGAAAATGGATTTGATGAACGTAACATTCCTATTAAAGACAGATAAATTCAAATGAATGCTGAGTTAAAACTATATTGTAAAAAAGAAATTCAAGACCTTGAATCTAAGGGATTGATTTCAAAATCAAGATCTCCATGAAGTTATGTTAGTTTTTATGTCAATAAGGTATTTGTAATAGAAAGAGGAACTCCAATATTGATTATCAATTATAAATCATTAAATGAGGCTTTAAAATTGATTTGTTATCCAATTCCAAATAAAAAGAATTTATTAGAAAAAATCAATATTGCAAATATCTTTTCAAAATTTGATAAGGTCTGGATTTTAGCAAATTCACATTCACCCTGATCACAGGTATAAAACAACATTCACAGTTCCATTTAGTCAATATAAATGAATGTAATGCCATTTGGATTAAAAAACGCTCCCTCTAAACTGTAGGGGGTTATGAATGATATTTTCAATTCATATTTTGAATTTTATATTGTATGCATTGATTATGTACTTATTTTTTCTCATCATCAATAGAAACAACACTTTAAAAATCTTAAAACATCTTTTTTTTTTAAATATCTCTAGGAAAAATGAACTGGTATTATCCGCAAAGAAAATATCTCTATTTCAGACAAAAATCAGGTTCTTAGGACATTATATAACGTATGGAACTATAAAAGAAATAGCCTTTCCTTGCAAACCTTAAAACCAAAATAAATTTCTGCCCAATATTCATTTTTGAGTTATTTGCTGAATATAACCTTTCGTTAGTTTTTTTATAAAACTTTTCAGGAATTATTCTTGCTTTGATACAGTTTAGATCTGCTCCTGTATCAAAAAGAGCAATTGGATCAATTTTAAAGTTTTCGGACAATATTAAAGTTACCCTTATGAGATATTTTCTGGAGGTTATTTCTTTTAAAAAAAAAAGAATTTCTTCATGAAATTCTTTGGGGTTTTTCTCAGGATTTTCTAGGTTTGAGTTTTTAAAGGATCTTCATCCTCACAACTTAACTCAATATTTGTGGGTTTAGCTGTTATCTGAGTAAGTTGTAATGAGATCATTTTAGAATTTTCTTATGGCTTCTTTTTTAAAATCTTTTAATTCTTTTTTAATTGTTTTTATTTCTTCCTAGAGTTCTTGGATAGTTCCAGAAGGCTTCTATTAAACTTTCTTCTATTGAGTATAGAAGTAAGATCATAAATTCCAAGTGCTTGTAGAAGACAATTCAGAAAGTTTTATCATAGATTCTTCCAGGAATACTTTTAATTGATCCAGATATTTTTTCTGAATATCAAGATCTTTGATGTGTTTAATAATATCTAAAATTATACTTTGTTCTTTTATTATCATATTTGATCTTTTTGAATCAGATTCTAATTCTTATTCTGTGTCAATTTTAGATGAGGAACTAGTTCCTAATTCCTCAATTTGTGGATTACTAGTAGAGGTTATCGAACTAATTGAGTTTTCTGATCCAATTTCAGTGTCAAAATTTTCTACTAGTAGAGATGTGATTTTATTTAGAGTTTCTTCGTCCAGATGAAGTTCTGTAATTTTTTTTAGATACTTTGCAATATGTTTGGGTGTGTCCCTTTTGCCCACGTTTGAAACAGACTACATCTCTTAAGTTACGTTGAGAACCTATCCTATTTTTTAGAATATTTTTTATGAGGTTTTCCATAATAACTTTTTTCTTGTTTTTTTTTTTTTTTTTTTTTTTTTTTCTTTTTTTCCTTCTTTTTTCTTTTTTTTTTTTTTTTTTTCTTTTTTCTTTTTTAAATTTTTTTTTTATTCAATTATTATTTTTTTTTTTTTTTTTCCTTTTTTATTTTTTTTTTTTTTTGTTTTAAAATTTTAATACATTAACCCGCGACCGGTTGATATTCCGGTGGATATAAAAACACCGGTCTCCTCCCACTTTTCAACAAAATTTCCCGCCTCTCTCTCTCTCTCAAATTGACTTACTCGAATCAGAAGCTCCGAACTGGGGAGATGAAATCAAGCGAGCGCTGAATGCAGAGAAAAGGTAAGGGACGTTCGAACCCTACAACACTTGCTCTGTTTTTCGCTTGAAATGGTAACCCTATAAAAATTCTCAAAGCACAAGGCTTTAATATATTGCATTGAAAGTAGAAAATCAGTACAAGTTTTATTTAGGAGGAAATAGGAAAAGCTTTTTTTTTTTTTTTTTTCCTGTTATTGATCATCACAATTTCACTGGTAGCATTATAGTAGAGCGAAATTATCCATGCGATTCTTCATCTAGGGTTTAGTGCTTAATTGTTGCAATTCCTTCACCAAATCTTCTCGTTCCTCATCCTGCACATAATTTTTGGGATGAAATTAGTCTCAATTTGCGATACTATCCATTTTGTAAACCCTAAATGGATGATATGTAAAACTTTCCAGTAAATCATAATGCAAGATTTGCTGCACAAGTTGGGGGTGTTGAAGGAATTTCTTTGATGATAGATGTTGAGGTGCTTGGGGAGAAAAGGAAGAAAACATTATCAGGCCCATCTAGTCTATTGGTATTAGCTGTTCTCTCTAATCGAGAGGTTGTGGATTTGAGTTTCCCAACTAAGAAAGATTGGAAAAGAAAAAGGTTGGTGAGTAAAGACAGTATGAAGAAAAAATAGAAAGAAAACAAACGAAAGAATGTGTTAGTTATGGAGGAACATGAGAGCTTGCATATTGACGTGTTGATATAAGCTTGGACATGCCATTAGAGGATTGTGTGCTTGTTGTAAAACCTGAACAGAAAAAAAAAAGGAGTTATGGAGAAATATGGACCTTTGGAGGTATCTTGGTGTCAAATGAGTGTTTCCTACTATGGAGGACAAGGATGGCTTAATACGCATGAGTTATTGTCAGGATATCTATATAAAGATAGTGTTTGAGCTTGAGGGACAGATAAGGTATTTCTTGGGCTTTTTAAAAAATAGTTTTTAATTGAATAATGGTCAAAATGTTGAAAGAAACTAGTCTTTAGCGGACCTGAGATAAAGTTTCTGGTCGCACAAATCGAGCCAGATGCTAAGACTAGTATGGAAAAGCTGATTTGTTTACTAGATATGCAAACATCATGTATGTTACCTTGCCCACGTCCCCTGCTTGTCCTGTAGTTGGGATAGGGCACTTGGCCAGACTCAATGTACTTCACATCCTCAACTAGGATCTCATAATGCCTCTTTACTTCCTCAGCGGTCTTCCCTCCAACTGCCCTGGCAACATTTTGCCAGCGGTCGGGGGTGTCCTTGTCATAGACAGCCAGTGCCTTTTCAAAGGCTTTGTTCTGCATGGCAGTCCAATGGCCAGAGTCTCTCGAGGACATTGATCTGGATGCCATGGTCTTAACTTGAGGTGCTAGTGCAATTTTACAATGACAAAAAGAATGGAAATTAGGTCAATGCATCAACAGGTGGGGAAAAAAAACTCTAGTGAAAATTGATATGTACAAAGAGGTGGTAATGCATGCACTTATATAGTCGAGGGAGGTGGGGTGGAGTACCAATTGCCATATAAATGTTGTGGTGGTGTAGAATTTTAGTGACTCGTCTCCTTAAGAACCACAAAAAGCAAGACAACAAGGATGAAGAATCAGTATCTCCAATGACTTTTATTTTCTCTTTTCTCTTTGTTAGTCTTAAAGTCCTTTTCTTTCTTTTTGTTAAATATCTTATGACCAAAATTTTCTAAAAATTCGCTAATATGTATATTTACTTAAGAATTTTTGGGGCATTCTATACAAAACACCTCATGAGAGATGTTGAATAACTTGTGCCATTTTGTGTTTTTCCTATAAACTTTACTTTTGTTAAGATTCCAAGAGCTTTTGGTTTTGTAAATTCTAGACCTCCTGTGATGACTACCTAATTTTCTATTTGATTGGGAAGATAAGCATGCAAATAGATAAAAATCTTAATGAAACTCCTCGTGTGAACACCCCATATGTTAGGATATTCTCCAGATCAGCCTCCCTGTTTTATTCTCTTGTGGACCCCCAAAACTTTCATGAGTTCTCCACGATCCGGTCTACTTGTTCAAGAGTTGTGTACTGTTAAAATCTGCCAATATTCTCTTCATTACAGAAAATCTTATAATTGTACTATGTCCTGAACAACATTCCAAGATTTTTAGCTGCCTGAATCAGTAGAATGACTCAAACACAAAGTAAAATTCAACACTGAGCCACCACCAAGTGGCGGTAGTTCCTGAATCATGTTCCTTGTGAATGGACTGTCATGATGAGCTCACCCCTTGGCTCAAATCAGATATTCCACAATAACAGTGTCTTTATGGTAATGCCTGAGTGGACCTGTTATCCCCATCCACCCTTTTGGTTAGCCGAAATAAAATAAATAAATTAATTAACATTTAGCAAACTAGTATTTGGTTGGGACCCTCTTGCTGTGTGTTTGCTTTCCAGCAAATGAAATACTTTCAGAGCCCATTTTAAGTAGCTTGTTAGGAAGAGAACTTTCTGCTTCATACTTTATTCATGCTCCTAGTAACATGAAGTGTGCAGATTCTTGTTCACTAGGAGATTTGGGATTTTCATTAATGGCTTTGTTAAGGCTAATGACATGATAATGCGGAAGTTATTTTCAATGTTTGTCAGGCAATGACAAGCTTGGCATTAGAATCTGACTGATTATTCATTCTATACATTGCAGGAAAATCATGTCTTCCTTGACCAAATAATTCTGTCATAGGAAACATGTGAACCTTCTCACAATTTGGAGTAATCAAGATAATGATCAATTTATAATGAACACAGTAATACATTTTTTTTTTCTGGACAAGAAAAATCCAACTTGATGTGAAATTACCAAATAGAGCAGAAAAAATAGCAACTTGACAACTAGTTATGAATTGTGATATTCATGCATAAAAAGTGCCATTAGAAAACATTGAGGTTTATGCAGTACAACACCGCTATCTATGAAACAGTTTGATAAGTCATGGGTGTTTGTTTTTATTTCCAGTTACCCTTTGAGTAACTCTAAAGTGATGTATTGCCTTTCTTCTCTTTGATAGAGACAGTGTTTTAGACCTTACTGCCCTGTGCTTTACTCTTCTGCTTCTTGCTGACGTGGATCTGCAATAATATCTCTCTGCAATCGATATCAGGTGTGTCAGGGCCAATCAAAATGTAATGATGCCATAGGATCTTTTGTTGCAATGCATACCAGGATCCCTTTTATCCACTTGGCTTATTTTACCAAGCTGCAATAATATCTCTCCTCAAGTTAAGCTGTTTTCTGTCAAGTAAAGCTTTTCAAGTATAAGCTGTTTTTTGTATGAATAAATACATAAATGAACTGTTCTGTCTGTCAAGTTAGGCTTTTCGAGTAGTTTATTGTTTTATATGTTATCAGATTGAAATCGAAACTCGAGAGGCTCTTTTCACCCTAATTGAAATTTCATGTGCTTGAAGTCATTAAGGGCCAACCATGAGGGGGAATTTTAGAATATAAATGCCTAAATAAACCATTCTCCATCAATTTAAACTTTTAGAGCAGTTCATAATCTATCTTCTTTGGTTCTTGTAGGCAACTCTTTTTTTCCTAATGACAATCTTGCTCACATTAATATCTAACACCCTTTAGCATTTATAGAGCATTTAGGTGATATTTAACTTAAAACTCAAAATAAACATTACTCTGCCTGAGTCATATTAAGGTCGATCACCTGCGAAGAAGTCAATCCATTATGTTGGTATATGCCAGAGACTTGTGAGTTGAAAATGAAAGTGATTTTATGAGGGAAGGAGAAATATCTTTTGGAGTTTCTGATAGCAAATGAATGCCAACCTCAGCTATGAAAAGTTTCTGCGTTGCATCTTCTTGATCAATTAGCTGAAAGCATAATCTTTTAAATTAAGACTTGTGTTTCTCATTTCTATGTTGCCGGATATAATCCCCTTATGGTGTTTTGCACCCCTCTAAACTTGTTTCTTTATCATTTAAACAATTTATTTCATAGCACTAATTAACAGTTATCTTGAGATGACTAAGAAACTAGGATACAAACAGTGGAAAAATGATAGCTATGAAGAGGATTTGGTCATGAGAGGAACACATGGTTGAGTTGTCAAATAGTTACTTAACACTACATTGTTGTTCCAACACTTCGACCATAAAACCTTCCATGGCCATGGAGCTCATGACAAATAACATTTTTTTTCTTAATATTTAAGTTACTTTAGTAGGTTTCAAACACCAAGTAATGTGGTCCCCATGATCTTGGATTGGTTCATGGCTAGAGAATAATGGCCTCAAGCTGCCAGGAGTAGCTATGATCATCAGTTGAAAATTACCTCTGCGACTTTTTAGGAATCTGAATTGGGGGAAAAAAGTGTTGCTTTGAGACACACTAACACTACCCTACTGATAATTGGAATCCTTATCAACTGGTCCATGTCCTATAGAAAGCAACTTGTATGGATTCCTCCCTCTCTCACGGCAGCATGCCAGGTGGTCCTTCCCTAGGAGTTAAAGATCTTTGTTACTCTAGGTCCGGGACCAAAAATAATAATGATCAGTGGCAGTCAAGTGCTTGTAGATCACTTAGTTTCAATGGCCACAGTGAAGAGACCACCAAATGAGCAGTTGGAGATTATGCCCTTTTGTTAGTTACTGGCTTGGGAGGCAGAGAATGGCAAATTTATCTGGAGAGGAAAGAATTCCTCCACCCAGACATGGTTCTGGCAATGGCAAAGACCACCTTCCGAGAGAATCTTGGAATAGAAAGGTGCAATTTGGAAAATCAAACATAAGTTTGATGGACTTAACAGTGGAAAGTAGGGCGAAGGATCTTCTGATGACATGTTGTGGGAATAAGAAGTAAAATGCCATTCGTGTGAATGAGAATGCCTGCACTGGATAAGTTTTTGTCTTCTGTGGGTGTCTGGATGAAATTTCTGTACTGAAACACTGTGCAAATGACACTGAGAGGTTGATAACACATTTGTGGTTTGTATTCCTTGGATAAGATTGCAATCATTGAACGTGAGCTACCTAAACAGAGGATCAAAAGTGCCAATATTGAGGATTTGCCAATTATCTTCAACTATCCTGTTGTCTAAAGATCATTTTTTGTCATCGAACTAGATTTTGTCAGTTGGTAAGAAAGGAACATCTTAGGATACCCAATTTTATCATTAACTACCACATTAATGTATCTGATACTAATGCTATAACCTTAATTGAAGCTAAACCATATGCCGCTCCTCATCACCTCCTGCTGTTTTCCAATTGTGTTTTGTCTCAAATCAAAATGGTGTAAACTCAGTTGATCTTTGATTTGCCTCTGCTGAATCTGCTACATCAGAATCTCTGAACGGCACTCCATATTCTGGTTATTTTGCGCAGGCTGTTAATTCACCTATAACAATGAAACTCTTTCCACTATTCATTATTCCTAATAATTCAAAATAGCTAGGAAAATTAGTACGCTGGTTTTGTGTGAATTGAGCATCAATATTCATATGGCTTAAAAAGTTTTTGGTCTTTGTCTATCGTCTGTAGAAATTAGAATTAGGCATAGTAATTTATAGTCAATACCAAGAATGATGCTCAAAACTGTGAGAGTGGTTCAGTTGACTTGAGTGTAACTAGCCCTTTTGACTTCTGCATTAGCCTGTCTTAAATTTAAAAAGGAAAGGAAAATTTAGGAGTATGTCATTCTTCCAACATTGTAAAGGTCTGACATGCTGTTAGAGGAAATTTATATTTTATAAAATGTTGCATGGAGCTTTGGTTGAAAATGAAATCTTCCTTTATGCTAGTGGTTGTTTCGTTACTATGGTGAGTGTGCAAATCAGTTTTGAGATTACGTTAAAAGGTAAAATTCTTCTAGATGTTTTGATAGTTGCAGACATTGTCCAAGCTTTTCGATTTGGAGACAATGTGGTGCGAATGAGTGCATATAAGATTTTCTGATTAACATCCAAGTGCCACTCTGTAATGGGGATCTGGCGGATCCTAGGAGATCCCTTGTTTTGTGCCTACTGTGTATTGTTCTCTCTCTCTCTCTCATACATGTTCTTAGGGTTATTTGTAGAACTCATTGGAGATTCATATTCCTCTTCAAAATTCAGGGATCATTGCGTCGAAGTTATGCTGATAATCCTATAATTGTAGATGTTTGGAATGTCAGAGGTTGTTGCATAAGGCCGTCCTGAAAAATAGGCAACCTGAACTCTTCTTTCCCTCCAAACGAGTACGTCCACCGCCCTCTATATGACATTTCGTGATGTGGTGCAAGAACATTGTAGGTCTGAGAATAAAAATCAATGCATGATAGAATTTGTATTTGCTCGATTTTGTAAACATTTCTTGGTTTTAGTTGAGTAGATGTATCTTTACATGGAACGGCTCGTGGAACTTACGCCTTTTTATATTCCCTCCTCATCTTAGGGATGTGGTCATTTGGGTTGCAATGTTTTAAGATCAATCCCTGTAAAATAAGATCCTAAAGATCTTTTGCAAAACTTGTTGCAACCATAGCTCCCGACCTCGAGTGGGCTAAATGTCACCATCAAAGGATAGAAGTCCGATCATTTCTCTTGCCTACAGAGGATGGATGCCATTTAGGGCTGTGCATCTCTCGTCTAGTTCACAATGTTAAAAAGAGTGTTGCTAAGACAATCCCTAAAGTGCACCGCATGGTAAGGAGTCAACAATGCACTCTTTGGGGGGTGCTTTTAGGGAGGGGGGGGGGATACCGCTAAAATGGCAAGTTAGACTTTTATGTATTTTTGACTTGGACTCTAGCATGGTTCACCTACCCATAGGAAGTTGTCTTCAATTGCCCAGGTACTGCAGTTTTGTTCTATTTTTTGTTTTTTAATGTATGCAATACAGATTTGTTTTTCCTCGGATAATGCGGTTTATGAGAAGCACAAACCTCGAACATTGTCAGCAAATAACAGGGTAATCCAAGCACAAGAACGAGGATTACAAAAACCTACCATGTGAATAAATAAATGAGAAAAAAGGTTATATTTTTCTAAGCAGGAATGCAAGTATTAAGTACCCTTTTTCACCTTTGAAATGTATCAGTACACAAGCTTTGAGAGGAAGAGCAGTGAAGACGAACACTGCAACTAAGACCAAACAAAGAGCTATTAAAACAATCTCCAATTGCAGAATCTAAAGTCGGCCATGGCCTAATCACCGACTCTTCCTAAAGATTGTTAAGTAATGCCTAAGAAAGAAAGCAAGAGTTAAAAGAGATCTTTATGTATACTTATTTACAGACCGACCCTTAACGTGTAAAGTATATTATAAAGTAGAAAGAAACTTTATGGAGAAATACAAAATATATTAAAAAGAAACTACAAAAAGATGGGTATCTTCTCCATCTCTTTCCTAAACTAAGAACGCAAGAAAAAGGGGGGGGGGGGGTGGACCAGACAAACTTTAGCCCCATCCGGGGTCTGAGACAGCACTAGGAGATTCCCTTCACGAACAAACCAATATTGATGGTGGTAATGCAATCAGAAAACTTATCTAAACGATGCCAACCTCTCTCATTATATATTGACGAAAATAGGCCCGTTCTTCTCATCCATATCCTTTTGCCTTAGAGACAGGTCTGGCCTTGGTGGTATGGGCCAAATTGTCATGAAATAGCATCTCACTCTTGCATTCCTGATCAAAACAAAATTGGTGAGTGGTCATGTTACGTTTCGATATCTTTTTTTACCTTTCTGTTTTATTTTCTTTTTTGTCTATCATTCCGTCATTCAACCAAGTGGCAAGATAATGAGGTATGGGCTCATCAGCAATCAGACCCCACCACAGATGACTGGTCCTCAGTGCCGACTGCCACATCAGAATCCGGCTTGCCTGGTTTGGCCTCTTCGGTAATTGGAAGTTTTATCTTGGGTGCTAACCGCTTGGCTTCCTCAACTGTGTATATGAATATCTTTCTCACCATGCTGCAAAATTCACTGTACCAAGAAACAAGTACAGACAAAGATTAGCTCCAAGTCATCAGCAGAATCATACATGCATGAGAAAACATTGAAAGTTCATCGATTCAATGGACGGGTTTTTTTTTTTGGGGGGGGGGGGAGGGAGGGGGGAAGAAGCCTATAGAGAAAAGGCTATTGCAATTCTACGAAATGCTTAGTTAAGGTTATCAGACGATCTTGCAACTCAAAAACGTGGTCTTCCAACCATGAAAAAAAAATACTCAAACAAAGCAACATAAAAAACATATATCTTGGTTTTATTTATGCCAATGCAGTCAATTGAGGATCAGATACCGCATAACCGAAATGGAGGAGATTTTGAAAGTTAAAACAAGGATAATTCAGGACAAGGCCATTAGGACTTAACTGCCATGGATCATCCCCAACCATCATCATGTCATCTTCATCATCTGTGTAAACAACCTGCCACTTCTTCGTGGATCCACTAAGCTCGCCTTGGATGTCAAACATCTCCTCCAGTTTTGCCAAAAGGTCTTCATATCGTTCAAACTGTGTCAAATCTACAGCTCTTCCAACAGCAACACCTTGCATGTGAACCTGAAATTCACTCTTGTTTTAATTAACTATCTCTGGTAGAGAAACAAAAAAGTATAAGCATAGACAAAATTGCCAATGCAATCTAGTCATTCATCATTTTATTTATTTGATTCCAATCAGAAGTGCAATCTCATCCGTGTTGTTATGCTCATTCCCCACTTCATTATCATTAAGCATTTACAAGCAAATTTCTTTTCTGTGGAATCCAGAGACAAAAGGAAGACTCAAAAACACAATAAAAAACTATGGCACAATACAAATGTAAGATTACCATGGCTCTGAATTTACCTTAGTGCAGCTTCGTACTTGCCTACTTTGTGATTCCTGGGGAGATCTCAAGGATGATTTCTCAGGTTCACAACTAACTGATGGGAAATCAGACCGATTGATATTTGATGGTTCAGAATTTTGCTCAGATTCAGCATCAAAAGATAGAACAGGCTGATCATCCCCTACTCTTCCAGATGCAGTAACCACCAGTGAAGTTTCTTCCATGGCAGAGTTGTCAACTAGCTCAATGCCAAACAGCCTGCAACCATTACCAGTTACCTGTCTCTTTTCACCTGATTCTTTGCTAGCAATGGGTGCAAAAGATTCCGTGCCAGACCAATACATAGACCTACTGGGAACACCAGTCAAGGAGTTGTTTGCACTGAAGCTCAGAGAGTTGGCATTTGTAACCGACGAGAATTTGGGTGATTGATAACACTCTCTTCCATGTGGTTCACAAAATGAAAGCGCTGAAGAAGGTTCAACTGGGGACTTCCACATGCCTGATCAAACAAGTAGAAAGGGAATTTCGATTAACATCAAAACAAAAACAAGGGAGGACCATGAAAGTAGGCAAAAAACAACCATTTCTTACATAGAGCAGAAAGATCAGGTGTTGGTGAAGGTAAAACTGGTGGCCGTGCCCTTTTATTTCTTTGAGCTGGCTGTGAATTCATGGGTGCAGCCGCTACAAGAGGCTCCAATTCCCATGGTGAAACTCTGTCAGGCCGCAATATTGATGAAGGCTCGTCCCATTGAACCTGGTGATAGAAAGATAACCAAAAAATTCTCAGTTTGGGATCAGTCTTTTCTGATTCATTGATAAAGAAAGAGAACAAATTGCATCCAAAAGAATCCCCCAGGTAAATGACAACACCATTCCAACATGCATAGTGCAGGCGAAATTGCATGCCTGCACAAGTAAGCAGTTGTTTCCACAGAAGAAAGACAGTTTAGAAAACATCATCCATAAATGCAGAGGTGTTCCAATGCTCATCGAGGCAAAAATATGGCTTGGATAAAGCACTATCACAGAGAGATTGCATCAAATTGCACCAAGTATAATTCTTTTATCCACAAACCAGTTTGAAAATCTACAGATAAACAGCGTAGATCTACGCAAATAGCTTTTTGCACAACTTTTTGGCAACCAAACTTCCAAATGTCCTCCATATGATTCACAACTCACTTTATCTCCAGGAAAAAAGATAATGAAATTGTTTTGACCTTCAATGATCTCCATTCAGAGTCGGCCCATCCTGATGATATGTTTTCACCAACACCAACGATTGTACCGCTGAACCTGTCATATATAGACCATATATACTTCAGCAGCAATTAGAATGAAAAATATCAAATGGTGACTCATGAACTAGCAACATAACAGTACCTCCTTTCAGGGACCTCCTCTCCCTCAAATCTCATCTTGAACCTCATACCAACAGAAAGCTTGTGATTTCGAGCTTCAAGGTACTTATTTACACTCACAATGAATTCAGATCTACTTGTTCTGACACAAATAGGGTTAGATCAGCAAAAAGATATTGATTTCTCACAATAAATTTTGAAAAACTACTGTATAAACTACATTAACAAACAACATGAACTGTAGCATTTTAAGACAATAAGAAATAATTTATACATCTGAGAATGTATAGAAAGGAAACCTTGATAAGCCAATCAAGCACCATAATCTCATACCATTGTGGGGAAGGGGGACAGATTGGCCCACCAGTTTTATTTCTCAAAGAAATTTAAATACAGGATGCTTGTCATCCAAACAACTACTAGAAACAAGCCTGCTATCTGATGACAAGAACTCAGAGCTTGAGTCATTGATAACAGCATTCAGATTGATTAAGTACCATCTGACTTTCTGAAGTACTTTCTTCAATTATGTTTAGTTTTCTGATCAGTATCCCATTCAAGCACGCAATTAAAACATTCTAAACAACCATAGGAAACAAACAAAGGAATCAATAGAAAGGAAGTATATAAATAAGCATGATCAAAAGACAGATATTATACCTTGGCTTATAGAAAACAGAAAAGAGTGTTCCAGTTGCAATGGCATGAGATGCGGTAGCAAGAACCCCCAGATGCATGCTGTGACTAGATATAACGGAAGATGGCATATTACTTAGCTGTCTCATAAGCCTCCTAACTCCCACACGAAGTTCTCCATTTTCACCTCTAAAAGATTTCAAGGGGTAAGAATTTTTTTTTTAATAGAAAAGGTGAAATAAAAATGAAACTAAAGAGAAGCATTTATCAACATCAGGGGGTCATGAACTTGCCTCAAAAATATAAATGCATCACCAGCAACCAACTTTTTGGCACTAACAAAAACACTCCATCCGGTAGTGAGCAAGTGACGCCTTGGTTGCCCTGCATGTGATTTTCACATTTGTTACAGAAATCCATGACCATGGAAAACTCATAGGCACCAATTCAGTATCACCTCATCGTAAAGTACCAAAAATCTAGGCACTGAATCAAAGAAGAAGCATTTTACATAGGACTTTCATAAGATGGCAGGAAGGACAATGTGGACAAGGAATCTCCAAAAGAGTATAGTGGTTTAACCAAGAAGGCAGAAAAATGATAATAAAGCACTACTGATTGGTAGCATTAACAAATTTGTCTTTGCATACACTCACCAAGGAGCTCAGCCTATCAGAGGCACTGAACATCCATTCTTCAAAAGCGCCAACAGTACAACTAAAAAGCCTAGAAGACTATCCCTGAACACTAGTTTGGCGAAAAATGCAAAACTTTGAGCTAATGACACTGAAAGCAAATTATTAACAAATTAGTAAAAACAAAATAGAGATCACAATGTGAGTACTACTAAGCTCCTCATACAAAAGTTTATAATAAAGCACAATTGCTGGTGACAGTGAGAAAAATTTTCCCCTAAAAATTTAAAAATTATCATTCAAGATCAGAGCGAATAGAAAGGCAACAGAACATCAAGGAGTGTAAGGCATTAACCTCGGAAAATGTGACGAAAACGCCACTCATTCCCATGCAAATCAGTGGCGACCAATTCTTGCCAGGGTGGCTGTTGCGACATATCCTGAGCACAACCAAGATCACAAAGTAAAAAAAAAAAATAAGCGAAAAAGGATCATGAAGGGGAGAGGTAACTAAGTTGCAGAGCAGATAAGTAACTTAAAAACTCACCAACGGTGGCAAACATTCATCAGCATGCCTCCGAAGAACAGAGAATCCACCATGAGTACTAGTGTCAGAAGCAGTGAGCGTCTTGCAAAATGAATGAACAGTACAACGTGGAGGTTCTGGGAGGGGAGGATCAGGGCTTAGAACTTCACTTTGCTGAATAGAGAAAATAAAAATGAGAGAAGCCAAAAAGAGTGGCGTAGAATAGATTGCGAGGGATACTGGACACTAGTATTTCTACGATCAAAAGGCTTGACATTCTGTCCCAATACCAACAACATACACACTACACTCCACAAGCACAGACAAATAAAAACATGAAGTTGTGGAAGCAATAGGTTTAGAGAGAGAGAGAGAGAGAGAACTAGAGAACTCACATCTGGTTCAGGTAGAAGAGTTATTTGAGCATAGACTTCATCTGTCTCAGCTTCAGCCTACACTTTGAAAAGACACAGAATTAGAGAAAACAGAATTTAATTTTTCCTTTCATATGTCTATGTTTGACGAAACGAAAAAGCAATTGTAAAATGACCCCATAGATAACAAAAGCCAAGTGTTAACCTAAAAGGCAAAAACCCAAAGACAAAAGTATCAATGATAAGCACAAGAATAGTGGGAATAACTCACCCGAAGATGAACGTAAACTACTTTGCAAAGAATTTTAGATGGAAGATTGAATGATGGCATTTGTTGTTCTAATCCCTGGTGAGTAGATGCTTCAAGCTGGAAGAAAGATCAAGAAAAATAAGCATGAAGCACAAAAGAAGCAATGCACAAGCAAGAGTAAAACCCTAAAATCTGTGGCAGGGTGGTGTCATATATGAAGAGAAAAATGCCAGTACCAAAAACATTTAACATGAAATTTGAAGGTAAGTTTCTGGAAAAATGAGATAGATCCCTTCAATTCTGTATAAACATCACATAAGGAACTGTAACAAAATATGAGCCGCACAATTATTTTAACACGAAACCACACCAGAAATCCAGATGCATCAACATCAAAATTTTCCATATGGTACTCTGAAACACATAATTGGTTTTGGCGGATGGGAGACAGTAATTGTGTAGGTTCTTCCCCAGAAAGGAATTTGGAAGTACCTGTTCCATGTGGCCTTGTGGGAAATAGTAAACACGTTCATTTTCACGAGGCACACTGACCAAAGGCCCTGCACATGCATGCCATAATTCCTTGTATAGCGCATCAGTGGAGGCCCCTATGATTCAAAAGATACATGGAAAGGTAAGGTATGGGACAAATAACACAAACCCAATGCGGCAGTAACATATAACATTGAGTTTCAGACCCAAATATCACTAATTATTTGCAATGTTTTGGGCATTTAACATAATAGTGCCGAGAGAGGGGGAGGGGGCAAAGAATTGAACTCCAGAACCTCAGATCATGTTCAATTCATCCAACTAGTTCATATGACAACTAAAACTAATTTGTGGTCAATCACTCTGCTTGCTGTGCTTTGCAAACATTAAAAATATCAAAGCGAGCATCATGGTTTAGGTTTATTCAAACCATCCCCAACTAAAATAAAAGATGGCCAACCAAGATTCCCCCTCTTTTGTCTTCTAAGTGGCTATAACGAAATCAAACACTAGTCCCATCCCAGAAATTATACCCTGACTATAGCCCTGTTAAGCAACATATAAAAGCAATGGTTGTCAAATCTAAATCTATTACCTCAATTACGAAGTCAATTGCACACAAACATAGCAATCCCAATATAACATAAGCAACCATACCTGCATGAGGCCCTCCGGAGGGATGATTTGAAGCAGATCCGACCATTGCGATCCAATCCCACAGGCTGTAAAACAACAACTCTACCGGGGCAACAGAGATCTGTGCATAGAAGCCCAATACAATAAGTTTTTCCTCTATAAATACATATAAGAAAAGAGAAATTGTGGCTAAACGACACTTGCTATGGCTGATCACAGTTGTTGACACACACACACACTCTCACCAACTAAAAACAAGCGCTGTGATGACAATTATCAATAAAAAATGTACAATAATTAATGTTGGGATGGTTAGGAGACGGCTTATAAATGCGCAAAATCAGTTCTGTGTCAGCTGGGGGTCTTATATTGTGCCATAAATGATGCAGAAAAAGTTAGGCCGTTGAAAAATTGAATTCAACTTTAATGAACTCAAAAGGAAAAGGGACCATTCACAAGGTAAACATGCTTACACATCCCCTTTTTGGCTTAAATTCCGCTAAATTTATGCTTGTAATTTCCTATGTTTGTTACGATGAATCTTCAATGTTAATCTCAGCTAATATAGTAACAAAAGTCCAAACTTTATACTATTAACATAAGCGAGCGAAAGAGAGAAGATAGAGAGGGAGCAGTTAAAATCTGAATAAAGTTTAATGCTAAACACAGATCGGAGAAATTGTGCAATTCTAAATCTAGACTATGAAACCCAAAAGAGAAGAAGACACGTTAAACACAAAATTTTCGAAGATTGAAGAAAAAACCAGCGAATTCAGCAGAGATTAAGCTTCAATTTTCTAGAGATTCACGATTCTCAACTTGGTAGCATTCAATTGAAACCAAAAAAGACAAAGAAAAGAGTAAATTGAAAAGGATTGAAGAAAAATACCGGGGAAGCCGGTAGAAATGGAAAGGAATAAATCCTAAAGAGAGAAAGTAAGAGATTTGTGGAGCAAAAAAAGCTGAAAAGCGGAGCAGCGAATTCCGTAGAGGAGTGATTGTGCTTGAAGCAGAAGCTAAGGCAGACAGAACAACCAGATCGGTAATAATTAGGGCTTGCACAGATCGATCCCGATCAAATTCAATCGATTGGTGTTTGCCTTGTAGAAGCCGACAACCACCCTGCTATTCTTCTCTCTCTAGGCTTTTCTGCTTTCTTTTTCTCTCTCCAAGACCTCTTTCTTACTAACTTTCTCTCTCTACAGATAAGTTTTTTTGTTACACAAAAGGTGTGAGGAGAGAGAGACAAGAGAGAAGATAGGGCTTGACTTGGGGAGTGCGCAATGCGCATCATAGAGATAGAGAGAGAAAATGAGGAGAGAGAAAGACAGAGAGAGAGAGAGAGAGAGAGAGAGAGTGTTATCTGAAAGGCAGAAACAGCGATTCAAAGCGTGCCCTGAAATCCCTACAAGTTTCCTGTCCTGTGTCCACGCGCATACTTGCATTACATTAATAGTATATTATAATATAAAAAGGATAACCTCATATGTACTTGTGAATGTACTATTCTACCCTTAACAAATCTCCAAATGACGAGATGTGAAGGTCGATTTGCATTCAATTGACCATAATAGACTTGGCCGCCCACGTGTTTTCCTTGTAGAGTGAGAAAGAGACAAAGAAATTGAAAGCAAATAAGGAAAATTTTGTGGTTTGAAATGATTGGTAATTATATTTTTTATTATTGACTTGATTATTTTGAGGAAGATCAATAATAATAAATTTATTAAAATAAAGTTAGTATTAAATGAATCGAATCTTATCTAAAAATTTTATTTTAATTAAATATTAATAAAATTTATTTAATTAAATTATTTTAAGTAGGTTAATTCCGTCTAGGCTAATTCTGCTCTTTCCAAATCCAGATAAAAGAAGAGAGTTGCATTAAATAGCCATCAGTATAAAATTAAGATAAAAATTTATATGTAGATAGTTTATCTCACTTAGTGGGATAGATGATCAATTGTTGTTGTTATTTTAAGCAAATAATAAGTTTCTAAAATTTATAAATTTTTATTAATATTATAAGTTTTATATTTTTTTCAAAATAAATTATTAAAATATTTGAATAAAATAAAATTACATAATTTACAAGATATTATATGATATTATGAGTTGTTATTCAGTTTGATAACAAGGACTTTTTATAATCTATATTTAGTATTCAGATGATTGAAATGGAAATGATGATTTGTATTATATATATAACTGTTTATTAACAATATAGTTATAAGCGTGAATGATTCCTTGTTACCTCAGTTTCGTCGTCCTTTATTTGGTCGAAGGTGATTTGTTGGTTTGTTCGATGGACGATGAGTTGTTTTTTATTTTTTTAAAATTTTTTTTGATTGGTTGGAGTGGATGGTGTGAACTGATCTTTCTCTCTCTTGGTTGGAGTAGGTGGAACGAATTGATCTTTTTGTCTCTTTCTTTTGTTACAAAAACAATAAAATCTTTTTGTTTTAACTATTGTTTTTTTCTGTTATTATTGTGATTTTTTTGTTCTGTTCTTACTTTATAGTTCGACGTGTGATTTTTTTCAGTGACATCTCATTCATTTGGAGATTTGCGGTATGGCACACCATACCGCTAATAATGGCAGTGCATGTCGACCATGCCTTTATATTTCCTTAATAATGATGGTTTATGTGAGTCATTTCTATATGTTCCCAGTGTCTCTATCTATATAAACGAGACAAATGGAGACAATGCTCTCTCTGTCTCTCTCTCTCTAAGTGGGCTTTCTCTCTATATAAGCAAGACAAATATATGTAATGCTCTCTCCGTCTCTTTCGCTCTCTATAAGTAGAGAAATCGATGTTTGTGTTTGCCTTTTTTACTTTTAAATATTTGTTCTACTGCTCTTCGTATCTATTGCTAATTCTGAAGATGTTTTTCTTTTTTATTTGGATTGGCGAGAGTGGTGTGCCTGATGATGAACATGGTATATGGAAGCGATTCTTCTGTTACGAAGGGTTGTGTTTCTAAAGATTTACTTTACTTAACATTTGTTTTGTTGCTTTTTATATTTATTGTTGATTCTGAAAGTTTTTTTTTTCTTTTTCCAGTTCCTATTGAGGAGAATAATGTAGTTGATGATGACCGTGATATATGGAAGTCATTTCTCTATTGTAAAAACTTATGTTTGCCTTTTGTGTATCTGAGTATACGAAATCGGTGTGGTGTTGACCATTATGATTTTTGTATATTTGTATGTTCGGTAAGAATGACATAGTTTGTAGAGCTGCATAATGTACAGAACTACTCCATCCCTGTTCTTATTGAGTGCTTGTTCAGTGTGGTGGTAACAGAACAACATAGTTCTGCTCATATTTAATAGCTTATTTAGGTTTTGTTTTTAAAACTTAAATAAATCGCAGCCACTAAAAAAATATTGAATAAAAAGATTTGGTTGAATTGAAAAAAAAAATCATCGACTAAAAAAACAACTTTGTTCAACTAAATATTTTAACTAATGAAAAAAACCTTAGACCAAAACTCTATATAATTAAAAAAAAAAAATTAATCTGTGTGCTAAAGAAGTTTGGTAGTCGACTAGAGAAAGTTTTTTGGTCGACTAAAGATCTCTTTTAGTCGACTAAAGAGGTTCTTTAGTCGACTAAAGCACTTTAGTCGACCAAAGATAATCCTTTGGTCGACTATAGTTCTTTAGTCGACTATAAAATGTCACATTCCCAAGTTTAGTTGATTAAATCCATTGCTTTTAAAAAATATTCAAAAATTTAATAAACTGAATAGACATTTAACCATCAATTAACTTCTTTATTGACTAAAATGCACATTCCAAAGTTCAATCGACTAAATTCATTGTTCGATTAAATTAGCAATCTTTTTAAAAAATATTCAAAATTTTAATAAATTGAAGTGCCATTTAATCACCAATTTTTTTATCTTCTCATCCTTTAAACAAGTGCTGATAATAGATTTGCATTCTTAATATATAACAATAATAAAAATGGCATTCGTTATACAACAAGCAAGGGTTGATTGAAAATTAATTACTGAAGTTCTAATTTCAAAGTTTACATAGATTGGTGTGTACGAAATGTAAGATTTGTCACTTCATGAAATTAAATTAATTCATATGATAATATCACCATTAGATCATATATTAATTTCTTCATCAATAGCTAAACAAAACACCATGAATGTTTAAGAAACATTATTTTTTAAAAAAATTTAAAAATATATTTTTTTGTTTTTTACTTTTTTCTTTCAAGGCACCAAGTATCCTTTTTTTTCTTTTTTTCCTTTTTGTTTTTTTTTCTCATCTTGGCTTTTTTTCTTTTTTTTTTCTTTTTGGTTTTTTTAATGATATTTTTTTAAAAGAATATCATAAATGTTTTTTAAAAAAATTGTTTTAAAAAATAATATTTTTAAAAAACATTATGTCGGATTTTTTCTTTATCCCTCTTTCTCCTCTCTCTCTCTCCTCATTGAAAAAAAAAACATAAAAGAATAAAAAAAATAAAAAGCCTTTAGTTGACTAAAATATATGTCTTGGTCAACTAAAGGCCTTAGTCGACTATAAGACTTGCATTTTATAATACCATATTTAATTTAAAAAATCAAAATATTTTTAAAAGTATCACAAAATATAAAAATCAAGTCGTCATCTAAAATATTTTATAAAAACTCTCGCAAAATATACAAAAGAATTTTAAAAATTTTTCAAAACTAATGTTTTATAAAATATTAAATTTTCAAACTACTTTTTTAAAAAATATTATTATATTTTTTTCATATTTTTTAAAGAAATGAAACAAAAAGAAAAAAAAAACATAAAGAAAAACAAATAAGCTTAAAAGAAAAGCAAAAACACAAAAAAAAAAAGGAAAAACAAATAAGCTTAGAAGAAAAGCAAAAACATAAAAAAAAAAAATTGATGTTAGTCGACTAAAGATCTTGTTTTTTTTTTCTCTTTTTTTTTTCAATTTGTTTTTTCTTTTTTTTTTGTCTTTTTTGTTTTTTTTTTAAATGAAATTTTTTAAAAATATAATTTTACCGGTAGTTTTGAGTGAGGAAGGAATTGTACCGAGAGACTACTAGGGAGCTTTAATGTATATGAAGGTGTTGTGTATCAAAAAGTTTTTTACCAGGAATTTTTTATCATTTACCAGGAAGTTTTGTACCGAAAAACTACCGGAGAGTTGGGGAGCTTTCATATATGGAGAATCGGAGAGCTTTTTACCAGGAGTTTTTTTCAATGATGTTTTTTTTTTTTTTTTTTTTTTTTCTTTCTTTTTTTCCCCCTTTTTTTTCTCTTCCTCCTTTTTTTTTTTTTTTTTTTTTTTTTTCTCCCCTTTTCCTCTTTTTCCCCCTCCTCCCTCTTTTTTTTTTTCTTCCCCCTTTTTTCTCCCCCTTCTCCTTTTTTTTTTTTCAATGATTTTTTTTTAAAATATAATTTTATCAGGAGTTTTGAGTGAGGAAGGAATTATACTGAGAGACTACCGGAGAGTTTCAATGTACATGAAGGTGTTGTGTATCGGGAAGTTTTTTACCAGGACCGTTTACCGGGAAGCTTTGTACTGATAAACTACGAGGGAGTTGGGGAGCTTTCATATTTAGGGAACCGGGGAGCTTTTTATCGGGAGTTTTTTGTCGGTTACCGGGAAGGTTTATACCGAGAAATTACCGGGGAACTTTCATGGTGTTGTGTATTAGGAGTTTTCATATACTAAAAATCGGAGAGCTTTTTATCGGGAGTTTTTTTACCGGTTACTGGGCAGTTTTGTACCGAAAAACTACCGGGGAGCTTTCATGTATCGGGAATCGATGAGCTTTTTATCAAGAGTTTTTCCCTGGTTACTAGGGAACTTTGTATCGAGAAACTACCGGGGAGTTTTGTACTGAGAAATTACCGGAGAGCTTTCATGGATATGAAGGTGTTGTGTACCGGAGAGCTTTCATGTACCGGAAGCCGGTGAGCTTTTTACCGGAAGTTTTTTTCCGGTTATCGGAGAGTTTTGTACCGAGAAATTACCGGAGAGATTTCATGTACATGAAGGTGTTGTGTAACAATAAACACTCCGTCTATTGCCCTAAATTTCTTATCATTAAATTCTTTTTGCATTTTGATTTTCATCGACCAACTGTAACATCAGGCACATGATCCAATCCTTCCTAATCATAATTAAAATTCTTCACCGCTGCGGTGTAATCCTCCTAGTTAACATGAAAAGAGTAAATGTAAAATAATAAAATATTAATGAGAATAATTTAATTAATTTATATATCAAAATAGAACAACCTATAAACTGTATAAAAAAAAATTGGGGTTAGAGACTTTGATTTTATTTTTTAAGTTTATAAACTCCAAATATCATCCTTTTAGAACTTATAAACTCGGTTAATAAGTTTACAAACTTTTAAATATTTTATAACATATTTTCAAAAATTTGTAAGATTAGTCAAATATCTTTTTAATCAAAATATATTAATAATTTGATTAAAAATTGGTTAAAATACACAGATATAGAATATTGAATATTAATAAAATTTGATCAATTTGCTTTAAAGTCATTTGATTAATATTAATATTTTATAAACCAAGTTTTAATTAGTAGCATATTTTATGTGTTATTTAAGAGATTATATACCTACAGTATTATTGTGAAAAATAGTAAAAACAAATTTTAAAATCTTTTTTAGTAGTTGTGAGTATAAGGTTGTGTTTGCACATGAGAAAAGGAAAAATAAAATAACTTTTAAGAAAATAAGATTTCCCTGCATTTGTTTCCTAGAAATCTATCAAAATCAAGCTAAATATTTTTCATAATTAAATAAAATCAGGAAAAATAACATTTAGAAATATTTTGAGTGAAAAAATGAAGATGAAAGAAGAAAATTAACAACAGTAAAATAGCTAAAATTGGTAATAAAACAAAATCTAATACTGATTTTTTTCATTATCATTTCTTTACTTCTATAAACAAATAGTTGAAATTCATTTTTAATGGGCATAATGGAATTTACATGTTGTATTAAATATTTGTTGTGATTTCTTTAAAATTTATTTAACTTAAGAGGAATAAATTATTCTAACTAGTAAGAACAAAAATTGAAAAATTGTTGTAAACTAAAGAGACTATGAATAATAAAGAAGAAGAAAATAGGGGGAAAAAAAAAGAAAGATATTTCTTATTTTCTTTGTATATAAAATAAAATTACGAAAGAGATATTTATACAATTTGAGATGTGTATATAAATAGAGAGTTCTAAAGTCAAATCAATCAAATATTTTTTCAAATATGTGATATTTTTATATTATGATATTAACATATAAAAAGATACTGCTAATAACAATATTGACATCTTATATATCTTTTTAAAACATTCACTTTCCATATATTAGACATCCACCCAAGTTTTCTAGAATTTATAACATTTTCCTTTGGATATCCATTATACAGAGAATAGGTCTCATTAAAAGCTCACTAAAAAAACCCAGTAGAAAAAAAGTTATAGTGAAAGAAAAAGAGTACACTATTCAAATTGTTTAATAATATACTTATTTCCCCTCTCGAGAATATCCCTTGAAATCTTTAAGTCGATACATTTCAATTTATTTCACCAATCTTGTAAAGGTAGTAATCGATAGAGATTTCACAAATAAATTTGTTAAATTCTCATTTGATCGGATTTATTTACCATCTATCACTATTTTCTGAAATTTATGAGTAAAAAAGAATTTTGATAAAATATGTTTTATTTTATCGTTTTTGATATATTGTTCTTTAAATCGGGTTATGTATGTTGTATTATTCTCATATAAAACCTTCGGTATCCCTTTTCCTGAGAATAAACCACAAACTTTTCATATGTGCTGAATCATAAATCTTAACCATACGCATTGACGACTAGTTTTAGGAATTGTCAAATTTTCAATATGATTAGAGAATATAGTTACTATTATTTGTTTCATAAAATGCCATGAAATGACAGTACTACCATATGTGAACTCATATCTAGTTTGTAATTGAGCATCAGATAGGTACCCTGCATTTGCAAGTTTAATCAAATCTGTTTTGGATAGTTTAGGAAAATACAGACCCATATATTTTATATCTTGTAGGTAACGAAATACATGTTTAACTATATTCCAACATTTTCGAGTTGGACAAAAACTATATCTCGCTAATAAGTTAATAGAAAATGATATATCAAGTCGTATATGACTAGTAAAATATATGAATTCTTTGATTATAGTTAAGTATCGTATTTTAGAATCAAGAATCTTTTCATTATTTTTTCATAATCGGAAATGGTCTTTATTTATATCAAATGACCTCACAACCATTGGGTGCTAAACGGATGTATTTTGTTTATATAAAATCGTTTTAATGCCTATTCTGTATAAATTGTTTGATGCACAAGAATTCTGTTTTCCAACACAAAAATTTGTTTATTTTAGATTCTTTCATCTCAAATTCTCTATTCAAGTACTTTACTGCTTTCAAGAGCTCTTCAAGAGTTTCAATGATATTCAAATTATCAACATATATAGCAATAACCCAAATCTCTTTATAAAAATATATTGGTAAATTGGATCACTTTTATATCACTCCTTTAATAAATAATCATTAAGGCAGTTATACCACATGTAACTAGATTGTTTTAATCCATATAATAATTTGTTTAATTTAATTAAGTAATACTCTTGATAATCAAAATTATATGCTTCTGATAATTTAAATCATTCTGAAAGTTTCATATAAATGTTATTATCCAGTGAACCATAGTCGGACTGATTAGAAATCAAAAGATAATCACATCACCGTAGAAGAGTATGTTTTATCATAATCAATATCGGGTCTTTATGAAAATCTTTATACAACTAAACGTGTTTTGTATTCCACTTTTCTCATTGTGCTTTTGCTTAAAAACCCATTTGTGCGACATACTTTTAGAATCTTTTCTCATAATTTCACTCTTCTGATTTCATTTTCGCATAAAAATTCATTTGTATTCCACTGGTTTTTCACCAATAGATGTATGGACTACTAGTCCAAAAATATTTCTTTTGTTGAGAAATTTCAATTATGACCCAATTGCTTCTTTCCATTTTGACCAATCCTACCTATATTTGTAAATCTCAATAGATCTTGGTTCAAGATTTTTATTTTCATTCTTAATACTCATTGCTATATGATATACAAAAATGTTATTAATATTGATATTATTTCGATTTTATATTTCTTCTAGTCCATAACATAACTTATTAAAATCTCATGATTATCAATATTTCAAGTACCTGATGTTATTTTGGTACATCTTTAAAACATAAAGTATTTTTATTTAAATCATTTAATTTCTTTACTCCATTTATATTTCGAGAATTTTTATCTTTGTAACCAATTGATTTATCATATTTTGCATGCACTTGAGATTCATTAACAATATTATGTTGTCCTTTGGGAATATCAATCCTAATAGGAATGTTAACAGTCAGAATATATGACTTATTACTCTTTTATGGTCAGTAAATATGTCTGACAGCTGATTTGCTAAACTTTGTAAATAAATTAACTTTTAAAAGTTCACATTGCTTTGTTTGAGAATCAAGATATAATAACGAATATTTATTTCAACTGATTTTATTTTCAGATTGTTTATTCTTTTCTCTCCATAATATTGAGAAAGCGGACTTGTCAAAATAATAATCAGCAAAATAAGTCGTAAACAAATCTCCCGTCATAGATTCAATATATTTAATAATTGATGGAGATTCATACCCAACGAAATCATATCCCTATATTCTTCTTTAAACAAGTGATACTCGGTTCCTTACCATAAACAAAATATAATGGAAAGAAATTATTACTACTTATTGGTCAGATGGAAATAAGTATTGGTACATGTAAAATAGTTTATCTCTAAACAAAAACTAGTAATTTTGTTCTCTTAATCAATGGTTTTGTAATCAATTGAATATACTTAATAAGTAATTCTATTATACTATTTTGAGTGTGAAAATGTACTATATGATATTTTACACTTATCGCAATCAATATATAATATTTATCAAAACTTTGAAACATAAATTCACCAACATTATCAATATGAATTTTCTTGATTTAATAATCTCGAAAATGTGTTCATAATTTAATTAATTGAGCAAATAATCTTGCAAACGTCAGATTACAAGTTAATAATAATGATGAATGTAACCACCTAGTTGATGCATCAATATCTCTGTGTGTTTGTGTTAAAAATTCAAGAAATCCATAATTTATTTTAACTGCAAATGGTTTCACAATTAATTTGTTTTGAGAGCAAACAATACAAGTAAATTCATTAGATAGAAAAATCTTTTCATTCTTAAAAAAAATGTTTATATAAGTCATTTATAATTTTTCGCAATATTATTGACTCAGGATGACCCAACCGGACATATCAAATAATAAAATCATTTAACTCAATAAATTTTTGGTTTACTGTAACAAATGATTCTATTACATTAATGTATGTGTAATATAAAATAGAGAAATATGCTAATAATTTTTCTAATATCCTTTTATCATCCAAGATTTTACTTGTAATGTGAAGGTATTCAATGTTTCCTTCAATTGTTTCAATATAATGCTCATTTTCGCATATATATATTTAAAACTTAATAAATTTCTTTGAAATCTAAGAAAATATAATATTTCATCAATTTCAAATATAATTCCTCTAGATAAGAATATGTTAATTCTTTTAGAACTTTCTATCAATTTTATACTACCAGTTATAGTATTAACATTAATCTCTTGTATCATCAAATAAGAAAAATATTTCTTTTCTTTTAATATAATGTGCATATTGGCATTGTTTGCGAGACATATTTTCACCATTCATTACAAATCGAACCAAAAGAGTATCAAAGAAAGCTTACTCTTCATTAGAGAGAACTTCGTACTCGATTAGATTTAGTTTCATACTGATAACGTGTTATAAATTAAAGAGAATATTAATAATAAAGAAAAAGAAAATAGAGAGAGAGAGAAAAAGAGAGATTTCTTATTCTCTTGTATATAAAATGAAATTACAAAGAGGATATTTATACAACTTAGCATGTGTACATAAATGGAGAGTTCTGAAGTTAAATTAGTCAAATATTATTTCAAATATGTGATATTTTTATATTGTGATATTGATATATAAAAAGGTGCTGCGAATAATCATATTGACATTTTAGGTATCTTTTTAAAATATTCATCTTTCATATATTGGATATCCACCTAACCTTCCTAGAATTTATAACAAAAATTTATTATTAAATAAGTAATAGCATGCTACTTTAATTTTAGATTTGAGATTTATTTTATTGATATACTTAATACTACTTAATAGAATTTTTATTATATTCAATTTGTCTCATTTAACTCGTACTTCTGGTTTAATCCAAAATTAAGAAATTTTCAAAATAATAAAAATCTTTACTATGGAAATCCGTTGAACAAATTTGTAAACTTAAAAGATTGAACAATTTAAGAGGGTATGTGATTAAATTTATAAAAATTTTAAAACAAATTATGAGATATTTGAAAGTTTTTCAATTTATAAAAATTGTTAGATAAATCTTTTTTATAAAAGAGTTCATATACTAAAAATAATATATTTTAAGCTTATAAACTCCTTGAAAAAATAAATAGCTCCAACTTTTTTTGTCCCACATTTTGACTACAATTTTTTTTTTTTTATTTTGTTCACGTCTTTCAACTTTTTTTGGGACCCTTTTTTCATTCAGTTTTTTCCTTTTTTTTTTTAAATTTTTTATTGGGTTTTTTCAATTAAATTCTTTATTTTTTCAATATAGTTTTTTTTTTCTTTTTTTTGCTTCACTTGTTTGTAACGCGATCGGATGGTGGTCTCTTTAATTTTAGGTCATAGTTTTTTTTATTCAATTCCTTCCCCTTTTTTTACCTTGATTTTTTTCACTCAGTTTCCTCCTCTCTTTTTTTACCCATTTTTTTCTTTCAGATTCTTTTTCTTTTTATTTTTTAACCGATTGTTTTCCCTTAAATCTTTTATTTTTTGGGCATAGGTTTTCCCCTTTTTTAGGTCTCACTTGTTCATTCAAGTCCTTACTCTTTTTTTAACCTAGTCTTTTTTTTTTTTTCGTTTGAATTCTTCATTTTTTTTGAATATAGGTTTTTCACCTTTTGTTTTTTGTGTATCACGAATTTTCGTCTCTTTACTTTTAGACCCAAGTTTTTTTCCATTCAAATTCTTGTTCTTTTTATATTTTACCTTTTTATTATTTATTTTTTACCCATTTTTTCGTTAAATCCTTCGTTTTTTTGGATATATGTTTTTTTCTTTTTTTTGCCCCACTTGTTCATTCAGATTCTTATTCATTTTTTGACCCATTTTTTTTTTCGATCGAGTGTTTCATCTTTTTTTAACATAGATTCTTCCCCTTTTGTTTTTTTAGCTTCATGAATTATTGTCTCTTTATTTTTAAACCGTAATTTTTTTTTCATTCAAAGTTTTGCTCTTTTTATTTTTTTATCTATTTTTTCTCTTAAATCTTTCATCTTTTTTACATAAATTTTTTCACTTGTGTTTTTTTTTGACTCTACGTATCGTCTTCTCTTTATTTCTATTATCTTTTATTTCACTTATTACCCTTTTTTACCTCATTCATTGGCATTTTTTAGAATTTTAGTAATTAGTCTCTGTTTTTTTTTCATATCATTAATATATATCGCATTTTTTATCGATTTATACAGTAATTTAATTTAGATATTTAATTAATTATAAATCTAACAAGTGTTTGTACAATAAAAAAATACAATCAAGATCTTGTGGGTACTCCAAGCTAACTTTAAGTATAAAAGAAAAAAGACAATGGGTGTAGTCATTCTCTCACACGACCAACACATGATCTCTCTTTAAAGAAATTAAAAAGTTATCTAAATTTGTACGTGTCCTTTCTAAGTACTTGTTTACTATTTTTACCAACACTGCCCTTTAAACAAATAAAGTCAAATTTGTCCTCTAAGTGGCTTTATTTTTAAGATTTAGATATTTCTTTAAAATTTTGGATTTGAGCACGTTTAGGTAATATAAATCTTAAAGATGAAATTTGATCTGAGCTGTTTTGGTCTCAAAAGTTAAAAAACTCCTAAATCTGTTAAATTGTCAAAATAATTTATTATAATCAGAATTTTGATATTTTAAATTATACTATTCATAATTTGATAACCATATTATAAATCTAACAAACTAAATTATTTCTTCTTTTTTTTTTTTTTGCACCCCCCCTGTTTTGCGTGGTTGTACGGTGTGTTTGTCACCTCTTAGTTTAAAATAAAATTAGTCAAATATATTCAAGAGTTTCAAATTAGTATTCCCCCAAACCATTAAAGAAAGAAAGATGGAAACTAAACCCACTTCTCATAAATAAATGTATGGACATAATTGCTCTCCTATGTTGTTTAATAATCGATTTTAATATAATGTTTCAAAGATCGCAAGAAAATCGTGTGGTAAAATGATTTGGCTTGCTCTCGGGCAAAATTTCAAATTCGAATTTTATGTTTAAAAAAAATATATGTTAGAAAAGTTTTATCTCTTAATGATCTAATCTGAGTTGAATTGAATTTAATCTATTTTAATATAATTATTAGATATCGATGGTTTATCTCAAAAAATGATTTGGTTTGATGCTTGAGAAATGAAAAATAATGTAGTCCTAACACTAGATGGATACATGTCAAGCATATTTTATATTACATAGCATTATTTGTAGAATAATTTACTAATGCTGTTATTTATTTTACTGTGACCAATATAATAATATTATATTATATTTCACATGGTAAGCTTTTTTTCTCTAATTTAAGATGATAATGCAACTGAGCCTATATTATTCATTTCTTAAATTTAAAATTCTAGGATCAAAATTAAGTTTAAAATCAAAATTTTACGAAAATGATGCTTTAACTAACAAAGTAAAACACAAGAATTTAACTTGGAAATTCATAGGATTAATTATATGGAGATTTCAGGCTAAACCCATGGTTTTCGTAATGAATCACGATCTGATCATCCGTTGCATAGAAATTTTTTAACATTAATATTTCTCGTTTTTGAAATATTTCTGAAATATCTTAACACATTAAATTAATTAATATTTACACAAAAATTCTTATATTTTTTATATTTATATATTTTTTCATATTTAATAAATTATCTATTTATTTAATTATAATTATAATTTTTATATTATTTTTTTAATTATTGATAATTACATATTTGACCATTTTAAATTTTTATTATAAAATGTAACTATTCTATTATTTCTATTAAATAATTAATAATTACTTAAAAAATCCTTATATATTTTTTCTTGCATCGCTTTGTATCTATTTCCATCCCCGTGCAATCTAGATTTTATCTATTTTTTTTAAACTTTAAGTAATAACTTAAAAAACAAAGAAATTACTCAAAATACAATTTCTAACTTAAATCCAAATGGGTAATGGGAAACAAAAATAATTTTTATTTATCTAATTAAATACTGATTTTTTTTTTTTTGTGGGTAGTTCAAATCATATTTTATATTAATTTTTATGGGTATTTCGGTCTTCAAATCCTATTATGGTCAACAAGCACGACCATGATATTTGAGTTATAAGGTTCTTCTATTATGATGAATACTTTTGTTATATTTGAATTAATTATCAAAAGCTGACTTACTATTGCAATTGCAAATACCTATCAGATTAATAAAGAATTTAATGTCAACATTTGAGAGTGAGGGGCAAATGAACCCAAATTGTTTGGTTAACACAGCCTGTTAAGGTTTGAAAGTAACCAAAAACCATTGCATGGATCGAGAGAAAGTGCAATTTGTTTGGTCCAATATTTAGGACTATTAAACTCACTTTCTCTCTCTATTTCTCTCTCTATAGTTTGGCTTTGGGGGTACAAATTAATAAAATAAAATGATTTTATATAAAATTAATTAGAGAGTGAGTTTTCTAGGTAACAGCATATGCGCCAAAAATGGGGGAATTGGAGATTGGCAAATGTATTGAGGAATTTTCCTGAGGCACTTGTTTGCTATTGGTTTGTTGTTGTTTTTTTTTTTTTTTTTTTTTATTTATATATATATATAAAGATTTAAATCTGAATTTATTACAAGAATGATAGTTGTGTTTAACTAAAGTGCATTGGCCTATTGGTTTGTTGTTTTCAATAATGATGCTCAAGTGCCGGCTAGTCAACGTGGCTTGGGCTTACACCACTTGGGGTTCGGCCCAAGTGTCGACAACTCAATGTTCTTATCAATTTTAGGCCCATAGATTTTTATTGATATTTAATTATTCCGATGATTTTTATTTTGACATTGCACCATCTATATCTGAATCATATTTTGATTAATTTAATTTAAATATCTACAGAAATAATATTTAGGAAATGACTTTCGTAGTGTAATTTTTTTTATTCTTAAATTTCGAGTTCGAATTGTTTTTTGTTACACTAAGATTTGAATTTGAGATCATCGGATTGAGGAGGAAAGTTGTGACCACTAAACTATCATTTTAACGACTTCGAACTCAAGATTTGGTTAAAAATCTAGTATTTCATCATATTAGATTGATTTTTCTATTGGTAATGATTTGTTACTTGTACCGTTCAAATAAAATCTCAAATTCTAGTTTTATGTATGATAAAAACAAACGTTTGGAGAGTTTTATTTGTTAAAAATTCAATCCGATTTGAATTAAATTTAGTAATATCCAACAACATTACTGAATATCGATAGTTTATATATATATATATATATATATCTTACCTGCATGAAGATCCACATGAAGGGGGTTTAGAGAAGGAGCCAAATAGAGGGACTCCATTCTTTGCATTCTTTGCAAGAATATCACTATAATGGTTGTTTTGACTTAAAAGTCATGATGGCAAAGAGTAGGTCTGACAATTGAGTTTTCTAAGTCGAGTTTTTCAAGGCTCGAGCTCGGCCCGCTTAAAATTTTATAGACCCGAGCGTTCAGCTCGAGAAAGTTCAAAGAATTTGGGTTCGAGCTTGGCTTGAAATATTAAAAGGGTCTTGGATCCATTTCGGGCCAGGCTCGAGCCACTTTTTTCCCCCTAAAAGGCTCATTAATTCAATTTTTTTACTCCCAAAAAAGCAATGCCAGAAAAATAAAACTAAATAAAAAAATCCAAAAAGACATCATACATTTAACTTATGTAACTAAATGAAATGTAAATGTACTTAGAATTACCAAAAAAAAAACTTTCACAAGTTCTATCAAAAAGTAAACACCAATGACACTAGTCATGAACAAGCCATCCATCTTGCACATGTAAACCAAAACAGGTTGAAGTCCTAATAAGATAAGATGTACAAAATATTAAACACTTCAAGTGGAAGTCATATAATAGCCTTAAACACTTCCAGGCAGAAATCCTACTAAGATAAGATGTACAAAACATTAAATACTTCCAGTAGAGTTCTACTAAGATAGCTTCTGGGATCTAATCCATGGCTACTGAAAATGTAAATATCCATTGATATTTGCACCAAGAAAGAAGCTGTAAGGGTAGCATTAATGAAAAAAATAGGTTAATATAATTTCCAATTTCCCAAAAAGAAATAAATACAGATTTAGTAGCCAGAAAGTCATTTCTCATTGGAATAGTTGCTAGAAAGTCCTTTCTCATTGGAACTATAGGACTAGTAAGATCTTCCCTTGGTTCTGTTATTGTTTGGAAGAAACAAGAAATCATAGAGTTCATAGCCAACAACTTTGAACGGGACTCTGCAGTTGAACATGGACTTGTCAAGCAACCATACAACTATGAGATAAAGGCACTAGTTTGGGAAGAGACACAGGCATACTACCACTTGATTCTTAAACCCTACCCAACTTCCTCTCCTCCTACTCTTTCATTTTTTTTAATCATAATAATATATAAGAGTCTTGCATGCATGCAAATTTGTGGCAAATTTTATATATAAGATCAATAATTGACCATCACTACAAGCAGCATTTTATTTTAATTCTCAACAATAGTATTTATGACCACAACTCAAGAATGTTGCAAGTATTAGCCAAGACTTAGTTAATCATTCCTCGTGAAAACATTTTTCATACCTACCTACCCGAATGCAACAAATAGAGATGCCATTGTTAAGGTAACTTCTTTTTCCTAACCAAGAAAAATAATGTTACTTTAACTTAAATAATGAGAGAGAGAAATAACTAAAATCACTTCAATTCAGATCTGTGGTAGTTGTAACCAATCATTTAAGTAGCAGGCCATACTATAATTTATAACTAAAATGGAGGTAAAAAAATGAAAAATGAAAAATGGGAGCAATAATAAAAGAGAGAGAGAGAGAGATTTTATTATCTGCTTACATTAACACCGCCAACACAATCAAAACAAAGAATCCAAACCTTCATCAACACAGCCAACACAATTAAAAAATAATAATAATAAAATAGAAAGATGGGAGCATGAAAGATTAAAGAATTACATCAAAAGTCATCATCTAAGCACTGCAATATTTGATTTTATTTATTGAACCCGACTGCAACAAACACATTTATATATGAGAAAAGCTAGTGATTAATAAAATAAAAATAGATTTTATTGCCAATATATGAATACTAACCAGTAAAGGCAGAGTCAAATTTTGGCTCAAAATCAACTTCCTTGGATTTAGTTCTAATCCAATTTTGAGCACAAATTAGTGTTTCAATAGTAGAAGGGAGCAAAGAACTATGAAACTTGTTTAAAACACGCCCACCAGTACTAAAAACACTCTCAGATGTACTTTCACTCACTAGAATAGCCAATATGCCCTTAGCCATAATAGACATAATTGAAAATTTAGCTTGAGCACTTTTCCAATAATCCAAAATATTAAAGTCATCTTTTATTTCATCATCTTGTGTTGGGTAGAGCTTTTTTTCTAAATAAGCATTCAACTCACTTTTAGACACGTCATCTTCCACATCCTCATTTGTATAAAATTCAACCATATAATTGTTTTGAAAATTCTATTTATCTTTGTCACTTCCACTTGCTTCATTATTTTACCCCCTTTTTTTTATACTTGTTCACACATTGAAGTTTCATATATTTCAGAATATTCCAAAAAAAGAGTACACAATTCTCTATTAACAAGGTCCAACATAATATCTACCAAAACACTATCATATATCCTTTTGTAGCAAAATTTCAAATTCTTAAATTTAAATCTAGGATCCAAGACAAATGCAATAGAGAGCAACACATTGAGTTAATTTTCAAGCCAATACTTTTCAAATTTGAAAAGCATATCATTTGTCATATCCACAAGGATTGAATTTACATCTTGAATAGTTTGTTTCAGCAATATTAGAATTCGATAAACTTCATATAGAAATATGTTTGCTGTATAGTACTTACTTTTATACAAAACATTGGTTGCTACATAAAATGTTTCCAAAAACTTGTGAACAATTTTAACATTTTCCCAATTTTCATGTAAAGGGGGATCTTTAAAATTTAAAGCACAAGTTTTCATGTGCTCATATGCTTTTCTAAAATGTAATGTAGACCAAAGCATTTTATATTGGAATCACCTAGTGCACACATCAAGAACTAACATTTTACCTTTGGAAATACATTCTTGATCAGCTTATTGAATGAACTCCAGTTTTCTTTTCGGCAATGCCTTCACATATTTTACTACATTTTGCACCTTATGAATACATCCCTTTATCTTATCCAAACCCTCTTGAACAATTAAGCTTAAAATATGACCCCAACAACAAACTTGAAGGTGCTCTCCTCTACGCACTAACATCCTCCTACTTGAATAACGATCTTGCAGGCATCTAGCAATTACATCATTAGCAGAAGCATTGTCCATGGTAAGAGTACCGATTTTCTCAATGTTAGACTCCAATAGACAGCTACTAATTATGTTAGATAAATTCTCTCCACTTGCCTTCACAGGAACCAATGCAAAGTTGATAATTTTTTTTGAAACTTTCACTCCTTGTCAATGAAATGAGTTGTAAGAGCCATGAAAGGAAGATCTTGTAAGGATATCCAAGTATCCGTTGTCAAAGACACCATTGGATTTGATAATAACAAAAGCTTCTTTCATATATTTTTCTCAATTTCATAATATTTCAAACAATCACTTTTCATCATGTTTCGGGTGACAAACTTAGCTTTTTGATTGATACCCAACACATATTTCTAAAATGAAGGGTTTTCAACAAAACTGAACAGGAGCTCATGAGTAATTATAAGTTTTGTTAAATCCCTCTGACTCTTTTCTTGATCATACTTCCAAACAAGTGAGCTGCCATGATTCGATATGCCTTTGGCAAAGTTTAGAAGAGTCTACCCATTATCTTCTTGTTGTTCTCCTAGTCCTACCTTCATTTTATAGGCACTGTATCTTCTCTTTTTAATATGTTATGCTAAATGTGTAGTTCCTCCTAAAGTTGGACATGAGAAAACCTTTAAATAGTAGTTGCATTTGCATTCCAATGGATTTTTTTTTTCGTTTTTGGTAAAATGGCCCCACACCTCAGACCTAGTTTTCACTTCTCTTTTTGGTTTTTGGCCTTTTTCACAAGGATCTGGTTTAGATTCTGTTCTAAGTTGTTGTTTTGATGGATCAAGATCAGTGACAGTGACAAAATATTTTCATTGTTTGCATCTGATATCTATCGACAATAAACAAAAATATGCAAAGTGTGAAGAAATAAAATTCAAGTTGACAAACATAAAAATCCTAAGCATAAATCAAATCACACATCATTTGATACAAATTACAAAACTCATACCTCTGAATTATCCATTTTCGAATCTAAGAATATAATGATTCCAAATTAAAAGATGGGGGCGATGTTGGCGATAGCCAAGTAATGAAACAAAACCAAGTAAGGAAGCATAGCAGAGTCACTTCACAAGGCAGAATTCAAACAAGTAGAAAACAACAATTATTTAATAATTATAAGCAAGCTTCTTAATATTTTGAAAGAGTATGAAAATCGTATGCACAAATCTTTTTTTTTATCCCTTTTGCTCTTCACCTCATAGAAAGGATCTAAAAAAAAACTTGAATTAGTATTGTATTCACTAACAATGGCCAGATTAAAAAAGAGCAGCAGTAAAGCAACTAAAAGGAGAGCAAGAAAAAAGGAGCAGCAATAACTGGAAGGAAAAAAAAAAGAGCAGCATCAAGAAAAGAGGCCAGATTCCATGGCTCTAAATAGGAAAAAAAAAGATATTCTTACAACACTCATTTAAAGTGAAATCAACTATAACAAAATATCTTAATCAAAAGTTTAACATGAACCAAAATTCAAGGTGAAACCATTTTAGGTTCCAAAGGCCCTTAATATTTCATTTTTCAAAAGTAAGAAGCTGACCAGTAATAAACAATAAAAAGATTTTCTTTTGCCTCTCAATACAGATACAACAACAGCTGGGTTACACACCAACAAGAAAAGCATGAAATTCACTCCATAGAAGGAATTCAGTACTAGAAGAATATCCTGGTAACCTAATGCAACTATGTCATCCCAATCCACACTCTCACAAGCTACACTGAAATATCCAAATGCAAAATATTTGACTTAAACTTGTCAATGAAATTGCAATGGCACCAAAATTTTTCAAGGCCAACTATGCCACTTATTTGTATTACAATTAGGTTATAATGAGTCCCTTGATGATTCCAAAGAAATCAGTTCCCAATAAATGCAGTATCACTAAGACCATTGGTCATATAGTATAGTTCAGGCTATTTTTTATGCTCAGTCATATGTAATGTGCAATTCTTTCAAGAAAGTAGTGGAGTAAAGAGATCAGAGTCACTAAAGAATATTTAGCTATTCCTCCGTATATAAATAATTATGTTTGAATCCCTAATATTCAGCTGTTCCACTAGAGATATTCTTATAACACTCATTCATAGCACCTTAAATGAAATTAGGAAACAAATTAACAATACTACTGAATGCAAGATTCGAGGATTAATTTAACCTGTGCTCACAAGTGAAAAACACTATCATTCACCAAGTACAGAGAATAATGCACTTGAATTTAGAGAAACAAGTCTACCTATGGGGAGGAGAGAGACAGGGAGAAAGAAATATATAGAGATTAAAGAAAGAGTGAACCAAAGTGGTGTTGGTATGGTGGGAAGGGCGCCTCACCCCTTAATCATGTGCTCGGGTTCGAGCCTCCATGAGAACAGAACAAAGTATCCTTAGTAGACCTCCCCTTAACCGGTCCAACAGTAGGTCGATTCAGATTTGTCAGAACAAAACTCAGATACTGGATAGTAATATACCCAAAAAAATAAAAGAAAGAGTGAGGAATATGGTGCAGATATAAGAGTTACCTGACAGTTGATGAGTTAGTAAACCCTAAAACTGCCATTCCTAAACAGAACACAAGGAGAATGTCTAAGAGATGAGATTAAGGAGTAGGGTAGAGAGAGAGAGAGAGAGGAAAAAGATTGAAATGAAAGCAAAGCAAATGGACCGACAACTTACAACTTACAAGCATTCAACTACAGCACCTGAACTCCCCCACCTTCACACAAACATTTACAAAAAGTGAAACCCTAAGAATTGAGTGAAAAAAATTTTAGGTGAGAGAAAGTTTGAAATCTGAACTTACCTTTACAAAAAACCAAAGAGAAGATTGAGGCAACCACATCGTCTGGAGGTCCGATTATTCAGATAAAGATGATGGTAAGTGTCGTCATTGTTGTCCAAGGAGTTCTTTCGAAGACGAAGAGCAAGAGAGAATCTAGGTTTTATTTAGGTTAACGTAAACTCCATTTTTAGAGGACTTGTTTGCTCGATAGAGAGTTCAAATGGTGAGATGGGTCGTGTCTACCCTAGTGAGGGTTAATCCCTTATTAATGACATGTTACAATCGATAAGAGGGGTCGTATCCACCTGTCGAAGAGATTAATCTATTATTGATGACATGTTTTGAAAAACCCAAGTACAAGAACAAAATGATCGGCTGGTAAGGTAACACAAGGAGAGAGAGGATTGTAAGGGTCTTACTTGATCATTTGATCAAATGTTGAGTAGAAATTGATCCCCCGGGAGAGTACCGATCATCACTGATAATAGACACATATGTTTTCAGAATTCCAAGCTTGGGGTATGGTTGAGCCATCTAGACAATTGATGTGGTATGTGTCTGGGCAGACTTCTGAACGTATTCTATAGGGACCTTCCCAATTGGGCACAAGCTTGCCCCCTGGTTGGGAATGACTAGTGGCTTCTACCTTTTTGAATACTAGATCATCCATCTTAAATGTTCTAGCCCTAACCCCTCTGTTGTAGTACCTTGCTATTTACTATTGATAAGTAGCCATTTGGATAGTTGCGGTTTCCTTTAGCTCGGGGAGTAAGTCTAGTAATTCGCATAGTGCAGATTCATTCAGCCCCTCTTTGTAATGGTCCACCCATAGTGAATGAATGCCAATATCGACCGATATCATTTTTTCGCGACCATATATTGGGTTGAATAGTGTTTCCCTTGTCTCCCTTCGGGGCATCATTCGATAAGCCGAGAGAATGCTATAAAGTTTGTCTACCTAGCAACCTTTAACCTTATCTAGCATGGCTTTTAGCCTTTGCAGGATTATTTGATTAGTTACTTCAGTAAGGCCATTGGCTTGTGGATAGGCAACGGAGGTGAACCAATACTGGATCTCCAGTTTGTTATAGAAGTCTCGAAAGCTCTTGTTGTCAAATATTTACTATTGTTGGTGATCAGAATGTGGGGCATGCCGAATCTAGTGATGATGAACATCCATATGAAGTGCTGGATCTTGTTGGTGGTGATTTGGGCAAATGGCTTGGTTTCCACTCAGTTGGTGAAATAGTTGATGACCACGACTAAGAATTTTCGTTGTTCGGTAGCTGAGGAATGGTCCTAAGATTTCCATTCCCCATTGAGCGAACGGCCATAGATTGACTATCAGGTTGAGCTCGGTGGAGGGTTGGCATGGTACCGATGAAAAGTTCTGGTAATTGTCATACTTTTTGACGTAGTTGTCCACGTCGACCTTCATGGTGGGCCAATAATACCCTTATCAGAGAGCTCTGTTTGCCAGATTTTGGACACTCAGGTGACTATCGCATGCCCTTCATAAATTTCTCTAAGCACGTAATCCCATTCTTCCAGTGTTAGGCATATCAAACATGGATGTGTGAAAGATTTTTTTGTAGAGGTCTCCATTGATGATGGCGTAATGAGCAGCCTTGCACCTCAGTTTGGCAGCTTTGGAGGGAGAACTTGGTAAATGATCATACTTTTGATAGGCCTATATGGAGTCTTTCTAATTTGTCGAGCTATTTGTCGACAAAACTTGCTCGAACTCTTCAATGCTTGGACATGGTAGGCTCTCTGCATAGACCGTTCGACTAGTTGCTACCGAGTCTGAACTGGCCAACTTTAAGAACATGTCGGCTCGTGCGTTTTTGGATCAAAGGATCTATTGTTCATCATTGAATTTGTCAGTTGCTTAGTGTATCTTCGATAGATACTTCGCTATCATCAACTCTTTGGTTTCGTAGATCCCCTTGATCTACTTGTTAACTAGTTGGCTGTCAGTAAAGACCCATATGCTTTGGGCCCTAGTGATGCTATGATCCATAATCTGGCTCGACGAGTTTCATATTCGACCTAATTGTTGGTGGTTGGGAAGTCAAAATGGAGGGCGTATTCGGTTTTGAAATTATCTAATCCTACCAGGATGACTCTGGCTTCCCTTCTTGAAGAGTTAGATGACTTACCAAAATGAAAGATCCATTTAGGTTGTATGAGTTCCTTTTGGTCATCAGTAGGGACTTATTCAGTGGGCATTGGAAATGTGCACTCAAAAATGAAGTCCGCAAGGGTTTGACCTTTAATTGTTGGCCTCGGTTAGTACTTGATGTTGAATTTGCCCAATCCGATACTCCACTTGATGAGTTGACTCGGGGTGTTCTTTTTTTGTAGGATTTGTTTCAAAAGTTGATCAGTTAGGACCACAATGGTGTGAGCCTAAAAGTAAGGGCAGAGACGTCTAGCGGTGGTGATCAGGGCGAAGGCTATCTTCTTGATAGGTCGATAATTGACCTCAGACTCATGGAGTATGCGGTTGACATAGTATACCAGTCTTTGTGTAGTGGAATCTTATCACACAAGAACAGAACAGAGAGCTTGATTAAAAATAGAGAGATAAAGGTAAAGCTTCTCATCTAGAACTAGCTGGGAGAGGAGTGAAGGCAACATGAGATACTCTTTGAGTCATTCGAATGCGGTTTGACACTCGAGTATCCATACAAACTTTTAAACTTCTTTAGAGTATCATAGAAGGTTTTATACTTCTCCTCTACTTTGGACATGAGTCGATTCAGGGTCGCAATTCTATCGGTGAGGCGTTGCATATCTTTTATGCTCCTTAGGGCTGCTATATCGAGTATGGTTTGGATTTTCTCTGAGTTTACTTCGATTCCTCAGTTATTAATGAGGAAACCAAAAAATTTTTCAGATGTAATGCCGAAAATGTATTTCGCTAGGTTCGACCTCATGTTGTAACGTTCTAACATTTGGAATGTTTTCTCCAAATCTACGACATAGTCCTCGACATTGGTACTCTTGATGAGCATGTCATCGATATAAGCCTACACGTTTCTGCCTAGTTGCTCGCTAAAGACTTTGTTGACTAGGCATTGAAAAGTTGTCTTGGTATTTTTGAGGCCAAATGACATGACTTTATAGCAATAGGTACCGAATTCCATGATAAAGGTAGTTTTTTTCCTCATCCTTGGGAGCCATACGTATCTAATTGTAATTGGAGTATGCGTTCATGAAGTTTAAGAGTTGGTGGCCTGATAAATTGTCCACTAGTTTATTGATATTAGGAAGCGAGTAGCTATCTTTAAGACATACCTTATTGAGGTTTTTGAAGTCCACACACACTCTCCACTTGCCATTAGTCTTTTTCACCATGACTATGTTGGTCAATCGTTTAGGGTATTTTACTTCTTGGATGAACCCTGCTGTTAAGAGTTTTTGGATATCTTCCTGTATCGCACATTGGTGTTCCAGGGTGAACACCTTCTTCTGCTTAATATGCTTTTGATTGGTATCTATGGTTAGCTTATGAATTATAACCGAGGGTTGGACACCTAGTATGTTTTTGGGGGACCATACGAAGATCTTGGAATGACGTTGTAGGCAATCCACAATTACTTTCTGAAGAGATGTTAGTAAGTGGGCACCTATCTAGATGGTTTGACATGGTATGTTTATGATAGGAATTTCAGTTTTTTCTTCCCCTGGCTAAGGCTTGGACTATTATTCGATATCGTCTCTGAGTTCCAAAGTGTCCATTGTCAAGACCTCTCCTTCATCTCTTGTTACAGGAAGGGTTAGTGGATCGAATTCGCCATAAAGGGTTACGATCCCCAAAGGTGTCCTAAATTTGACTTTCATATATCTAGTACTCGGTATTGTCTCGAGACCATCCAGGTTGGGATGACCTAAGATAATGTTGTATGGGGATGAAAGTTTTGCCATGTAAAAAGTGGTTCTGGTGGTGCCATGATGAGGAGGTGCTCCCAACGCTACGACGAGTGAGATAATACCTTATGGGTGCATATTTTTGTCAGTGAGCCCTTTAATAGGTTGGTCAGAGGACTAGAGATGAGATAGGGTGAAACTTATTCGCTGGAAGACATCCCAAAAAAGGATGTCACGGTCTGCTCATTGATCTATGAGAATTCTTTTGACGAGGTAGGACCTGATTCTCTTGGTGATATTCAATGGATCATTTTGATTGGTATCAACTCCTATCAAATCATTGTTGTCGAAACTAGTGATCGATCTCTTTCTTTTGACTGGAGCCATGGCAGAGAGAGGAAGAAGATGGTGTGGGAACTCATTTGATTGGAAAATCAGTATATTCCCATAAACAATGCCAATCTGTTGGAGGTGAGTTTGGTTCCACAAATAATGGTTATGTTAACTCAAGTAGAATGATTTGGATGTCTGAGAGTCTTGATCAGTGAGACTTACAAAAGATCGTTGTAGGGTATTTCGGCAGGGAGAATCTGACATTCAAATTAGAGACTGGTTTTTGAAAGAGAAAAGCAAACTGAAGAGAGTTCGTATGCTCTGCATGTAAAGTGTAAGTCTCGAGAGCATACCTAATTGGGCGGCCAAATGATGTTTATATAGTTCTTATATGTGAGAGTCATGTGCACGCGGGATGTTGAAACTCTTTCTTATGGGAACCTCCCAAGATTATGGGAATCATCATGTAGGATTTTCAAAGATTTCAAACTCTTATTGGTTTGGAAAATCTATATTGCCATGCAAGTTCCTTTCATTATCGACTATGAACATAGATTTCTTTTCCCTTTACGTAAGATTGCTTTTTGTGATTCGGCGAGAAGCAAATATTGACTTAGCGGATCAAGTGACAATCACCGAGCACTGAGGAGACCTATATGCTGATTAGAATTGAACCGGGCAGGTAGCTACTGAGAAGAAACCTGGCCGGTGAGCAAGAATTGCTTAACAAATTGTGGGCTTATCAATAGGTAGTTGGTGTAGCGGGTAGGTCGTTGTATCCTTTAACCAAGATCAAGAGTTCGACTCGTAATGTGGATATGGAATCAACTATGTTGGGAGACCCCTACCCCTAAGAGGGGTCTCAGTCGTGTCGACGTGGATTAATTGAGATCAAACTCCAGATATTAAGTGGTGGATCGAATCTAAGGGCACAAAAAAAAAAAAAAACAAACTGTGGGCTTGACTAACCCTGGGCCCACATGATTTGGGCCAAGTGTCATCACATTCACATGTTATACATTAAATGTTTGCACAGTGATCTTAGTTATCAAGTTTATAGAGCATGTGTAAAAGATTTTTTTTTTATTACATCAATATTTGAATCTGAAATTATCAAATTGGGGTAGGGGATTGTGGCAACTAAAGTATCCCCTTGGGGATGAGCATGCATAAAGTTGATCAACGAGTCTCAGCCTTTAGGTTTTATTTTATTTTATTTTATTAGCATGTACTATACATAATAGTGTATATATGTATATAATATGGTATATATTTTGGCTTATGAATCAAATGAGTTAAAAACCCTGTAACTTAGATACAATTTATATTTTATATAAATTAAAATTGTCACTTAAGTATTCCTTACTAGTGATTGGGCCCGCGCTAATGCGTGAAGTGCTCACAAAATGTGGATTGTGTTTTTTTACTGTATAAATATTTATTAAATTTATAATTAACTTAATATTTGAACTAAATTATTGTTTAAATCAATAAAAAATATGACGTGTATCAGTGATAAAAAAAAGAGTTTAACTACTGTAATTCTGAAAAAATAATAAATGAGATAAAAAAAAGTAATATGCTGAGTAAAAAAGTAAAAAAATAAAGAGATTACCATCTATGGGTTCCTGAAAAAATAAAAGAGAGAAAACCTATGTTAAAAAACGAGCGATTTAAGAGAGAAAAAGAGTTAAAAAATTTAAAAAATATTTGAATGGAAAAAAATAAAAAATTATGGTTTAAAAATAAATGAAAGATTATCTATGGTGTCAAAAAAATAAAATGAGAAAAATCTATGCCAAAAAAAGTCGAAAGAATAAAGTTAAACAAAAAAATGGATTAAAAAACTAAGGATTGGAATGGATAAATAGAGCCCAAAAAGAGAAAAAAACTTATATCTAAAAAGATGAACAACTTAAATGAAAAATTGGATAAAAAATAAAAAGAACAAGAATTTGAATAAAAAAATTATGATTTAAAAATAAATGAACGACCTTCCATAAGACCAAAATACCAAAAGGAGAAAAAGAAAAAATGAAAGGCTCAAGAGAAAAAAAAACACTCGATTAAAAAATAAAAAGTGTAAGGATTTGAATAGGGAAAAAATTAAAAAAGTGCAAGACTAAAAAATAAAAGAAAAAAATCTATGTCCCATTAAGACGAATGACCTAAGTAAAAAAATGGTTAAAAAATTGAAGAACACCAAGTGATTAAAAAAAGATGAAGTATCCAAGTAAAAAAAAAGCGTAAGGACCTAAATTTTTTTAAAAAAAGTGCAGTCTCAAAAAGATAAAGAACCTAAGCCCAAAAAAAAAAGAAAAATGGATAAAAAAAGTGCAAGGATTTGAATAAAAAAAACATAGTGGGTTTCCCAAAAGACGAAGGACATAAATAAATAAAAAAAACCATAGTGAGGTCATTCCAAAAGACGAAGGATCTAAGTGAAAAGAAAAAAAAACGGGTATAAAAAGGCATAAGGATTTGAATGAAAAAATTAATAGAAAAAAATAGCAGGGCCCTGAATGAAAAGAAAAATATAACAGGATCCCGCAAAAGATAAAGGACTCAAGCGAAAAAAATGGACAAAAAAAGTAGAAAAATTTAAACAGAAAAAAATAATATCTTCTAAATGAAAAAAAAAAAATAGTGCAGTTCTCCAAAAAATGATAGATCTAAGTTAAAAAAAAAAAAAGAAACTTGATAAATAATACAAGGACTTGAAGGAAAAAAAATCACTAGGGAAAAATTGTGGGATCCTAAATTAAAAAAAAAAAATCATAGCGGAGTGTTCCAAACAGATGAAGAACCCAAACGAGAAAAATTGATAAAAAAATATAAGAATTTGAATGAAAAAAAAAAGTTAGCAATGAGATATTTTGGTAATTGGACTTGGGTTACTGTTTATGAACGATGTGTATAGAGAGTAAACCCAAGTGGCTAATGCAGGGACTTAAATTAAAAGAAAAAAGAAAAGATAATAAATGGTATTTTGATAATTGGACTTGGGTACTGTTCATAAACCGTATGTATGAATAGTAATCTCAAGGGACTCATTATATATATATATATATATATATAGGGTGATTTAGTTCATTATTTTAAGTTATTGAGTTAATTATCAAATCGAATCATAAATTACTTGCGGTTCATCTCATTTTCACTGTAGGTTGGAGAGACGCATATGCCCTCGTGTGAGAGGTGAAGAGCACGTGATTAGAATATGACATAATTGGTAGAAAATCCTAACCGAGCAAATCACAAAGATGTGACAATGTAACAGAAGAAACAAAATGATAGAAATCATAATTATGCAAGGTTAAAGTAGTAATTTTACAACTATAACTGGTTTAGTATTTTGATTTAATCGATAAAATTCTAGTCAATGACCGGTAATTGTTAATTAATATCTAACTAATATCTATTATTATTCTGATATAAAATAATAAAAAAAAGACAAATTTATCTTAATTAAATATTTTTTTTGTTTTACGTTTTTATGATATATATTGAAATATAAAATTTATAAATAATATAATGATAATTTTTTTAGGAATAATTAATTCTAATACAAATTATGAAAAATTGATACAAATCATATAACTATACATCAATTTTTAAGAAAAAACAATTTTTTCAACTAATTAGAAAAGACCATTAATTAATCAAAATATATACTATAACAATAATTTAAATAAATCTTATTTTCTACAAAATTAAAGAGTAAAACAGTAAAATGTAAAAATATAATATGGTAAAATAATTTTTAAGTACTTAAATTTGTTTGTTGTTAATAATATAAAATAGGTGAAATAGTAGAAAATATTTCTAAAAATAATATGAAAAAGATTACATTAGGAGAGGTTTTTTCGAAATGAGCCTTCGATGTTCAAATCGGATCAATAAAAAATATGCATTTTATCTTGTTCATGGGGTAGTAGTGTTCAACAACAGAACCAACTAAGTCTCTTAATTTTATATCTACTATTATTGCCAAGTGGATTGGATTGAATATATACATGTTATGGTAAGATCAACTTTAATTAGAAAATATGCATGTTATGGATGGTACGTTTTATATATTTATTTTCCTTTTCCCACATGAGTTCTAATGAATTACAAAGCCAAGAAAAAAACTAAAGTTGATTGTTTCAGCGAGAAAAGGAGCTGATACTCTTTAACCATGTCCGGGTTAAACTCGGCATAGGAATCAAAAAAATCAAGTTGGGAGATCCCCTATTTGAGGGGGCTTGACCATGGATCAGTCCAAATTAGTTGAGATAAAATCTCGAATACTGGGTGGTGAATTTTGTAGCGAGGGCAAAAAAAATCAAGAAAAAAATTGGGATTTTGTAGAGATTGGGCTGGGCTATATCTAAAATGGATTGGGTTGTGTTAGGATTAAGCCCTTTTAAACTTTACTGAACTGAACCCAACACGTGAGCCGACCGGTTTATGAAGCCCAACCCAAACTAAAAATGATAAAACACAAAAAGCTTTTTGTGCTTCTTTCCCCATTTCTCTTTCCACAAAACAGTGCTCTCTCTACTTTGATTTTGAACTGAAAAAAAGAAAAGAAAAAAAAAAAAGGAAAAAAATCCAAAGAAAGAAAAAAATAGAAAAAAGGCACCCATAGTGAACAGTAAATAATGCTCGGCACATGTTGGTCATGTGAAGAACGACTATACCTAAATTCATTTTTCTGTTATATATAGATATAAAAGAAAAAAATCAGGATTTCAAAAATAAAATCTTGTAAAAATAAAAAGAAAAAAAATCTTAATAAAAAAAATCAAAAAAATCAAAGAAAAGAAGAAGCATTTGGTCAAAAATAAAAAACATCTGGATATTAAAAGATAAAATTAGATTGCAAAAGAAAAAGGGTGGATGAAAAAAAAATAAAAAAGAAAAGGTCACGTGGGGTGTGGTCACGTGCTTGGACGACCACACCCGACTCCTTTAAATTAAACTTAGATGAACCAGGCATAGCGCCAAAACCTCCATTTCATAGAGACTGAGACAGAGAGAGAAGATGATTCTGAGAACACCCCCACCATCGAAGAAGAGAAGAGCGGAACCGGAAGTTGGAGAAACCCCTAAATCCGATCATGGTCACCAGCTCGTAATCTACGAGGACCCTCCACGTCCTTTGCCCGAAACCTCTCATCAACCCTCCGACCATATGCTCTGCACCTACCAATGTCGTCAAATGGTATCATCTCTCTCTCTCTCTCGTATCGCTTTCTTAATGCTTTTAGCGGACATGAGTTTCCAAGACGCCATAAGTGGAGAGAGAAATCAAGAGGAGGAAGAGAGAAGACATCACAGTGACAATGTAATGCGGTCTAGGATTTCTAATCCAACTAATCAATTAGTGGCTCCATTAACTAGATTCACATTGGACTTATAGCGAGACTAGCGCTTTGGATGGTACATAGATCAACATGGGTGTCCAAATTAGGATTCTCCTCCTTTCGTTTTGAATGATTCTACTAAATCTTGAACCCACTTATTTTTAACACGGCACCAGTAGAATAGGATTTTTATAACTATGTGCATGAAGCATTCCTATTAGAGGTCTATGGCCTTTATATGGAAACCCCCCCCCCCCCAAAAAAAAAACTCTTTTTTTGGGGGATAGGGGGAGAATTGAGTGCCACTCTGCTGCAAGGACGAGTAATTTCTATTGCTAATAAAGTAATTACCATGCTTTGTTCTTATGCTCAATTGAGTCGCTTTAGCAAGATCTATGGGTCAGTGTCCCATTTTGCAAACTCAACATTACTTCAAAATTTATGGTGCACCCAAACTTATATAGGCATCACCATGTCCATGTTTTGTTATTGTCAGACATGGTTCTTATACAGGACATGGTTAAACACTTTGTAACAAATAATACAGGTATTTTTTTATAACTTCTATGTGCCATTTTGTCCATGTTGTGTGGTGTTCTCTGTTGAGCATCTCAAATGCATAATCATTTTTTATCCTTCATTGCTTCATATGACGTCCCTGTTTACTTTTAGGTAAAAGCAGATTTTCTGGATGCATTAGAAAGTGCAGAGAAGCAAATTCATGATCATTAGTCGAGATTGCAGGAGTTGAACAACAATTTCGAGAAAGCTGGTGGGTTCTCTAAATATGGTGCATTTCAGAAGCGATTGTTTTATTATTTTGTTGTCCAACAGGTTTCTACAAGTAAGAACAGTTGGATAGCATGAAGCTGTTAACATCATTGATCCCATGACTTGATGTGCTATTAGTAAACAGTATTCCGACAAAAAAGTTCTTGTTATGTCTCCATCAAATGACAAGTAACAGGAAGCATCTGCCATTTAAAAAAAAAAAAAGATATGCTATGTGGAGTGTCTGGTTAGCATCTGTGGAGTATTGTATTTGATATGGACATGACTTTTACTTTGAAGTATTCGTGCTAGGTAGGGTGCATATATAATATATATTTGCATTTCTGATGTGGTAGTCTATCTACTTGTTCTTAGAAATGTTTCTTTTGTGAGAAATTTGAGTCTTTTGGCCAGTAACTTTATACTTTGCTCCTTATGGCTTATAATTATTATTTTATTTTTTCTTTATGTCTAACTATATATTTAGTTCCTTAAACAACGTCTGGGCATTCTCACTGCTGTAGTGTTTCCCTTGTGCCATCCTTATTTGGTGCTTCTTCCTTCATAGAGATTCTCATCGTTATGCACCTTTTTCCATGATAGAGCACTTGTATTGTTTGTTGTTTGTTTCCTTTTCTGTAATATGGTATCCTCAAGCTAGAAATTATAGTATTGTTAACACAGTGTTCTGAGCTGCAGAAATAGAGAGAAACAAATTTCGGGACCAGTTCCGTTATGCAGAACAAGAACTTGCCGCTTCAAAAGCACGTGAAACAGCATTGCAAGAGCAGGTTCTTAAGGAGGTTAATGATTATCAAGAGCGGTTTAAGAAACAACTGCAGTCATACAATGAACTTGAGGTACAACACTAATATACTGAAGAGGCTGCTTATATCCACCTTCTCCTTGCTGCAATCATCATTTGCACAATTCTTTACTGTAATCTGTGCACAAAAATTTCTGTCATAAAGTTTACTATTGTGATTGTTTCCTTAAGGTTTTTCTGCCTTTCTTTCATATTTTCGTTAGGGGGAAAAGAACTTTATTTAGACTCCATTTAAAACTTTCTGCTAATAATACAGCAGAAAATTGAAATGCCAAATCGAGCATCGAGAAGAACTCAATAGCTGTAATGACTGAATATGTAATGCACGATAATTTGTATTTGGTTGGTGCCCGAAACAATTATGTGATTGGGTAAAGTAAACATTTCAATAGTGGGGAATTTTTTTTTTCCTTTTAAAGGAAGGAATTATAAAATTGTAGTCAGGTTCAAGGAGAGTGAATGCCATCAGTTTGAATTTTGATTTCTCCTCTAATGAGAGTTGGATGCAAATTATATAATGTCACTGAATGACAATAACTTGTCACTTCTTTGACCCAAAAAAATAGTGCAATTTTCAGAATCCCAAAGCAATATGTGCATACTGTTTTGTTGGTTAATGGTGTGATACATCGCATTTCTTTTTGACTTGCTTTGCTGATGAAGCTGCCTTTTTGAATCAAAGCTTATCCAAGTCATCCATATCTTCCTCCCTCCCTTCATTGAAAGTGGTGGAGTTACTTGGTTGTTGGAAAATAAAAACTTGAAATCAGATGTAAAGAAAGCAAGCAATGTGAGTTTGCTGAGACGTTCAATGATCGACATTATAAAATTGGACATGGAAAAATTTTGTTGGTGCAACAAAACAATGTTAAAAAGTATTGTCTTTTTTAATAGCTCATGATACTGTGGTATATTAAAATTTTTCATTTCAATCACCGTTTTTTTTTTTTTTTTTTTTTTTTTTTTTCCCTCAATTGAAAGAATACCAGTATGCTTAACATTTTAATGGTGAATAGTATTTCTCATATATATACGTGTTGTGCTTAGTTAAATATATAGACAATGAGAAGTAATGAGGTTACATATACAGAATCTGATGTGTAAAATTCTTGTTGGCTTGAAATATGTATCATATACTACCATTTGGTCTCCGGTGATCGATGTGATAAAATGGCTACACAGTTGGTTTGATATTTCTTGTAGAAATTACGTTACTCAGATAAATAAGATGTGACGCCTGCAGAATTGCAGGGCCATGTTTCTTGTAATTTTTGTTCATGTAGATTTGAAAAATGTCTTTTAGACTGAGAGATGCAGGCTTGTTATAAGAATTTATAGGACTGATGTGATCATTGGAACAATAAAATTGAAGTGAACAGTATTGTGAATTTTGGGTGAATCTATCATCTTTTTGGAACCAGCCAGTGTGGATTTTGTTAGATCTGCATATTGGGTGGGACATTTTATTGATCAAAAGTGAAAAGGTATCTTGGTGGTGGATAGGACCTAGTTGTTGCGTTCTTCCTTTTTCTGGTGTTACTACGAAAACCAACATTTTAGGGAGCGATAATAAAAATATATGATGTCAAAATCTCCTATGCATCTTGCATCTTGATATTGAAACTTAGGTTCTACAGGGTAAGAGATTATTGTACAGATCCAAATTCTTTCAGAAGGGAGAAAAGGGGGTTGACAAACTTAAAAGAATTCTGAAACTTGTTTTTTTTTTTTTTGTGTCAATTACGGGAGAAAGGTAGGAGGCATGAATAGACCATTGTGGCACATGACTGTGCTTTCTTTGTTTGATTGTAGGTGATAAAAATATAAGAGTATTGGAGTGTCACTAGGCTTTGGTTGGCGGTGTCTTCTCATTTTCTTCTTTCCCTTTTTTATCTGAGGTTGCTTTGTCCTCCATAATTTTCCTTCTCTCTCAACAACTGTAGTCTTTGTTTATAAAAAGAATGATAATGCTTCTTTACCATGTCATCTGCTTTCACTAGCACCGGTTAGGAGAAAACAGTAAGAGTTTCAGCTAACTTTGGAAAGTAGATGGAGCAAATTATTGTGTTCAACAGGTTCTATATTTCCTGAAAGTTCTGGAGATCTTTATGTAGTGAGAAAGCTCATAATTGAGAAGCTTAAGATTGTCTAACTTGTTCTGGGTGTGAGGTGGAAGTAGATTTATAGCGATGGATCTGCTGAACTAATGGGATTCAAGATCTAATAAGTTTGAGTTGAAGTTTTTTACTGGGTCATTGTTCTAGGAGAACAAGGAGGGTTGTAGAGATACATTCTACTTATGGTGTTTTCTTTTGCAGAAGCCATGTGGAAGGGATATTGGCCTTAAAAGAATAGGAGGATTTTTGTGATGAGATTTTTTGCTTTGTGAAGAATTGACAGATTGGCTCCCTTGTTGGCGCATTGTGAATGGCACAGGGGATTTTAGAGTGGACTTTATCAGCAACTGATACAACTTGGTCTTGTTGGGCACAATGTTACTCATGTTTAGGGGTTTAGGGGTACTTGTTGAGTAAAACGTAAATGATTATTCTTTTGAATTTGTATGGCTTCTGTGGAGCAGAGGTGACAGTGACATGAAAAAAAAAAAGCCATTTCTTAGATTCTTGGATGTTCCAGGGAACTCCTATGACCAATGTTACTTTTGTATCCACTCCATTAGTATTTAATGTTGTCTTCTGGTGGCAATGACACTTTTTGATGGACTTTAGTTCCTTTGCAATAAGAAAGTAGCACAGCAACAATCACTCATTTTGGTCATCAATCAAAACATTACATTGTTAATAATTCTTGTGCAGTTTTGTTTCACTTCTTTTTTGTGTATCTATTGCTTTTTGGTTATTTCATTTCTTGAAGCATATGATTAAGTGTACTTCCTGCTTTGTATCCTAGTTGAAGTTTCAGCAAGAAATGAATCTTCGCAAGAATGCCGAGTCATCTGCCACTTCGTCTGAAGAGCAAGCCAGCCATTTAGCGAGAAAACTAAATGATAGCAATGAAAGCATAGAAAGGGAAAAAAGACGACTTGGAGATGAGCTTGAGCACTTGAAACGAGAGTCAAAGCTTTCAGTTTCAAGAGTAAATGCAGATGTAAGTAATTAACTTAATTGGTTTGTTTGTATGTTCTTTAAAAAAAATTAATTTTTAATTAACTTTTTTAGCTATCTTTAAGCTTGAGAGAATGGAATGTAGAGCTAAAAGTGCCGAGAAGGAATTAGAGCTGCTAAAGGGTCAGCTGGAAGAGCGTAAGCAGCAACTAGATGATGTAAGTAACTTTGACAGCTTGTCATGGTTTTAGGTGAATATTCTTTTGTAATGTTTAATCTAACACAGACTTTCCAGTTGAGGTTTTTTTTCTTTTTTTTTTTTTTTTTTTGCCCTCTCTCTCTTTTCTGGATAATAATTTAACGGAATTCCATGTTTGCTTGTATTTACATGAAGGACTGATGACAACTCTTCTTATCTGCATAAAGAAAAATTAAAAAAAAAAAGAAAAGAAAATAAAAACTACTTTTTTGTAATTAACTAGTAATGGTTGTACAATTTTTGACAATTGGTCTACTTTTTAGTCTTTGAATTGCAAATTATAGAGGTGCTTGTACCTTTGGTTATTTTCTATTTGTAGAGAATGGAGCAAATATGGCATGCACAATATTTGTGGCTCAATAAATTCAAATCACTGTATTGACACTTCTATTTCTTTTCAGTGTCCTGTCCAAAAGAATGAGCTGGAGAGAAAACTATTAGGTTTCACATCTCCATCTGAGGATGTTACTATGTCCACAGAGAATAGCATTTTGGTTAAACATCTCCGAGAGGAGCTTCGAAGCATTGTAAGTTTAATTTCTTGCAAGTCATTTCTCTTGTTCAGTAAAGTGGTACTTCCTTGCACAATAACAGTCACTTTATGTTGTTTCTTTTTTCTTTTTTCATTTCTTTGCAAAGCAACTGTTGTAACCGACTGGGTTTTGATGTTAGACTCATTTCATTTGATAGGCTGCCTAATGGACAAGCGAGGTTGGAGACTGGGGGGAGGGTGATGTGCATAACATATAGAAATTTGTGGACTAATGGAACAACCCCCCCCCCCCCCCCCAAAAAAAAAAAAAAAAATCTGACCATAGGGTAGATTATTTTTCCCATGTCATTTGCTTTTAAAATCTCATGATTGAGATGGAAGGTTGTAGCCAAGTGGACCGAGTAAAATCACATTTAAATGAGAGAAGATGAAAGAGCATAGAATATCTTCTGATAACACTCTTGATTTGGAAACAGTGATCTAGATTTCATGTCATGAAATATGGTTGGGTTTGATGTATGTTTAGCAGCCTATATGCATTGGATTTGCAGTGGATAGTTAGGGTCTGGGAAGAGTAGCGACAAAAAGAGCGAAATGCTATGAAATATCTGAGAAGGTCTGATTTTGTTTGTGATATCCAAGCAATGTGGTGGACATATGTACAATTGGTCTATCTTGAAGATGATGACATGTGTTTTTGCATGTATTGGAGAAGGTAGGGCTGTGCATGGGTAGGTTGGACACGCAACCACCAACCTACGGGCAAAATTTGTGGTTTAAAAAAAATCTCACATGCTTGGAGGCTGTTGGTGTCAGTTCAGTTGGACTGGCTTGGTGGTTAAGGTCAGTTTGGCCCTGTCGCATTGGTCGAATTGAATAATGGGCTGGGCTAGACATTGTATTAAATGAAAATAAAATACATCCATTCACATTTAACCCAAAAAGACATATATGTAAAAAGAAAAAAAAATTGGGCCACTCACATTAAAACTCTATCCCAAGACCATCAGCTGCATCAATAGGAAGAAAAATCATACTTGACAAAAGTTTTAATGATAATCCATGACTAGGAACCATCAAACAAATAGTCCAGATGAGAAAATCAATATTACAAATTTTCGTTGAAGCATTAAGAAAAGGCGTAATAAGTTGTGACATCATGCCATTACAAGCTTCAAATAGCTCTGTCCAACCATAAAAAAATGGTCATCACATCTTAAACACTTTGGCATTCTGCAGAAATACACAAATGCTCTTTTTTTTTTTTGGGGGGGGGGGATACTCGTTAAAAAAAGGTCATTACAAGCTTTATGAAAATGCTCATTTTAAACATAGGTTCTATAAATAATACAATCTCATGTAATTTGGAAAAGATTTAAACTTGACAGAAGACATAGAAAGCTAGAGTGCCAAGTGATTATCTCAAAATCCAAGACAAAAACCAACAAAATGGCAGTAATCAAACACAAAAGAACACCTTTTTATAGAACAAAAATACCCAGAACTAGAAAATTCGTGGAAATAGACGCAAGGCCTATAGGGATCAAGGTTGGTGTCACTGAATATTGTGGTTTGGATAAAAGGGGAATTCTTGCGACTAGTTGATTTTTAGATGACTAGTACAAACTACAAAGAAGTTCCTTGCAAGTTGGGATTGATATCACTTAAGGTGCCCTAGGAATCTAACAAAATCATTTTCAGGTTGGGGATGATAATAGTTAATAGAAATCTGGATTCAAGTTGATTCCTGTAGAATGTATTTGAAGATTTGTTTTATAGATAATAACATGTCTTGGATTTTCTTCACGCTAAACTGGGCTGAGGTTAGAAATTTTATGAGAATTATGCTGTAATTTTGAAGGTCTGGAATGTGAATGGGAATTGTAACACTGGAAGGCAGATGATGGGTAGTGTTAAAGAGCCTGTGAAGTCAGAAGATTAGAAAAGTTTTCATTTGTTCAAAGTTTGAAAATTTTGTGAACGTCCAACGCCTCTTAAAGCTCAGTTTTGTGGAGGGAAGTGTTCTAATTAAAACAACCAACTTAATAAAAAGAAGGTGATGTTATAGATTTGAGTTTTGATCTGGCCCATGAATAGGCCTCCCAATCCTCACCTTGAGCCTCAATCTGATATTGGTTTTTCTTCACATTGGTGATCACCCTGTGGATTTGTTTCAAGGTGGGCTTGCAGTTTTCATGATGTCAGTATTGATGGTACTGGCACCTTTACTCCCACTAGTCTCTTTAAATTGCCAAATTAACTCTAGATTTGCTTCAAGGTGCACTTCCCTTAAAAGCATTTAGCTCTGACACAGGCATGGTACAGATCTGAGACAATTTGGGATTGGTCTCGATGAAGCCCAATTTACAGCCCTAATGATAGTGTTTGCAATTGCGTATTGGTTTTTATTGCAGCAGAAAATTTTTGATGTTTATTTGTGTTTTCTTTATTATGGTTCTAATAATGGCATATGCTTGGAAATGGCAAATTTGGCGGGTTTGGTATAGGCACCCTCCAACCTGGTCCCCTCCATTAGGTTAGGGATGCTATCCTTGCTTCTAATAGGAAGCGAAATCCTGTCTTGGCTGCATTCCGATCCCCTTAGTGGTTGTTACGCTGATTGCTGATGATGAGTTTCATGATGGGTTCATTCTTCATATTTTTGACAATTGACGATAAGCACAGTCATAGCAACAGTAGATCCCAATCTTCTCTTCCTAATTCTGTAAATGCTGTAAATTTGGAGCAATTAACTGATCCCTTCAAAGTGCTTAATGAACTAAGAGACACAAAAGTTGTGAGCGAAACTCAAGAGCAAAAAAATAAAAATTGCTGTTTTTGGATGCTATGCCCTTTCTTTGTGAATAATATTACGTGAGGAGGAATGATGCTTACAAGGTTAGTGGATATGGTATTTCGGCTCAGATATGAAGCTTCATGGTGTTGGGCTTTCTTTTGTTTTGAGAACCAGGAGAATCATATGTTCTCTAAAAATTCTAGAAGTTACTGGGCATACAATAAATTAAATTCTTTTTCTGATCAGCATGTGGTGGGGCCATATAAATCCCATCCCTTCTTGTAGCTTGGTTGGGCTTGCTTTTTTCATTTTAATTTCCAAATCCTCCCTTAAATCATGGACAGTGTGCCAAAACCTGTCCCCTTGGGGCAAGGAGGTGACAAAAGTGGGTATGGTCAAAGTTGGCATACGTTGACGTTTTACCATCTACAAAGCATGGACTCTCACTGGGCTTGTGTGGAGGTAGTGCCCTATTGCATGTTCAATATTTTATTATTTTAGGTGCCTGACCCTTTTGCTGCACTCCTTGGACATGCCTAAAACTCTTCCAAAACAATCTTGAGTTATATCATATTACCATTGCAAATGCAATCGAAAACTTGTATTGTCTAATATATTTATAGGCTTTTATTGTGTATAACTATTGTTTATCTAATATATTTATAGGCCAACAATTGTAATAGTAACATATATTACTTTTGTTCTGTTTGCTGAAGCTGAAGTTACTAATACTATATGAAATACCAATAAATGTACATAAAATGGTACTGTTTAAGTGCCATGTCCTAGGCCTGTCAGGTCTTAGTCTTAACCTTTTTTCTTTTTTCTGTGCCTTTTTTCCATGTCCGTGTTCATGGGTTAACATTAAGTTTGACTGTGTTTTAGCTTTGCTATCGTTACTTCCTCAGTTCAGAATACACAGCTATCTCTGAAAAAAAAAAACTTTGCACATTTTCTCACGCATAGATAAAGTAGAAATAAACTTTTAACACTTAATACTTATTGACTTTGGAGCACTTCAAATGTCCAAAATAACCATTGCAATCTACAAGGGGACATCCTCAGTTGGTTGAAGCTCAGCCTTGAAATTCTGATGCTGGCAACATGTATCAGGATGATTAGAAGAAGCTTGACTCTTATTAAAATTAAAAGAAATTTTCTATGAAGGATGGAAACTCAACTCGATCAAATGTTGACCAAGATGTGCATGTACATACAAAAAATGTGACTAATATTTGTTTCATCATTTCGTATAAAGTGTTTAAGATTGGTTCTTATCAAAGACAAGGCGTTGTCACAGGTCTACTTAAATTAAGGATAAATTCACATGGACCAAAAAATGTTGGAGAGGTGAATCCACCACATTTATGGAAATCCTTTTTTTGACTTCACCGTTTCATTAATGACAATTTCTTCCCCACAGTGGTTTTAGGTCATTCAGTCAATTTTGTCTCCCACCCTTCCGGTCTCCACTAGCAATGCTCTTATATTAATATTAGCTTCCTTGTATGTTCCAGCAAGTGATGTTTTTGGATATCAAACCACATTGAAATTCAGGGAAATAACTTATTCCAATATTTCTGTGTTCATTGGGTGGAGTCTGAATTTGCTATATAAAAAATTTATATGCTCATCGCATTGCTTGTATGTTCTATAATAGCATTTTTTTTTTAATTACTTTGTGCTTACTTCCTTTTAGGAGTCTGAAGTGCAAGAAGCAAGAAAACTGAAAGAATCTCATGTGAACATTGAGCTATTGAAGGAGAAAATATTGGAAGAGAAGAGCCGCAGAGAAAGGGCAGAGTTGGAGTTGCTTAAATTACCAGAGCTCCAGCTGAGTGTGAAGAACTTGGAGGAAGAATTGTCATCTTGGAAGTCTGTGACCAAAGAGATTCCTGGAGCATCATGTCCTGATGATTTACTTTTGAAATTTGCAACTTTACAAAAGTATGTTTACAATTTTACTTAATGCTTTGATTAAATAAAACCAAGTATTTCATTTGTTTTCTTTGGTGATGGATGGACTTATGAGCAATATTTAGGTTAAAAACTCGTAGTTCTTAGAATGGAAGGTTGTTAGAATTATAATACTTTCAATGGCAGCGTGAGAAAATTTAAAGGGTCTTTTGTGCCCCTCCCGCCCAATTCCAAAAAAAAAAAAGGACTTGTGGGATTTGAAGTGGAAAAGTGCAGTAGTATTAATTTGTGATCGTGAATTTTGTAATAAGCTAGGAGGGGGCTTTATGAATTTCCCAAACTTATACGGTGAGTTAAGGGTGCTAATCTAAACCTGTTGTTTCTCATCAAAATGCAGGTTCATGAATAATCTTCATGGGAAAAAACTAATGATGGTACTCTTGTTAATAAGAGTGAGAGTGTTGTTTGGCAGAAAGCTTAAATTTTCTTTGTGGAAAGAATATAAAAATCTGCTAGCCCAATCTTTTTTCAAGGTTCCGTTACTGGACTACCTTTGTGTTGGTTGAACAAAAAATCCTACTCCTGATATCTCAAAACATCAAATTAAGACAACAAAGCACAACTTAAAAAAATGGCTCTAATTAAACTTTAAGATAAAATTAAATGCCTAAAAAAGAAAAGCCTAAATATAAGTGCACTAAGTAAATGGAAAATTGTTCTTAAAACAAATCCCTAGACATCTTAAGAAGTCATTTATCTTCAAAATTTTTGTTTGCCTCATGTATTGTGTCACCTTTTGTTGAAATGTTTATTAGGAATGTTTATTTTAGGAAAATAATTGTAATTATGATTGATTTGTATGATTAATTTAGTTCCTATTTTATGACTGTAAATTAGGAGTTAAATTAGGAGTAAATTAGGAGTTAGTTTCCTATTCTCTTCTCTATCTAATTGTATATATACGAAGCACATTACCTTTTATGAATAAGATGGAGATTATTCGGCTAGGTATTTTAAATCCTACCGATTCCTCATGGTATCAGAGCTTTAGGCTCATTTCTGGCATCAAAATCCTGTCGTAAGCTTTTATTATCTTGTTCAACCTATGTGATCTTCATTGTGCCTTGTTCTGCCTTGGTTTTGGTCCCAAAACATAGCATTCTTCTTCTTCTTGTTTTTCTCATTCGTTTTTCTGCAACATTTCTCATTTATTATTTCCAAAACAATCCACTATGTCTGGCACATCAAGTATGGGTGACCACACACTTGATTCTAGTCCAACAAAATCCTCTTCTTAAAAAACCACTCTCTTGACCCATGATAATCTCTCTACTCAATCAATCACCACCCACAAACTCAATGGAGAAAATTATCTCCAATGGTTCCAGTCGGTCAAGCTTTTCATGAGAGGACGAAGAAAGATCGGTTTTTTGACTAGAGTAATGCAGAAACCGGAGGAAGGTCCTGAAGTGATTGAGATCTGGGAATCGGAGAATGCCCTAATCATGTCCTGGTTATTAAATTCAATGAAGCCGTCAATTAGCAAGATGTACATGTTTTTTGCTACTGCCCAAGAAATCTGGGAGGCTGCAAAGGAGACTTTCTCAGATCTGGGAAATTCGGCTCAAGTTTATGAAATTTCTACGCAAATTTAGAATACAAAACAAGGTAATCTAAGTGTCTTACAATATTACAATACTTTCAGAATCTTGTGGCAGGAGTTGGATTTATTTTATGATTATGAATGACATTGTCCACAAGACAGTGCCATATTTAAGAGAATGATCGAAAAAGAACGTGTTTTTGCTTTCTTGGCTGGTCTGAATAATGATCTTGATGAGGTTCGTGGAAGGATTCTTGGTCGCGAGGTCTTGCCATTCACTCGGGAAGTTTTCTCTGAAGTCCGCAGGGAGGAAAACAGAAGGAACGTTATGCTGGGAAAGGAAACTCGAGAGACTCTTGCAACGGAATCATCAGTACTGGCAACCAAAAGCAATCGATTCTCTAATACCTCAAATGGAGGTAACGACACTCGGAATAAAAAGGGAAACAGACCCTGGTGTGATCATTGTAAAAAACTTGGTCATACTCGCGAGATTTGTTGGAAGTTGCATGGAAAGCCTCCTCATTTGCAAAATGGACAATGTAATCAAGTGACTAGTAGAACTCTTCAAACGGCTTCAGAAGAATCAACACCCGAAAGTTCACTAGTTTCCCTCAATAAAAAACAGATGGAAAGTCTCATGAAAATCTTGAATTCAACTTCTCTTCCATCTGCCTCTATTGCACAGAAAGGTAATTTTTCTCAGCCCTTCAGTGTGCTAACCGAGGATAAAACTCCTTGGATCCTAGATTCTGGTGCCTCTGATCATATGATAGGTTGTTCTTCACTCTTCTCCACTTATACTTCTTGTGCTGGTAACTTGAAAGTAAAGTTTGCTGATGGTTCATTAGCCACCGTAGCAGGGAAAGGGTCAATTATTTTGTCAAGAAATCTAACTTTAAAATCTGTACTTCATGTTACTCTGCTTACATGTAATCTGTTGTCCATTAGCAAACTCACTCACGATCAAAATTGTGAGGCTAAATTTGGTTCTTTCTCACGTTAATTTCAAAAACTGGCTTTGGGGAAGATGATTGGCAATGCTAAAGAGTGTGGAGGACTTTACTACCTTGAAAAGGAAGACTCAAATAGACAAAGTTCGGTTTATAAGTCATTTTCTATTTCTTTATGTGAAAATTATGTCATGTTGTGGCACTATAGACTCGGCCACCTTAGCTTTCCATATTTGAAAATTTTATTTCTATCTCTTTTCAAGAATAAAGATCCCTCTTCCTTTCAGTGTGAATTTGTCAATTTTCTAAACATCATCGTGTCCTTTTTCTAGCCCAGTCATATAAGCATTCCACCCTTTTCTCAATAATACACAGTGATATTTGGGGTCCTTCACGAGTTAGAAATTTCTCAGGGGCTAGATGGTTTATTACCTTTATCGATGATCATACTAGACTATGTTGGGTATATCTCTTGAGGGCAAAATCTGAAACAGAGCAGATTTTTAAAAACTTTCACTCAATGGTCAAAACCCAATCTCAAACCCAAATCCAGATTCTTAGAACAGACAATGTGAGTGAGTATTTCAAAAATATTCTTGGGGCATTTCTTCAAGGAGAGAGAATCATTCATTAAAGTAGTTGCATAAACACTCCACAACAAAATGGGTTGGCAGAAAGAGAAAACAAACACTTACTTGAGGTTGCTAGATCATTTATGTTCACCACCAATGTGCCAAAAACCTTTTGGGGGGAAGCTATTCTCACTGCCTCATTTCTCATTAATAGGATGCCTACCCGGGTTCTAGGTTACAAGACTCCTCTAGAAGTGTTTCAAAGTGTCTATCCAACAAACCGCCTAATTACCAATTTACCACTTAAGATATTTGGGTATACCTCCTTTGTTCATATCCATTCTCACAATCAAAGCAAATTTGATCCAAGAGCTGTCAAATATGTTTTCTTAGGATATTCACCAACAAAGAAAGGATATAAGTGCTTTGATCCAAAAATTAAGAAGATGTTTGTTAGTATGGATGTTTCATTTTTTGAGAATCAGCCTTATTTCACCAAAAACTCACTTTAGGGGGAGAATGTGACCACAGAAGAGAGTTTTTCAAATTTTTGGGATACACTTCCTACCTCTGAAAGTTTCACATTTGCCACTCCTACTCTTCCTTCAAACAAATCAAACTCGGTCAATCCTGTCAACTCTTACCCAGCTCCCTTTCCGGCACCCGTTCCTACTCTTATTCCTCTTTCAGACCAAGAAATACCCACTACAATCACTAAAGAAACAGAATTAAAACTCCAAAGTCCAAAATTACTTGTCTATGAGAGACAAAAAGGAAAGGAAAATGAAAGAATTCACACACGTGTTCTTCTCTCTGTTGTAGCTAATTTAGATTGGAAGATTTCACAACTATATGTCAAGAATGCCTTTCTAAATGGGGAATTGACAGAAGAAGTTTTTATGGATATTCCTCCTGGTTTTGAAGATGTCTCTGGTACTGATACAGTTTGCAGACTGAAAAAATTTCTCTATGGATTGAAACAATCTCCTAGAGCCTGGTTTGATCGTTTTTCAAAAACTGTGAAGAAACATGGCTACACTCAAGCTCAAACTGATCATATTTTGTTTTTCAGAAAGTCTCAAGATGGGAAGATCTCACTTCTAATTGTGTACGTTGATGATATTTTACTTACAGGGGATGATACAAACGAAGGAGAAAGAATGAAGAAGGTTCTAGCTAAAGAATTTGAAATCAAGGATCTCGGGCTTATGAAATACTTTCTTGGTATGGAAGTTGCAAGATCAAAGAAAGGGATTTATGTGTCACAAAGGAAATATATCATTGACCTGCTCAGAGAGACAGGTTTTCTGGGAAGTAAACCGGCTGATACACCAATTGAAGAGAATTACAAGTTGGGGTATAAGAAGAGAGAGGTCCCTGTTGATAAATGTAGATATCAAAGGTTGGTGGGATGTTTAATTTATCTGTCTCATACACGACCCGATATTGCCTATGCCGTCAGTGTGGTCAGCTAATTTATGCATGAGCCTTATGAGGAACATCTAGGAGCAGTTCATCGTATTTTGAGATATCTTAAGGGAACTTCTGGAAAGGGACTTTATTTCAAGAAAAATGATTCAAGGAAGATAGAGGCATTCATTGATGCTGATTGGGCTGGGTCAGCTAGTGATAGAAGGTCTATTACTGGGTATTGTACATTTATATGGGGCAACCTAGTGATTTGGAGGAGCAAAAAGCAACCGGTGGTAGCAAGAAGTAGTGTTGAGGCTAAACTTCGAGCTCTTGCACAAGGAATATGTGAACTTCTATGGTTAAGAAGAATTATAAGTGAGCTTTCACTTCGAGATGAGAATTCTATGTTGCTGTACTGTGGCAACAGGTCAACAATCAGTATTGCTCACAATCCAACTCACCATGACTGTACTAAACACATAGAAGTGGATAGACATTTCATTAAAGAGAAGATTGAAGAAGGACTTGTGTGTATACCCTACATTACATCTAAGGGACAACTTGCGGATTTCTTAACCAAAGGCTTACCACGAGTCAGATTTGAAGAACACTTATCAAGTTGGACATGATTGATATCTATGTTCCAACTTGAGGGGGAGTGTTGAAATGTTTATTAGGAATGTTTATTTTAGGAAAATAATTGTAATTATGATTGATTTGTATGATTGATTTAGTTCCTATTTTATGACTGTAAATTAGGAGTAAATTAGGAGTTAAATTAGGAGTAAATTAGGAGTTAGTTTCTTATTCACTTCTCTATCTAATTGTATATATACGAAGCACATTACCTTTTATGAATAAGATGGAGGTTATTTGGCTAGGTATTCTAAATCCTACCGATTCCTCACCTTTAAAGCATTTGTAAAAGAAATTGTAGGACAAATATTAAAGGTAGGATTGTGTGCTGTATGCTACCAGTGGGACTCAATGATTTTCTTGAGGAAGTTAAAATTCTTTTTTGTTGTTTCTTTGAATAAAATTTCCCTCTTATTATGAATCTGAGGGAAATCTTAAGGTTTAGTGTTTCTTGAGACTACCTATTTGTATATACAGCATCATGTGAAAGATTCTGCTTGTTTGAGTGGTGCAGATGGTGGGTGGAGTCCCATGTTGAAGTTTGTGAATTATAAGTCTTGTACTGTTGGTTCCTTTCCTTTTTATACCTTGAAGTTAATAATAGAGTCTTGAAGTTATAATTTTATTACTTTATTATTATTATTTTTTTTATTCTGCATAACAATTTGAAAATTTCCAGTTTTTAGCCTTTTGTGGCTTGTGGAGCATGAGTAGGTGATGTCAAGCTAAGCTGTAGTAGTGCTTATTGATTTCTCCTGGCTACCTCTTGCATCTGATAAAGGGAAGAATGTCTTAAAATGATTTCTTTGCTCCAAAATGAATTAATTGCACAATGTATGCTGCAAGTTCTACCTTTACTTGACAGTTATGGCTTATATGATTGCTTTATTGACTCTTCCCATCCATGTTGTGGCTGATTTCTCTAAGTTCTTGGAAAAAAGTTTATTAAGTTTGCTTTGTGGCATTCAATTGGCAGTAAAGTTGTTCTGTACTTTGTTGGCAGAAAAGTAATGCTAATACAGTGATGCACATGCTTCAATTTCTGGATATATGGACATCAGAGTATATGTGTATGCCATTGCACCTACTTAAATCTTGTAGTTTTGGTCTGAGGTTTTCTTGCTTTGTTGTGGAAGGGGGCACATTGCCCCCCCCCAAAAGATTCCTGTTTAGCTGTTCTAATTATTCTCTCTTTTGCTCTCCCATTGACTGAAGAGAAGTGATTGAAAGCATGGTAAAAGTTGGAGAGGCAACTGCCCGTATGAAACAAGTAGAGGTGGCTCTGGAAGCTTCAGAACTTGGCAAGCAAAATGCTGAAACTGAGGCTGCATTAGCTAAGGAGAAGGAAGAAGTACTGAAAGCAGAGATCATGCGTATTGAGATGATTGTAAGTATTAGAAAGGAGTCTGAGCAGCAAAATTTTAATCTTCCTATCACCTTGTTTTGAAAATTTTTGTCTTTCTATATATTTGTATTTTCCTTGGTATTCCATGTAAAATCCTTTTCATCACGTTACTTTGTTGCTGGGAATCCACATTAGGTTTTAGTTGAAGTAGGAATATTAGAGAGAATCAAGGTCTAATTTAGGTGGTGAGAACAGTGAGCAGCATTTTCATGCTTTCTATACCATGTCAACCACGATTTTTTGTTATTGGCAAGCATCCCAAGCCAATGAAGAAGTTGAAATTTCAATTTAGTAATGATTAAAAGGTATATTAGGCAGCCTAGAGAATCCAAAAGACGTGAAATTGTTGGCTGCCTAACATCCTGAATGGATTTTACTTTTATTGTAATTGTAATTTTTATAATTAGTTTGTGGATGCCAAGGAGGTAACATGAATGGGATATAATACACTATTTAGTAGTACAATCTAAAGAGGAGGAATTTCACTCTAATGGAGTGATGTTTGAGTAAAAAATGTTCGAAGGTGATTATCGAGTTCATTTAACCTTGACCAATTTGGAGATAATTTTGAAACAAATTAGCAAATGAGCTGAACTTTGTAATTAGGTGATGAATTTAATAATTCAGGGAAATTGGAGGCACCGAATGTGATGTTGCATCAGTCAGAAATTGACCATGGGCTTTTTGGAAATGGATGTTCGGTTATCTTCAATTTTGAAAATTAGCTCTTTTCCCAACAGGCCATGATGAATTTATTTTTCTTAATTTTTTTTAAAGAGGATATCTTATCTCCGTTTGTATCATTCTTCTCTCCCTAATACTACTTAAAAGCATCCATATGGACCAAGTAACTCATAACTATGGCCCAACCCAAGTAAAGTAGATAGATAAAGAGTATTGGTGATCGTTACTTTTATTCATGGTGGCTTAGTTTATTGCTTCCTAAGATTTATAATCATGTGCGTAATATTCATGGATATGCATGAACCATCTGGGTCTGATGTCTAACAGTTGGTTTTAGTGAAAGTATTGCCTGTGGCTGATATACTGGGAAATTCCCTTCTATGTTCTGTTCTTAATATGTTGACATTTACATTCTTTTCTGCTTGAGCAATTTACTTTGAGAAGCATATTATCATGTATGCACTTAGGATATTATCTTCTTCTTCCATGGTAGCGTGGGTTGTAACTTGGAGTTTTCCTTAGTTCAAACTTCATTAGCTGTCTTTCCCTTTAGGTGCAGTTGACTTCCTCGCTATCCCAGATCATTTTGTTGTGCTTTAGAATGATTTATGTACAGAAAAATACCTTTTTGTTGCAGCTTTCCTCCGTTACAGAGGACAGAGATAGCTTGAAAAATGCAATACATGAATCAAAGCAGAAGAATGAGGAAGCAGGAGACAATGTTGCCAATATCAATCTTATTCAGGTTGTCCTGATTTATCCTTATTTATTGTCCATTAAGTTGGTTTTTCCTGATGGTATGTGCTTGTTTCTTGGTATGCTTTGCAGGAACTAGACGCGTCTCTTACAATGAAAGAATCCTGTATTAAAAAGTTGGAGAATACTTTACGTGAACAAAAATACATAAATGATCGGCAACACAATGAAATAAAGTTGCTCAACGAGAGGCTAAATAATGAGGCAAGGATAATAAAGTCACTGGAGAGGGAGGGTGATCGACTTTGTTCCGAAATTTCCCTGTTAGAGTCCAAGGTATAGCTAGCAAAGAGGCAAATAAGTCTAGTGGAGATGTTAATTGTACATCAGGCTCTTTCCAATGCTTAAAAATTCTCTTAAGGGTGCCAGATATTGTCTCCAAGTTGACCCTTATTAGAGCTATATGCAGTCTGACAAATTAGTCAACAGAATTTGCTTGTGATCGAGTTTATTCCTTTGATGACATCACTATCCATTATTATTCATATTTGTTATTGGGAGAAAACCTGAGATTTGTCCGCGTAAAATTATTCCAGGTGTGGAGTTTAACCAGCTGGCTTAGCATGAAACACGTATCAAGGATAATAGGACTAAAGTTAGTGTCATAGGTACCTGTTTCAACTTGAAGAAACATAAAAGAGGGGGGGGGGGGAAACGATGACTGTGGTTGTATATTATTTTAGCCGAACCTGGTAACAGGGATACTGGTTTTGAAACCATTATGCTCAATCATGGTTTGCTGGTGAAGTAGGGGCCCTCCTGTTGACTGGATATACTTTTAATCTGACATCCCCAACAAAAAAGGGAAATTAGCTTTAAATTGGAAACCTGGATCAATACTCAGATTTTGCCCATTCCTGTTTCTTTCATTGCTTGCAGGGATCTTATTTGTATGGAACTGTTTTGATAAGCAGGTGGTTTGTATGCTTTTGTTTTGCTAGACGTGGTTCAATTGACAAATTTGTCCTTGCATTGGGATATTTATTGTTTTTGTTGGACTTGAAAAACATTAATCATAATAGAAGTCAAGATTCATAATGAGTATTCCTTGATGAGGAAGTGCAAGATGGGATGCCAAGCTTGCGAGAAGTCTCAAAAGACTTTTTGGAGGATTTCTATATTAGTGATCCTCCCCTTTTTATTGCTTTTCCTTGTCATTATTAGTTCTCCTTCATTGTATTCTTAGCTAATTTTGTCTCTTGGAACTTTTACTTTAGCAAATCTCAATGATAGGAGAGCTATGGAGTTCTTATTCCTAATAAAATTTATTGTAAGGGATGAACCCTTCTTTTGGAAAATCCAGTAGAGTTTGGGACCTTGATAGCCTTGGAATTTTTTTTTTCCTTGTAATTTTCAATTAGATCATCGACCTTCCAATTCTCCTCTACTTTTGTTGATAGAAGTCATTTTAGAGCCTGAGCTTCAATTGTTTAATAGCTAGCTCAATGCTTTCATTTACCTCAATTTGGTTATAAATCAGATGATTTTGATTGAGGCAACTATCACCTGTCAATTTAAGAGTGGTTTTAATTTGTTTCTAGTGAAGCTGCTTTTGTGGTTTGTTTTCCCTGATGTAAGTAAGTAAAAAGGCACAATCTGCTTGTCTTGAGGGTGAATTTCCGATTTTGTTAGCCCCTGCCCTGCCCTACCTGTTACTGTTAAAGGTGATTCACTTCTGCACAAATTTGGTTTTGTTGCTTAAGTGGTTTTAGAATAATTATGTTGAGCTATACAAAATGCTGATCAAGTTTCTTCTTTGAGTATGTGCTTGTCTTTAGGAGTGACTATGTTAGTGTTCCATTCATGTATACTATGGTATTTCTGACTTGAACTTGTTCTCATACAGCCTCATGTGTATACATCATGGGATATTGAGACCTGGGCTGCATGACTTGTCATCTCATTTATGTTATGTGGTTATTTTGATGGTGATCTTGGCTTATTGCTTGATTTCCTAACGAGGCTTGTTTTTGGGAGATTTTAGAAGATATTTTGAAAGTTGAAAATTGTTATTTCATATACCTGCATTTGGTGAGTTTGGGCATGGAGTCCTCTATACTTCAAAGTTCCATGTTTCAGAAAATTATGTGCAAGTATTATATTATTCAGTTCCATACTCAAAGCTGTTGTTTTTTTATTCTTTATCTACTGTTATTCATAATCTAATTAATGAAATTTTCTGTTGGTTTTCATTGTACAGTTGGGTCATGGGGATTTTTCGGCTACAAATACAAAAGTGTTGCGAATGGTTAATACTCTCTCTGTTGACAATGAGGCCAAACTAACAATAGAGGCATTGCGAAATGAGTTACAGAAGACAAAGGAGAAGTTGCAGGCTGTTGAAGAATTAAAAAGACAATCGGGTATTGATGAAGTATTTTCTTCTTGTTTGAAATACTTAAAAATAACAAATATAGAAACCCAGCCAACAACTAAGCCATGTGCATAGGAATTGCAGTGGATGATTGGGGTTCTTGTTGACCCTGTGAAACTTTGATGGATGTACTCTGTGTGGGGTCAATAATGCAACTACCATTTTGGTGCACCAAATGGAAGAGAAAGTCACCATTGAGAGGCTAGTGTGAACCATAACTCTGCAGTAGTCACAGATGAGGGCAGAAAAGTTTATCTCCCCTGGAATCTGTGCTACAAATTCTTGGAGTTATGAGACTTGTGATATTGCTATTTTATGACATGTCGGAGTTAATTTGGAATAATTTTTGGGATTTTGATGAGTAGTTAGAACCTCTTTCTATAATTTTTGTTGGTCAATATCTCATCAGGCATATCCATTCTGATGGTTGGATCTTCAATTTATTTCTGCATGATCCTTTTTTCACTAAACAATTGCATAGTGCTTTTGTTTCCACTTCTGATTTGTTGTTTGTGTCTCAATTAGTGGATTCTGGGCAACTTGTGGACTCCTATATGCATTTCAAGGAGCAAATCGCAACCCTTGAAAAACGAGAAGAAAGGTAAGTCATTTTGAGTGTTATTATTATTAAGATAATTCAGCCAAGTAATGTGTCCTGCTTATACGTGTTCAGACATCGATTCCCTTTCTTTTTCTTGTTAGCTCCATCTGAGATTTCCCTTCAATGATTGTGATGAGGACATATATGTACTTTTCTGCTTCATGTGGTGTAGAATCTCAGGATTCAGTTTTTCCACATTAATGGATGAGTCCCTTCTGTAACACTTAGAGAAATCTTGATTCTGCAGCCTTGCTTTCCCCTGCCTCAATAGATTGATGTCTCTGATTCATTGAAACAGATACAAGACCGTATTTGCAGACAGAATTTCAGTTTTCAGAAGGGCCTGCTGTGAACTCTTTGGATATAAGGTACTTATTTGTATGCCTAGTTCATTTTCCTTTTTCCATAATGTTGTATAAATTAACTTTGTTATCACCTGATTTAGCTTTATTGTTGGGCTGAGAATTTCTTCATGGTGCCTTGGTTTTCTTATTTCATTAAGTATAAAGGTTTTAACTTTTTTAAAGACTCATGGTGTATTGTTGTTTTCATGGGCTATGAAGATGTGATCTGACTTTAGCTGCTTAGTGTCTGCAAAATTGGTAGTTAATTGGTACTTACTGTTTTTTATTTATTTTTTCCTTTTCTTGTTTTCCATTCTTAATAATCTCTACTAAAGTTAATACCTACAGTATATGGATTTGCAGAAGTGATAGCATGGTAGGACTTGAGATCCATTAGCATGGGTTCTTTAGAATATGGTGGTGCAATTTTGCTGGAAACAGTAATCCTTGTCATGGCGCCTACTTATGGTCCTAGTTTCACTCTATTTAAGATCATTGTGTTATACTGGCTGCAAGCTCCCCATGATATCTGTAGTCTTTACATGTATTCATGTGTCTTTGGCATTATTTTTCCATGCATGTTATTGTTGAACTTAGTTATTAATCTTTCCGTGCCTATTCCATAATCTTCGACCTCGGTATTCACAGAATTTCATTTCTTATAGGCTCATTTCTTCTTATCAAATGTTTTCAATCTTTGAAGGATCCATTATATCCCCCCTGGGGGGGGGGGTTTAGTGGCTGATCACATATACTTATAAAAGAATGTTTTGCACCAATATTCATGGCTGGTTTTGCCTGCTTTCTTGTTGAAATATACATTTTTGGTAGAGATTATTTTTTGCCAGCTCCTTGGAATCTTTAGATTTACTCGGGATGTTTTAACATACAGGACCTGTTGATTTTTCCCGCTTTTCATGCTGTATGCGATTGCAGTTGCTGTCTGCTGTCTTTTCCTAGCGATTAGTTTTTTGCAGGTTCAAATATGTATGCCAAAAGCAATACACAAAAAACCATTAGTGTCTGTTAGTTTGGGTATAAAGATATTCTGGGTCAACTCTATGGGGAGATTGTAGCTAGGGAGGAGAGCCACCCCTTGCGTGGCTTAACCACCTCTTGACTCGAAGAAACGAAAAAAGGAAAAAATGAGAAGTTATGTGTTGTCTTGCTTGCCCTTGTACATTTTTTATTAGTTGTTTGGATGCCAAAACATGAATGTTTTAACTGCCCCATTTTATTTAATTTCTTGAGATGTGATCAGTAATATTTCAATCCCCTTTCTTGGATCTGATCAGGTTTGGGTCTTAAATTTACAAGCTTTTCTATCCTAATGAAATGCCATAACTTATTTTTTGTTTTTCTCTGTTGACAATATTGGGCAGATTGTAATGGATGATCACCAACGTCCCAATGGAATTTCAGTAACACGTTTCACTCTGCTATCCATTTATGCACAAAGTGATGATGAAAAGCTTGAATTTGAATATGAATCAGGCCATGTAACCATTTTGGTAAGATGGACTTTTGCTAGATTTGTAATACAAATTTATATTTGAACCTACAGAAAGTGAGTCCATTTTGTTTTTCAATATTATAGTCAATGTGCTTCCTGTCTTATATCTGGTGATGATACAAAGTTGAGAGTCTTTGAACTGGTAAATTTGCTCCTTAAAGAAAACAAAATGGCGTGACTCATTTCTGGAAGGTCCCATGCCAAAATTTTCCTTTTAAAGCGTTTTAATTAAGAATTAATTTTGAGTAAGATCCATTGGCATCGGTCAACTAATCTTTTTCCTTGTTTATCAGGCAAATGATTATTCCTCACAGCCTGAGATATCCCATCAGGTATTGAGCCTAAATTCTTCAAGCACATCAATTTTTCATTGGGATGTTGTAGATGGGTGTGTTTTGTGTGTGGATCACAGGCGTGCTACTCTTTAAATTTAAGTGGGTAGTCCTGGGCAAGCAATGAGGATGAATTATAGTAGTTCTCGTTGTATCTGAGCCCCAGCAATAACAATAGAGTGCATCCCTGTTATGTAAAGCACAACAATAGTGTGCTTCTGCAATTGTATGTAATGTGTTTCTTCATACTTATTTAGTTGATTGTTGAATTAAAATGGCTAAAAATATTTTGAACTTACTGGAATGGTTACATATTTATGAATAGAAACGTGTGAGACCAAATAACGCATTCTCTTCCGAAGCATGCGTTACGTTTCTTGCATTCACAGTCTGTTTTTGCACTATCCAGTTGCCTGGTTATGTGAAATATGCAAATTCCATATATTAAGAATGCTAAGAGGAGAGCACTAAAAGAGGACAGCCTTCTAGGATATTGCTGCTGAATCTCTCTCTCTCTCTCTCATTTATTCTGTTCTGCAGGTGGACATATTTATTCGGAAGATGAACTCAATTCCAGCTTTTACTGCCAATCTTACGGTGGAGTCTTTCAACCGGCAAACTCTTTCTTGAGGTGTCTTAACTTTCCTGCTGCCTACGAGCAAATTATTTTCGCTATTTTGCAATGTGAAACCTCGTTTGCCACTTAATTTTTGACTGTTATAGATGGGGTTTCATTTCTACTAAAATATAGTCTTTTCCTATAAATTGAAATTAATTACCATTAGATCTTCTGCACCAATTATAATTCCTCTGCCCTTTGCCCAGAGATATGCTCATTAAACTTGTAAAAGTGAAGGTGTCATGAAAGCCGAATGTCAAGTGCGTTGCTGAAAAATAGAAAGAGCTACGGGGCATATCGGAAAGATTGGATTGAGGAGTTATGTACGGATATAAATTTAAAAATTAAAAAAAATTTTAAAACAACACTAGATAAAAAGAAATTCCATTTCTAGCATCCACATATCGGGTTTTCAAAACCCGATATACACTGTTCTCGGGTTTTGAAAACCCGACATGAACGATACTGTTCAATGTCGAGTTTTGAACACTCGACATGACACTGTTTATCTATTTCACATGTCGGGTTTTCAAAACCCGACATGACACTGTTCACGTGAATAATGCACGTTGAGTTTTGAAAACCCGATATGTGGGTGTTAGAAATGAAATTTCTTTCCGTTTAGTGTTGTTTTAAATTTTTTTTTTTTAATTTTTAAAGTTATATCCGTACATAACTCTTGGATTGAGATTTGATTATTGGAACTTCAGTTTTGCAGAAAAAATTCTTGAGGACGAATCACTCACTACCTTGGAAGTGAATGACATGAAATTTTCTAGTATCATCCAATGTAAAGATGAGTTGAACCATATGATGGTTTTGTTTGTTGATCCATGCATCAACTATTATTCCAAGGACTTATTTGTCCGTACGATTTACAATTTTAGCTTGCAAGAGGATTTTGAAAAACATGTGGAGTCTCTCAATGGAAGATCCGTTGGTTTCAATTTATATATACACTCATGTAGTGCTTCATTATGCAATATTTGAAGTGTATAAATTTTTCTCTTATAACAGAACACTTTTGTGTGTTGTTACTGCAGGTGGAATAATAAGAAGCTGTTCAGCCTCACAGACATTTTGTTGGCTTAATGGTACCATTCTCCGTATCCCTCAGCTTGGACAGGGTTCAGTCTTAAAAGCCTAAAAATTCATGGAAACTTTGAACAAAAACTAGGAGATTGTATTTTAGAACCAGAATACCTAATCAATTAATTTCATCATATGGAACTTAACTTCATGTTCTTGTAGAAATGGAAGTAAAAAGAGATTTTAAAGAGAATAGTTTAGTGATCACAACCTTTGAATGTTGTGATCGGGGTTCAAAATCTTGTGTAATCAAAGGAAAAGAAAGAAAAGTAAAAAGAGGTAGAGAGGTATGAATTGTAATCCACCACTGGTGGGCCAATCTAGTGCCTTCTTGGGTGATGTGATATTGGGCACTAATGCTAATTATTGAGAGATATTGCTGGTGTTGAATGCTGTTCACCAGCAGAATCACACGAGAGAACTCCAGAATGTGATTGCCATATCTTTGGACGATATTTTTTTTTTTTGGTGCCCATCTTTGGACGATATTCAAGAAAGGAACCACGCTGTGCAATTGAATCTACTCCAATCTCAGTGATAAGACATTAAGATAGTCAAATATTTTATAAGCAAAGATTATTTCACTCATGATAGCACACCCTTATAATAATTTGGGGAGACTGCATGAGATTTTGGACTCCTGTGTGCCTTTATATGCCTTAATCTTAATCTTCAGGTTTATTTGTTCATCAGGCACATAATATGAAATTGCACCCACGAACGAGTGGCCTAGTGAAATGGATGCTAGGGTTCTTAACCAAACACTCATATTCGAATCTTGAGAATGAAAAAAATTACGATGAGAGTTTCTCCCTATAGAGGATTTGGCAATAGTTCAAGCCAGATTAGTCAGAATATGATTACGATACCAGTTGGTCAAGTATTAGGAAAAAAAAAAACATAATATGAAATTGCTCATAACAATAAACCTTCTGGACCAATTAGTTTAGGACAAATAGGCTAATATTCTGTCACTGAAGATGCTTGTGGTGATACCCAGAATGAGCAGCTGCACTAGTGCCCTCCACAAATGATGTCTCAGATGAAGATAGCTGAGAGATTTGTTAGATATGCAGAAGTGGAGTGCTAATTTTCATTTCTTTGCAATTGTCAGTTCTGGTGGCACAACAGAACCAATAGTGACAGCAAATTGTCATGTGGAAGGGTCATTATTATTGTATTTCTTCTCGATACAAGCAAGCTAAAGAGACCATACGACGAGCAAGGAAAGCTCAAATTCAGTGCTTGAAGCATTTCATGTGAGAGTGACCTTTTGATGGCAAACGTCCCAAATTTTGGGCCTTTGGAGTGTACTTCTAGTGGTGTGTACATTAGTGAATCCAGTTATAACTTTATCTGTTTTGATACTTTATTGATTGGTATTTGGAATCATATTCTGACTAATTCAACTCGAACTACTATCATACTCTCTATAGAGGAGCTCACTTAACTAGTTCTTTCTATTCCCAAAATTCAAACCCAATTTTTGATTAAGCAATCTATCATTCTTTCTACTAAACTAACTGTTCATTGTTAATCAAGTTATATGACTTTATGAATTCCTATTTTGGAGATGATACAAGGAATCTATAACATAACACATCATATGATTAAAGACCACGTTACGAGGCTAAGGAGCAACCGCGTTCTGTTTTGATACGCATGACATGTTTTAAGTGTCTCATGAATCCTCTCAGGACAAGGTCCCTCCAAAATTAAAGGTCAACTTGTTGAATTTGTACTCGAAAGAGAGGTGATCAATGCACCAAAGAGGCACAAACAGGGCCATCATGTTTTGCAGACACATGTTGGACAACGACAAGAAACCAAGCCTCTCTGATTTTGGTGTGGCCATGCACTATGAGGCGTGTTTGAATTTTGAACCCAACTCCGGACTGAAATAGGAGAAGATACCTCTAAACTTGAAGATGAGGTCGTTGGGTTAAAAGGGTGGTACCGACATCGAATTTATACACAAAAAGAGATGGCACCAATCGCCTACAGACTTAGTGTCGTGGGGAACCAAGATCTCTAATTCGAGTTTTAAAAATAAAAAAATAGGTGTTGAGAGAGTTAACCCATAAATTAGACTCTATATCTATTCGAATTGGATTAATCGAATTTCTGGATATTAGTGATAAAATTAAAAAAAAAAAAAAAAGAGAGAGAGAGGTTATCAGTGCAGCCATCATGTCCAAGGAGTGCAACCGTGCTAAAAGGGGCCCAGGAGCCCCACCAGCACAAGCATTCCACACACTGATCCGACTCAAACCGGATAATTTAGATCCATTTCTTTAGTTTATATTTTTATTTATTATTTTATTTTAAAACGCTATTTTGGGTTTTCCTATTTAAATATAGTATTTTTTATTATAATATAGTTTTGAATAATAGACTTTGAGTTCTCTCTCAGCCCTAATTGTATTTCATGTCTGGAGGTGAATTTCCCTTCTAAGCTTTAAGATTTATACCGAACAAATCTCACTATCACCTTCCGTTATGTGTCGATTCTGATACAACCAGATATTATTTCCATATTTTGAAATACTATATCAAAAGATTTTACCGACTGAATTTGACTTTAAGGCAGTGATTCTATCACATAAATATGATCAATTGCCACCATTCACTCTCCATAAAGTTCTCATTTTGCTTAGCTTTTCCATTTACCAAAAGTGATCACTTTAATGGAGCACTAGTAAATTTGTTGACCCTTATGCTTCTTCAATTAAAATATTTTTAACTTTATGGAGAAAATTGAAGAACAAATCTTGACATAACGGTGGAGTTACTCTTTTAGTAATTTGGATCACGGGTTTGAAACTTAGAAACAGTTTCTTTGCAAAGATACAAGGGAAAAATTACGTACACTCACCATTTTCCTAGTCCGTATTAAATCGAAGAACACTTTGTATATCGGGTGAACTCTTTCTTTAATAAATAAAATTGTCAATTACTTTTACTATTGTCAAAATGTATGCAACTTCAATTTTTTACCATATTAATGTGATTTGTAGGTTTTTATGGCATCTAGTGGCTTTAGGAATTTGATTTTCTCTTGAGAGTACCAAACTTCCAACTTTGCATGATTAAATATTGGGTAGATGATGCATTTTCATTTCCTTATGTTAGTAAGTCCAAAGTGGCATTGCTTTTTCCATTTTGTTTATTTTTAACTAATATTTTAATGCTATTTCTCACGTGTTAACTATGATATTCAATCATATTAATTTTTTAAATAGAATAGAAGAGTTTGACATATATTGAATTGTGTGAAATTTGAAATGATATAAAAAGGATTTAGAAAGTAGTTAAACATCGGTATCCATTAAGTAAAATCTCGAATTCGAATTTTGTGTACGGTAAAAATAGACGTTTGATGAGATTTTATAATATGATTTGATTTATTTTTTTCTTAAATTTTTATTGCCTTGATCATTGTTTGATGGGATTTTATTATCGAACTTAATATTTCAAAACGTTGAGACCTGCGTTTTGATTATTTGAGATCAAATGCATTTATGACCAATATAATTTTACAAGATTAGTCTGAGTAATAAAATCCATATGAAATTATGAACATGACCATTGGATTGATTTTATATGTGAGATTTTAGAGAGAATCCTAAATTACAGATATTTCATAGATTTTAATATAGTTTAGCCTAATCAAGATTACATGATCATTGGATTTTGGTTAGTCAAATTAGGATTTCATTACGTGACTATTGGATGAATTTAATTTAGGGAAATCTGCTATCATCAAGAATGAATTTTACAAATAGAAAGGTGAAAGTTCACAATGTGAAAAATTAAGACGATGAAATCAATATTTTGGTTATAAAAGTTGTTTTATATCAATATTTCTTTTGTTTTTTTATTTTTATCTTGATTTGTTCAGTCGAACTTAGATAGAGTATTTTATATTGGTAATACAAATATTCTCGTAGGAACGACACTTGTTTCTCACTATATACAATACTCGACTAGGGTATACTTGTCAAAAATCTTGATAAACCAAAATTGCGTGATAAATTTTTGATGCCGTTATCGGGGATATTCTTGTATATCAATCAAAATAATCTTGTCTGAGATTGGACATTATTTTCTTTATATTTTTGTTTTTTTCTTGTTCTTGGTAAATAGGTTATATAGTTTTAGGGTTTTTCATATATTTCTTGTTTTTGTTCATATAAAATTAGGTTTTTCTTGGGTTTTTGCAGCTGTCTGAAACCGATTTAGGAGTTAGAGTTAAACGACCACTTTTTTGGAGGATTTCAGCCTACTGAATAAAACCCATAGTTTTAACTATGGGCACCACCTTATTTTAGCTAAATTCCTTTGTTTTTATGATATTTTCTATTTTTCTTTGATTTTTTCGTGATTTTTAGAATTTTTCAACTACCTTTTTGGGTGTTTTTTTATATTATTTTGCTGTGTTTTTATGATTTATACTTTTATCTAGGTAATATAGATTAGTGGTTCTTACATGCTATTTCAAAGATCAAATTTTAGACTATTTTTTGTGTCCGTTTAGTGCATGCTGTCATCCAAGAGTCTTAACCTATCTAATTTTGATTCTAAGATAGAGAGGACTTTCGAATCATTCGTAGACAAGTTATGGAAGTTAAGGAAGAACATACATTGGCCCATGGGAATAGAGCGATGAGAGAGTATTCGATGGTCAGACTTCAAGACATTCAAACTAGTATCGCGTGACCCACTATGGAGGCAAATAATTTCGAGTTGAACCCGAGTCTTATTGGGACGGTGCAAGTAGATCAGTTTGGTGGAGAAACTTTCAAAAATTCATATAACCACTTGAAAAATTTTCTGGAGATTAATGACACATTCAAACTAAATGGAGTCAGTGCTGATACTATCAAGTTAAGATTATCCCCTTTCTCTCTTAGGGGAAAGACAAAGGTATAGTTAAACTCTTTTCCTACTAATCATTTTACTAATTGAGAAATTCTTTCTCAGATATGTTTGGCCAAATATTTTTCATCTGATAAGATAGTTAAACTATGTAATGATATTACTAATTTTAAGGCAGTTTAAGGTTGAGTTTTTATATAATACTTGAGAATGGTTTAAGAATTTGATTAGGAGGTGCCCATATTATGGTATTCCTAATTAGTTGATTTTGCAAACTTTTAATGGTAGTTTTTTAAATTCTATCAAAATTACCATTGATACTGTGGTAGGGGGTGCTTTTATAAGCAAGTTATATGATGAAAGATGTGCAATACTTGATGATATGACATCTAACATATATGACTAGTCTAATGAACATGATATTCCTAGGCAGAGGCCTGGTATGTATGAGGTTGATAGTCTTAGTATGCTTAATGGAAAAATTGATTTTTTGATTAACTGCATGAAAACTAATCAACTTAATATTGTGTCTAATCAAATCTTTTATTGTGATTCGTGTCGTGATTCTACTCATGTATCTTTTGAGTGTCCATAGGAGCGGCAAGCGAACTATGTTTCTAAATTTGACAGACCACAAAACAACCCGTATTTCAATACATATAACCCTGGGTAAAGGAACCATCCTAACTTTTCTTAGAGTTAAGGAGTACCACCACGACCAAGCAATACACAAAATTTTGTTTGGGAAAATCAACAACCAAAGGAGAGTAGGCCATTATGGAAGATTGCAATTGAATGCTTGACAACTATGAAAAGTGAAAGAATTGAGAGTTTGACAGCAACGACAAATGAAAAAATTGAACGCTTGGTAATAGCAACAAATAAAATGTTTGAGAGATTCAAAAATAAAATTAATCAATTAGCTAATATCTTTCATTCTCGTGTGTCAGATAGATTGCTGACTAATACTGAGAAGAACTCTAGAGTGTAGGTAAATGCAATCTCATTGAGGGATGAAAAGGAATGGTAGTAGGTTCTAGATCTATCCTAAGAAAAAGAGGAAAAGCAAGAGGAAGAAATCAACTAGCCTACTGATGAGAAGATCAAGACATCAGAAACAAAACGGGGAAGTTCCTTACCTTTGAGGAGTATAAATCTCATGTTTCTTTTTCTGATCGTTTTTTACGTGCAAAAGCAAAATTTGAAAAATTTGTAGAAATTTTTAAGAAATTGTGCATTAAAACTCCTCTTTAGGATGTCATTAGATAGGTGGCAGTTTATTAAAGTTTTCTCAAGGATGCGATTAAAAATAAGAAGAAGTTGGATAAGGGTTCAAAAATCAAGCTTATGGAGAAGTGCTCAACAATTTTGCAAAAAAAGATGCCATGAAAACTAAAGGATTCAAGGAGATTTTCTATCACTTGAACAATTGATTCTTCTGAGTTTTCTGATATTTTGTGTGATTTGGGTGTTGGTATTAATTTCATATCATATTTTGTATTCTTAAAATTAGGGTTAAAGGATTATCGACATACTAATTTTTCTCTATAATTAGCTGATAAGAGTATAAAATATCTAAGAGGTATTGTCGAAAATATTTTAGTTAAAATTGATAAATTTATTTTTTTTATTGATTTTGTCATCTTGGATATGGATGAGGCAGAGAGTACTTCATTGATTTTAGGTCGACTTTTCCTAAACACTACACGTGCTCTGATTGATGTTTTTGCTAGGAAGTTGGTTTTGAGAATGGATGACGAAAAAATTGAGTTTAATGTTTTCTGTCACATGAAAAATTTTTCTAAACAAGAGATTTTTAGGATTGAGTGCGATAAAAAGGTTTCTGAACATGATATTGATATCTTTCATTCTAGTGATCTATTGAAAATTGCATTGTTAATTCCTTGCATGTCAAACATGATTTTCTAGACAATGAATATGCAGATACATATGCTGATTTAGGTATGAATTTCAATGATTTTAAGTCAAAGTGGAGGTTTCATGCAGGAAAAGAAAGGAAATTGCAATTTAATAAGTTGAAGAAAGAATAAGAGATGTCTGAAAAATGTTCGAATTGAGAAGGAAAGGATAATAGCATGACAAGATGTTACGAATTGTCAGATTGTGAAGATCTATAAGCTGGGTTGAAGTAAGAAAATTGTGTTTAGCCGAAGACAAGAAAAAATGCATTTATTGGGAGGCAACTCAATATTTTGATAGTTTTCTTTAATATTTGTTTTTATTGATTTAATTTAAATTTCAGTTTTGATAATATTTTATAGGTCAATAAACAACCATTTATATAAGAGAAACAGAAGTTACTGAAGAGGAGATTGAGAGTTCACCGACTTAATTAGGGGAGTCTTCTATTCTCTTCTCTTGATTTTAATATTTTATTTACATTGCGGACAATGTTTGATTTAAGTGTGGAGGGTATATTTTGATTTTTATGAACTTTATTTTGCCTTATTTCATTCTGATTTTAGGACTTTTTTTAGGAATATATTTTTTTTTAAATTGAGTTTTGATAAAATTTTTTTCATACCAACAAAATTTACTTGTATGTTATTTGTTTTGAATTGAGTTGCATGATAAATGGTTGGTACTAGTAGTTATTTGATACATGAATGACTATTCATCTTTTTTTGATTGATTTGAAAGATAGAGTATGCAAGATTTAATATCGAATTTATGTTAATGAGGACTTGAAACTTAAAGAGTAATTTTTTTTTTTGCTTTTATCATTTTTCTTATTGAGCGTATATCACACATGATTTGGTCAATCTAGAATTTATTTTGTTATACATTTTGAGACTACATTTTTTATTTTTATATACCAAAATGATCAAAACACTTAAGTTTATACATTTTTTGTTTTCAAAAAATATCATCCCAATTATTTTATATCCCTTAGTGAATCCATTTGAATCTAGACCTTTTCTTTTATATATTACCCACATAATTTATCCCATAACCTATCTTTTTCTAACTCTAGATTTTGAATCTGAATTCACTAATGTATTTATAATTGATAGCATGACATTATATTTTTAGGTATTATTGTTTGGTTTGAGTTTTAAATATTTTTAGTCATTATCATGTTGAGTTATAAAAAAAAAAAAACCAGTTCAAAAAAAAGAGAAGAAAAGGAAAAAAAAAAAAAAGAAAAGTGATGATGAAAAAAGGGGAAAAAAGAAAAAAAATAGAAAAATAGAAAAAAACATTTTTCATTCTTGATATTGTTCACTCTTACAGTGAAGTTTCTATATATTATTCTTTATTTTGAATAAGTGATATATCACATTATATGTTCGTAGTTGGAGTTAGTATTTTCTTTATCTTGATATAAATAATGTCATGTCTTGATATTTTAATATTTTTAATGAATTATTTTAACTCTACATTTGACCAATTATCCTACCATTTACCTTAACCCATTACAATAAAATAAAAAATCTTTTGATTGGTGTAGTGATTTCATATATAATTGATGGAGATTTGATATATGAGCAAACTTTTGATAATGCCATCTAATTCTGTTGATTTGAGTGACACATGTAGCCTTACATAAAATTGAGTGTTTTGAGTAGTTGAACAGTATTTTCCTTCATTCAATTGAGTAAATCCATGGTGAAGGTGGTTGATTCTTGTATTGTTCTTGATTTTGATGAGACTGTAGGAGATGCAATAGTTTCTCTAGTATTGGATACTGTGAAATATTGATTTTCTTGATTGTAATTCCAGTTTGAACTTATCATATGCATGGTTAGGGAGTTGGGAGGTTGAAATGGTTTTGAGAGAAAATTTTTTCTTGCTTAAGTACAAGTAAATATTCAAGTGTGGGAGTATTTGATAGCAATATTTTTATACAATTGAATAGTTTTATTTTATTTTATTTCAGACTTTATTTATTACTTTTAGGACTATTTTAGTTTTTATTTCGTAATTTTAAATTGATTATTTTCGTAGGTTTTATTTTAGAATTATTGGGTTTATTTAAGAATATTTGACTGCACAAACAGTTGCTAATATTTTGGATATAACTTTCTATTCCGATATCCAATTGACCTAATTCTTATTGGGTTGGACAGAAAACTTCAATGCATACAAATCTTATGAAGAGTGCAGAAATTGATTCAAGCCCAATGATGTCCGAAATTTGGGAACAAATTACTGTAGTGCTGAAAATCAAGACTCATGAGTTCTAAAAGTCCAAATCCAAGTGAAATAACCAGCTGTTATGAAAACCCTTGAATTTTTAATCATTTAGAACTCTTAGAATTTAGATTACAAGGAGAAGATATCCCCACACTTGGAGGAGAGGGAGAGAAATCCTAACAGCTGTCTCCTTGGATGGATTATTCCATCTAGGGATGTTTTCTTTACTTTTTTTTATCATGTTAGTTAGATTTTTTGTTTCTAGAATTCGATAAATTTTGTTTTTTGATTAATAATATGATTTTATTTATTTTTTTCCCTTAAAATTTTATTGGGTTGATCATTATTTGATGAGATTTTATTATTCAATTTAATACTTCAAAACGTTTAGACCTACGTTTTGATAATTTGAGATCGAATGCATGCGTGATCAATATAATTGCACAAAACTAGTCTGAGCAATAAATCCATATGAGATTATGAGTATGACTATTGGATTAATTTCATATGTGAGATTTTAAAGAAAACTCTAGATTACATATATTTCATAGATTTTAATGCAGTTTGCCTAATCAAAATTACATAACCATTGGCTTTTGATTAGTCAAACTAGGATTTCATTACATGACCATTGAGTGAATTTAATTTAAAAAAATCTGTCATCATTAAAATGAATGTTTAGTCAATAAACTTTAAGAGATTTGAAAGATTTCCATCATGTGAAAAAATTAAATACAGATGAAATTGATATTATAGGGTTTTATAAAATCATGGTTTTTAATTCATCAATATTTCTATTTTTGATATTTTCGTTGTTTTTAATATTTTTGTAATTTTGATTTGTTCAGTCCAATTTAAATAGAATATTTTATAATTGGTAATAGAAATATTCTCGTGAAAATGATTCTTGTTTCGTATTATATACAACACTCGATTAGGATATATTTATCCGAGATCGTGATACACTAAAATCACATAACACGTTGGGCTAATTTGAGAAACTACAATAGATCCTATGCATCTTTGAAACTACTTGGTTATGGAAAGACTAGAATTTCTTTAAATTATATGGGCATGCAGGGGAAGAGCCATAATGTTACCCATGATGTTTGGGGGTGTAAATGAAAAGAAAAGCAAAGAACTGCGGGAACAATTTGATTTTCGAAAACTAAGGTGACAATAAAAATATTTGAGGTTTTTCATGAGAAGATGAGGGAAAAAGTTAAAAGGTGGAACACTATGAGCATGGTGACATTGTTATAGCAGACAAAAACTTGAGTTTAGGGCCTTTTGACCTTAAAAAGAAGGCTAAATAAAAAAATAAAATAAAATTGGGTCTTGACCTATTGAACCATAAACCAACTATATAATTGATTAATCAATTATTTGATAAATATTTTTTTATACAATAATATAAAATATATATTACCAATATTTTATTGATCCAGTGACTGAACACTAGTTTCTTTTAAATAAGATTTCGAATTTAAATTTTATATATAGAGAAAACAGATGTCAGAAAAATTTTATCCCTTAAAAGCTTAACTCGATTTAAATTGAATTTAGTCATGTAGTTTATAAATATAAATATTTAAATATATAAATATATATATATATATATATATATATTTTGTTGCTTAATTTCCCATCAAAAGGCAAAAGTATATTACCAAATAAAAAATGCCTTAAGCCTTCCTTCAAAGTTGAAGATTGCATACAAATCTCAACCAACACGTGGACTCCATTAGTAGCAAATGGACTTTGACATTGCTAAATGCAATGATTTCAATCCAAATTACCCACAAATTCAACTCTTTTTCTAATCTTTTGTAGAAGGATTTCGATTAATTCAAGTCGTCATAATTGAAAAAGAAAAATCTATAATAACCTAATAAGATTTGCTTGGTGGCAAAAGGTTTTATGTGCTCTTATCAAGTATTGTAAGAATTCTTGAATTAGAAGAAGGCAATTCTTGGATTAAATCCAGAGAAATTTCTAAGCAGAGAAGAATACATGTTTTGTTATTTACTCCGTTGTTAAATGAAAAAGAAAAGAAAAGAAAAAGTTAGGACTAAGAGGAATGCTGTCATAGGACGAAAGATCATCTAGGAGAAGAATACATGTTATTTATTCATTAGAACATTAATGGGATATGATGGATCATCTAGGATTAGATGAATCTTTAAAAGCACATAAACCTCTGAGCTACCTCGTTCATCACGGGGGATCTTCCGCTCCCCGCGCCCGCTCGAAAATCCTTGGTATCAGAGCTAGGAAATTTGCCAAGATTAATATAACCATGTTTAGGTTGTTTGAAGAATATAGATTCCATATTCGATAGCTTCGAATACAGAAAAGATACCTTGAAGACCAACTCCTCAGAAGAGACAACATACAGATATACATGTTTCTTGCACAAAGACTTCTAGGCGTACAAAGCTGTATTGCCTATTTAAATAGAATTATTCAAGACTTGCATGCATAATTTAACATGACATTCAAAACCTTGACTGATATGAAAAATCGTGTTCGAAATCTTAGAACACAAATCAAGATGCATGAACATCAAATGACACTGACTCGTGATTGGGGAATGATTTGTACTCTCCAATTATGGATAAGAAATTTTAAAATCCAGCTGCGGATGCTAAAATATCGCATTCGAAGAATTGTCTTTTAACAATATGAGAAAATGGATCAATTGCATGATGCATTTGTCATACCATTTGCATCCTTAGGACATACAAGTGTCACAACCGATAATACTATCCCTAATGTAGCATATTCTAAAGCTGAAAATTTAAAATAAAGTGCAGAGGGAGATAAAAGGTATTTTAAAAATATTTTAAAGTTTTTAATATTATTTTTAAAATTTTTAACGATGTTTATTTAAATATTCTTAAGAGTATCATATATTATTTATTTTTTTAAAATTTTTTTTAAAAGAAATATATATATATTAATGTGCGTGTTGCACAATATTATTAGCTTTATGTGGTGCACATTATTGAAGAAATATCTTACATTAAAAGTATTAGGAGAGTGTTTGGATACAGTTCTAACAAGTGTTCATTGACTTTTTTGGGGTAATTTTTTTTTCAACAAAAATTTTTTGACAGATTTTTTTTAGAAAATCAAATTTCAGTATGAAAAAATATATATTTTCTTGTAAAAAAAAATCTGTTCTAATTAATAAAGGTAAATTTGGAAGGAGGAAACAAACGCTCTCTATAATTGGTGCAGGTGCAATTCTGGTTTCCAATAAGTGCGGCTAACTTCGGACAATTTGAAAGGAAGAGGATAAGAAGGTTATTGGTGGGATATATATATATATATATATATATATATATGGAGAGAGAGAGAGAGAGAGAGAGAGAGAGAGAGAGAGATGATTGTAAATAGGACACAGAGGAGTGGCTAACTACCAACTTTCTCTAAGGCCCTTTTGACTTCATTTTTCATTGAAAACAAGAAATGGGTATCCAAAAAAGTATCTTGATTCATTGAATAGAACTCCCATGTTAAGATTTCTATGCTTTTCCAAAATGGGGTTCTGGTTTTTTTTTTTTTTTTTGGGGGGGGGGGGGGAGAAAGAGAGAGAGAGAGAGAGAGAGAGAGAGAGAGAGAGGATTGTACATAGGACACATAGGAGTGGCTAGCCACCAACTTTCTCTCAGACCCTTTTGACTTCATTTTTCAATGAAAATAAGAAATGGGTATCCAAAAAAGTTGTTTGATTCATTGAATAGAACTCTCACGTTAAGATTTCCATGCTTTTCCAAAATGGGTTCTGGTTCAAATTATTCAAACCACTATTGACTTGTGAAAATGGTAGGACAAGAGAGTCCAAGGACATGTCATTCTCAAGAAGATACTAGAAATATATTTTTGTTGTCATATGCACATTGAAGCCAAAACATCAACAAATATGAAAGTGATGTATTTGTAATTCCCTTCTTGGACAAGGAATCCATTCCCTCATATGATGCCAATCTTCATTTCACAATTCAAGTGAAGTTAATGGGTTTCTTTTTTGTAACCTTCCAAGTCTACATCATCTTCATGGACTCCCACAAGATCAAATTGCATTTTCCTTTGTTCATCATTTTCTTCCAAAGTTTAAATAATTTTCGATCTAATTATACATATTTTTTATAGTAACTTTATATTTAATTATACTGGTATTATTTAAGTTTGGATTTTGATACAACTAATTTCTACTAGGTAGTGACTCTTCTATCCCTCAACATGCTACCTTAATTTTTAATTGTTTGGGAAGTATTGCCTTTAGGGATCTAACCCTAGCTGACAATGGAAAGCAAAAAATCATGCCTTAAATAGAATCTTGAGAGACCTAATCCACATTCACTTGTCCAAGCCTAGGCTTTTGATATGGATAAGGAATTGATGTTGATCCGAGGAAGCCGGAATGGCGGTGCATACGTGGCGTTCACTGATTGGTTACACCAAAAAAATAAAAATAAAATGATGATGGTTGATGGGGTTTGCCTATAAGAAAATGGGTTCCTCTCAAAAATTCAAAAGAGGACATTGTCTCCACTTTGTCTCTTCCCCTCTTTGTGCTCCAAAATTTTTGTTCCCCAACATCTTTTCCTTTTACCTGAAGATCAAGAAAAAGCTTACAAAGATTTATATATAATAGACTACTACTATGTTTGGATTGGCATTCACTTGAACATCACTTCCATGCCGACAAGCCAATCACATTGCGCCACGTGTCAAGTAAAATAGGTAATAATGTGTGGGATCGAGTACAATGACAAAGAGGTGCTTGTATTCTAGTAAGATCCATTGTGGAGGTAAATATGATTTTGCCTTTTGAAAGAGTCTGGAGGCAAAAGCAAAATCATCGCCAATGGTCTAAAAGTTAGTGAAGGAAACGTATACATTTCAATAGTTCATTTTCCCAAAATATCAAAAAAAAAAAAAAGAATTTATTTCTCATAAATATATTTTACTTATGAGATAATCAAACAAATCATAAATTATCAGAACTACAAGGAGAAGTCCTCATATTTGATACTAAAAGGCTAGTAGCCATTGGAATATTTGATATATATATATATATATTAATGAAATATATCAATGTCTTATTGGTTCAGTAGTAAGAATATAGATTTTTTTTAATTAAAATTTCAGATTTAAGCCTTGGGAATGGTAAAACAGACGTGAGGAGAACTTGACCTAATGGACCCGACAGTTAACTCAAGCCGAAATAGTCGAAACTAATAAAATTGGTTATTAGCTACCAATTGATCAAGAAAAAAAAATATTTTAATGAAACATTTAATGTCTATAATATGTCATGCGAATTTTAGTTTAGATGAAAATGAGAATATTTGGAGTTTGAAATACCCCAAAAACCTTAGAAATGTTTACTAATGAATGTTCAAAACGAAAGACTGTCCTATTCCTATCCATGCAATGATTAATTAATACAAGAATGATACAATTTTCCAAATATGTTGGTCACTAAATAGCTTTGTACAAAGGACTTTAAAACCAGCTTAATTTATTTGGGCAATGGTTTCACTTCATTTTAAGGAGAAATAATAATAATAATAATAATAATAATAATAATAATAATAATAATAATAATAATAATAAAATGTGTGCTTTTAAATGTTATGTATATAGATAAAAATGGTACACGTGATATTTTTTTTTCCTTTACAGTACTTGATTAATTTTATTAATCCTAACTAATCCGGTTCGAGCTAACTATCAGATCCATTAGGAGATAAACTCTCATAACTCATGTTTTATTCATTTCTAAGATTTAAACCTGAAAACTTAATTAAGAGAATCTAATATTCTTTTTCACTAAACCAATAAGTTGTTGATAGTACACTTAATAATAATGTTAAATAAACAATTGTTTTCTAGAATAATAATTTCATCGCTTGATTTTAATTAATTTAGTCTCTTTAGAGAGGATAATTGTGCATTTTGGCAATTATTATACTTTAGAAAAATAGTGTGGGCTTGGTTCGAAACAAATAGAACTTTATTGTATATGTATATATATTTTCAAAGAAAAAAAAAGGAAAAATGGTTCTGATTTGTCAAGATTAGAGTTTGGTAAAAAGGAAATGCAGATTTTTTTTTTTTAAGTCCCTTGAATTAGCTTCTCAGGGTCTGTCATATGCCTCCCTTTTTTCTTAAAACATGTTTGCTTTGTTCTATCCATCTCTCCTATCAACCAGAAAGTACTCTTTCTACTTTCTTGGCCATCACATGGCACCACATATTTGACTGTACCTAAAACTAAAGGAGAGATTGGATTGTCCCCCCCCCTCTCTCTCTCTATAGCTTTCAAACTAGAAAATGCATGGTGAGCTTTGCATGTAATTGATGAGGGGGAACAAAAGCTACTTTGTACAAACAAAAAGTATAGAAAAACTTGAAAATTTGAAGAGGGGTAAAATGTGAATAGGCCGTATCACATTATATTATATTCTATGTGGAGTTTGGTTGTGTTATACCGACAAAGCTTTTGACTTGGTGTCCCTAATGTCTTTGTTGACACCTACATTCAACCATTATGTGGCCTCCCAACCCAGAGTTTGCTGCACTTGCACTATGTGTGCTTGCTTATGACTAATTTAATTCTCATCATTATTGAGTTCCCTTTTTCTTTTTCTCCTGTGGCTAGTGCATTCCCCACAACTCTTCCTCCCTTGAATTTTGTTTGTGGATTAGAGTGTGTTAGATTTATTTGTCAAACACGGGCGGAAGCATGTCAATTTTCAAAAAATTAAAATGATTAAAATTCTTATATCATATCTCGATGTGTAGGCTTTTAAAAATCAATCAAGCCATGAAGTCTCTCGAATAAATGCACGGCCGGGATGGTGATCACATAACCAAATCATCACCATAAATCCATAATGCCACAACCCTAAACTTGATGATTCAAAATAACATAAAACCGTTCCTACCGAAAGTTTTCGATCCCTCAAATTTTCTCTCTCACCGAAAAGACCACATTCTCTAGGTCTCTATTTTCCATACAAAAATTGAACTCCCTCAATTTTTATCACACTGTACGTTAGAGAGAGAATGGAAGAGGTTTTAGGGAGATTAAGGGTTATGGTGGTAGTATCCCACTAACCCCTTATTTAATATTGAATTAATTTTAAATTATTTCCCATAAATGCCCCTCATGGGCACATCAACTAACAGAGTGCTAGCAAATTCTTCATCAGATTTGCTTGGTTTGGTACATGAAAACTGATATACCGGTATAATTTATTTTAGTAATGTGAAGCAGGAGCACAGAACAGAAAGGGTAGATATTATAATTTTTAGAAAAATTAGCACTATAAAATGGAAAGTATATGGTAATATATTATTATTATTATTATTATTATTATTATTAAAAAAAAAAAAAAAAAAAAAATATTTTTTAAAAAAAAAAAAAAAAAAAAAAAAAAAAAAAAAAAAAAACAAAAAAAAAATATAAAAAAATTATTATTATTATTATTATTATTATTATTATTATTATTATTATTATTTTGGTATCAAAAGAAGCTCTTAAATCTTTAAAGGGACAATAAGTTATGTGAGGTATTAGGTAAGGAATGCTTTTGCCCCCTTTGTGACATAACATGCCCTTCTTAATTAAAAAAAAAAGAGTAATAAAATAATAAATTTTGAATAATCCCCAGGAGACTAACGAGTTAAAAAAATTAAATAAATTTTGTTCGAAAATCCCACTTCTATATGTTTTTATTTTACTTAATTTGAAATTTATTTTCATCAATTTAAAATTATTTAAATCACATTTTTATTATTGTTTTTCAATTGATACCAACTTTCATATAGTATTTAGTCTATTTAGTCATTGATTCATTTATCGACGTAACACTACTCTCAAAATTTATATTTACGTTGTGCTACATATTATCAAAAATCTAAAGTTGTGCTTTCATGAAGTAATTTACTCAGTCTGAGGTGGGGACCCTTATGAGGATTAGCTCTCCTTTTTGATACAAAAATATGGAGTATATGATGACACATAGCTCTTTAATTTTTAAATCGCCTTGTTCTATTCTTCTTACGTATATGCCCACACTCTTCCTATCTCCGTATTAAGTCAGGAACACTTTATTCACTGGGTGAACCCTTGCATTTCTCCTCCTAAAAAGCAATTACTTTTCATAACTTCGATTAAATTCTTAAGTAAAAGTAATAGTTCTTTATCAATTGGAAATATTTATGTAATAAAATTAATTATAAAGGTTTTTGGGAGAAATTTTAATTTAATATTAAAAAGAGTAATGCAGCAAGAATTAAATAAATTTTAAATTTGATAGATTTAATTCTATATAATAATCTAATTTGATCAATTATCAATTAAATTATCAACATATTTAGATAATTTAAATAAATATTTAATAAATTATCAATTCACATATAGAATTATCAATCAGTAACTATAGTAATGCCCGGTTGGTCTAGATACTGATCATTGGTATCTCTTAAATAAGATTTTAGATTTGAGTTTTTTATACGAAGAATACAAGTATGAAAAAGATTTACTTTTTAAGGGTTTAATTCAATTCGAATTAAATTTAATAAAATTTAATATAATTACTAAATATCGACCATTTATTAAAAAAAACCAGTAATTATGATATCAAATTTCTTCATTAAATAAAGCATATTTAAATTTTAATAATATTTTTAATTTATTTAATAGACACGTGAACCTTCTTTTAAAACCCAAAAAAAAAAAAAAACATAATTTTTGGAAGGGAAGTAGATTTTTGTGTTGGTTGGATAAGATGGATGATTGATGATTGATGTTTGGGGGCAAGGGCAGGGTCCCCCCGACCACGGCGGGTGTGGCCGTTTGCACTAAAACTTAAGCAGCGCGTTTCATGGGAGAGACGACGATGCCGTGTCCCGTCCTGCCTCTGGTGCCCTTAAAATCAAGAATTATTGCGGAGTCTGGACAATGCATGGATAAAAAGATGACCAACCAACCAAAGTGGGAAAAATTTTAATTTTAAGATTAAAATATTTAATTAATTTTTATTTTCATTATTTTTAATTAATAAAATCTGACTAATTATATTAAAACCCATTTTACACTATTTTTCAATAAAAAAAAATTCACCATCTCTCGTAATATTAGCACACACGACCTTATTTTATAAAATCTATATTTTTAACTCTATTTCTCCTAATTAAATTCTAACTTAATTAATAAAATTATTCATTTTAAAATAAATTTAAAATTCAATTCTCAATAATTTGAGAGGTTTTAGTTTAGAGTCAAGATTTTGATGTTATGAAAAAATACAAGTGATATTGTTTCTCCCTCGTACGTATCCCCCCCAGAATGAATTAGGTGCACTCGGAGAGAGAGAGAGAGGGGGGGTATGTCCCTTAAAGACAGATCAAGCAATAGAGTCTTTCTCTTTTTATTCTTTTTTTCTGGTTCGATCCTTTTCGATTACATTTCTTTTTACTAAAGAAAGAGGTATTAATTAAGATTTATAGTACATTTAACTGCCCTACTCCTATTATTGCACACCCAGATGTTTATCATCCAAGGGATCATTACTTGGACCCTATAACAGATAACATTATTTCTTATGATGTGAGGCCAACTATACCTCTTTTTAGAGTTTCTCTGATATATTAAATATAATAAATTATTGATTATTTTTCACTTTTTATATAATAACTTTTTTTTCTTGCATGGATTAGCTATCAAAAAAACATTATCTCTAAAACTAATACAACAATAACAATTAAAACAAACTGAACCTTAATTCTAAATTTTTGAAACGCCCATTTAAGAAACTAATATAAGGAAGAGGATTTTCTATTTTGCACACTCATAATATTGATAAAAATTTTATACTGACCGTCAATCTACTGTAATGTTTCTCCTTTACTCTAGTTTGAGAATAACAATGTTAGAAAATATACATGCAGAGTTATCTCTAAAATATAGCATCATATTTTGTTTAGATTATGTCCCCACATATTGGAGGTGGTCCTAACCCCAAAATTTTAAAACATGTGTGTTTGCACAAAAGGTTTTTTCTTTCTTTTTTTTTTTTTAGAAAGACATATTTTATGGAAGTTGACATTGTCATCCATGTGTAAGAAGATAATATTTTTCTGATAATTATCAAAAGAGGAAGACTATGTGTAGGGATCTTTTCTCCATGTCCTTTTCTTTAATTTTTAGTTAAATCCTAATATGGGGCTTCAAATTGTCAATGACACAATAGAAATTTTGGCCATGCTTTTTTCTTGAAGGATATTCAAATATAATAGAAAAAAAAAACATTTTTTTTTTTAATATGCACATGTTGCCTTCAAGTTTCATTCATTTATTTTTTTTTTCTAGATTCAAGATGGTACATAAGTGGAGTCCTACCTTCCCAACAAGTGATGCAAGTTTGAATTTCACTGCACTTTTGGATAGCATATAAAACAAAATTTTGTAATAAATATAAAATTTTATAAGAAAAAAATCGTACATTTTTTTAAAAAGAACAATTTAGAATCTACTTTTGTTGTTTTAGAATAAAACAATCAGTATCGAGAGTTATTTTTTAAAATAAAATTATTTTTTTTATATATATCACATCGATATTTGAAGTCATATTTTTACTAATTTGATTCAGAATTTGTAATGCCCTATTTCGGGGGTTACTCTTCCTTCCAGCATAGTATTTTTCATTCCCAAAACTCGAATTTGAGATATTGATTAAAAGGTCTAACATTATATCCACTACACCGACTATCTGTTAGTTCTTAAAGTAAAATTATTTGTGTCTAGAGTTATTCCCTTTTTTTTTTTTTAATCTGAGTATTATTAAATTATTATTTTTTAATTATAAAACCAAACTAATCTAAATTTAATTTAACTTCAAAGTTTCTAAATTCGTCTAACTCCAAAAAGTTCACAAATAAGTAAATAAATTGAGGAAGGTGGACCATAGAAGGAGGAAAGACCATGCGGCAGCTCTATCCAATGAAGATTTGTGTCAAACCCACACCCCAATCGCCCACCATATAAACAACGTGGGCTGACCATTTTACGCCTTTTGATTGGATCAAACCCCAAGTGCTGCCCACATTTTTTTAATATATAATTATCGTATTCGATAAATCTAATTAAATTTAACTCAAAATATTTAAAGGATAAAATTTTTCTCGTATTTATTTTCTTTTATTCAAACTTAAAATCTTATTTAAAGAATAATAGTGTTCGAGCTACCAACTCATATCAATATTTTTCAATACATGATTGAGTAGTCATCGATTAATATTTTAATAGAATTATAATAATAAATTTATTTAATAAAATAATAATTATAAATCAAGCCTAATTTTATAATACCATTTGGAGTATATAAGGCTTTTTATATATCATGATAGATAAATTAAATAAATTAATTTTTGATTAATTTAATTAAATATTTAACTATATATAGATAAAAAATGTTGATACTAACTATTATATAAAATTAATTTATTTGACTTATGGTTTGATGGAGCATTACTCTTCTCATATTACATGGATGTGAAGTATATGTGTGTACGCGTGTGGGGGAGAGAGGTGAAAGATTGTTTGGCACGTTGACGAGACTCCATTTATTCTATAAATAATGGAGCAACCCCATCGACATTTATGCCTCGAATTCAGCATTGAGCCAAAACAGAACTCGAGAGTAAGACAAACATCCACACGCCTCTCTCTCTCTCTCCCCCCTCCTCATTGTCATATCCAATCCTCACACACTGACTTGGAAGGACTCAAAAAGACTGAAGAGAGTTTTTTGTTCTCTTGTGGTTAAAGTTTGTTTTTTGAGTTTCTCTAAAGATTCTCTTCACCTATAGAGAGAGAGATTAGATCAGATATTATATTTGTTTTTCTGTTTTTTGTTAAGGGTTGAGCGAAATGGAGATGGAGTCAAGAAATAGGAATAGCATCAAAGGAGAAATCATGGGTAGTAGTGTAAGTAGTGGTGTGGAGACAACTGTCGATTGGAGGGGGAGGCCCTCCCACCCTACCAAGCATGGTGGAATGAGAGCTGCTGCCTTTGTGCTTGGTAAGTTCTCTCTCTTAATTTGATGAAAAAGAAAATAAAGGTTGCAATACGAGAAATTCTCAGGAGGTTGCCTATCTTAGTTCTATGTATGTATGTGCAGGACTGCAAGCATTCGAGATCATGGCAATAGCAGCAGTTGGGAACAACTTGATAACATATGTGATCAATGAAATGCATTTCCCTTTATCAAAATCAGCAAACATAGTCACAAACTTCATCGGGACTGTTTTTCTTCTTGCTCTTGTTGGTGGCTACATCTCCGACTCTTATCTCGGGAGCTTCTGGACCATGCTCATCTTTGGTTTTGTGGAACTTTCAGTATGTGTCTTCACTCCTCTTCCTTTCCACCCCCTCTCAAATTTTGTCCTTCCATTCAAATCCTATCAATAAAAAGTAGCTTCCCTTGCTTTATATTTGTTGATTTCAGAGGGAGAGAGAGGTGAAAGTTCTATAAATGTCTTTGGAGATTTTAAAATATGGCTGAAACATTTTAGAAATCACTTATTTCGTCCCCTAATATAAAATATGATGCCTGCTGTTTGATATATTTGATTTGAATTTTTTTTTCCACCCAATATCTCAAATTATACTTTAACTAATCCGGTCTGAGTGTGGGACAGATTTTCTGATGCCATCTTTTTTATTCTCAAGTTTAGAATCTAAGACTTGGTTAAGGACCCACCATGCCATTTCATTGGGCCGACTCTCTGTTTCTAATGTATTTGATTTGATTGTTGCAGGGATTCATTCTACTATCAGTGCAAGCACATTTACCACAACTAAAGCCACCAAAATGCAACAACATGATAACAGATGGAGAGCATTGTGTGGAGGCAAAAGGGTTGAAAGCCTTAATCTTCTTTGTGGCACTATATTTGGTGGCACTAGGAAGTGGGTGTGTGAAACCAAACATGATAGCACATGGAGCTGACCAATTTAGCAAAGTCAACTCAAACCAATCAAAAAGGCTTTCCACTTACTTCAATGCTGCCTACTTTGCCTTTTCACTTGGAGAACTTGTTGCCCTCACCCTTCTCGTTTGGGTCCAAACCCACTCTGGCATGGATGTTGGATTTGGTGTCTCTGCTGCTGTCATGGCTATTGGTTTGATTTCTGTTCTCTCTGGCACTCTCCTTTACAGAAACAAGCCTCCTCAGGGAAGCATTTTGACCCCAATTGCTCAAGTAATATATCTTCCTTTTCTTTTATTAACCTTTTCAATTCCTTTTTCCTATGGGGCAAGGCTATCCTTTGATAAACTTTAAAAAAATAATGAATTTCTCAAAATTTTGAGATGAATTAATTAGTTATTATGTTTGGTCGGAAGTCTTTTTTTTTTTTTTTTTTTTAAGATTAATTTATGCAATGATTTGACAAATCATAGAACCTGTCTCTTTGTTTTTAGCTTTGATTGGTGGGGTCTTTTGTCTTTTCCTTTTCTTTTTTTTTGGGGGGGGGGGTTTGATATTTGATAGGATACTGCAACATATTTAAATAGCAAGATGTAATAGGATCTCTTTCTTCAATGGCTGTGGATCATGGTTGAATATGACCCACCCAACATGTGAGAATTATTTAGGTACACCGAAATTAAGTTTTTCTTCCACTTTAATTAAGTAATTAAAAACCAATAAGGGTAGGACTTAAATTGAGTGTTTATATGCCAACTTGTTGCTTGCACTGAATCCAAGCTGGAAAACAATTATTAATCACTCAACAAGTTGATATTGTATAGTACAAGAAGATTAGTGATTGCATGTGATCTTTTATAAATATATATAATCCGCATCCGATAATTATATTATACTTGATTTAATTGACTTCGAGTTGATTGGACTTTTAAGAAACAAACTCTTCATACGTCTGTTTTTATTATACATAAAACTTAAATATAAAATTTTATTTAAAAGGTGCTGATGACCACCAGAAAATTAGAACAACTGGACATCGATTGGTTGAATGTAATCTAATAAATAGAAAAAAGGTTGATTTTATTGCAACTTCATCGAAGTACATTCATATTAGATTATTGTTGGTAGCCTTTTGTGTGACGGATAATTAATTTAGATTTAATTAAATACATTTTTTTAAAGGTGTTTGTGGCTGCATTTTCAAAGAGGAAACAAGTCTGTCCATCTAACCCACACATGCTTCATGGAACCCAAAACAATGTGCCCAATACCAATTCTGTCAAGGATTCAGATGGCACTGACAATCTGCTCCACACCAATAAGTTCAGGTACATATTTATAAGGATTATCATTTCATGCCATTGTTTTAACTTTCTTCCATCCCGCGTTACATAATATTTGTTTTGGATTTTTTTATTATTTTTATATTATAAACCACTTGTATTCGATGATTATGTTGAATCTAACTAAATTTATATCTGTTTTCTCTATATATAAATTTGAATTCGAAATCTTACTTAAGGGTACCAGTGTTAACCTATTGGATCAATCAAACGTCGGTAATATTAGTTTTGGTCGTTCATCTTGAGAGATATCACATCTGAATATATAATTTTCTTTTGCTCGGTAAAATGGAAGACAGGGGCGACCAGTGTTACTGTCCTCTCTGAACACATATGACCATAAGGCCCTTCCCATGGAGAAATAATTATTAGGATATCCGTAATTTTCAAATGGAAAAATGTAACATCTTTTTTAATTAATTATTTAGAATAAATTCTCTCTTTTATCCTTTCTAACGTAGAAATTTGCTCCCACCATATACCTCTTGAACCTGACTCTAATTATTCAAATGGATTTAGACCCTTTTCTTTTTTGAGTTAATTAGCCTCTTGATTTTGAATTTTATTGAAATTTGAACCTTTGATGAACTTTTGATTTCGGATACCAGTAACTCTTAAAGCAAAACCTTTTCAGGTTCTTGGACAAAGCTTGCATTAAAATCCAAGATGGAGGGAATGATAACACAAGGGAAAGTCCTTGGAGACTATGCACTGTGACTCAAGTTGAGCAAGTGAAAATCCTCATCTCAGTATTACCCATCTTTGCCTGCACCATAGTTTTCAACACCATTTTGGCTCAGCTCCAAACATTTTCTGTCCAACAAGGAAGTGCTATGGACAATGAACTCACTAGCTCCTTCCATGTCCCTCCGGCTTCGCTCCAAGCCATCCCTTACATGATGCTCATCTTTGTAGTCCCTCTCTATGACAAACTCTTCGTCCCTTTTGCACGTAGATTCACCGGCAATGAGTCTGGAATCACCCCACTACAACGTATAGGTTTTGGTCTTTTCTTTGCAACCTTTTCAATGGTTGCAGCAGCCCTTGTAGAGAAAAAAAGGAGGAACTCTGCAGTTAAATTTGACAAGATTTTATCAATCTTTTGGATCACACCGCAGTTCTTGATCTTTGGATTATCAGAGATGTTTACCGCGGTTGGTCTCGTTGAGTTTTTCTACAAACAGTCCTTACATGGGATGCAGTCATTTTTGACAGCCATTACCTATTGCTCATACTCATTTGGATTCTATTTAAGCTCATTGTTGGTTTCTCTTGTGAACAATATCACCTCAAACTCTTCTAAAAGGGGTTGGCTAAGTGATAATGATCTCAACAAAGACAGGCTAGATCTCTTCTATTGGTTGCTAGCATCTCTTAGCATCATCAACTTCCTAAATTATCTCTTCTGGTCTAGATGGTATTCCAAAAATCCATCTTCATCAGCCACTGCAGCACAAACTGATACGATTGTGCAACATGAGAACTCTGAAAATTATGCGAATGAAAAGGGTTTACCTTGAATTTTACTAATCACATATGTAAATTATATATGTTGAATCATTCTGTTCCCAAAGTAGTGAGGTGCACAAAAAAGGGAACTTGTGCAAGGATGCCATATGGTATATGATATCATTTGTAATTCTCTCAGACTTCAAAAACAAGAGAGGCGAGAAAAGTATATTGCTATTATCAATGTCCTCTTGGTTTATGAGTTTGCAGTTGGCTTATTTTTTGGATGCCATGCCTCCTTGTAAGCAAATAATAATGAATCCAAGATAAGCCCATAATAAAATAAAATAAAATAACTGACTATATTGGTGGAGAGATTAGCCTTGGACAATGTCAAGAAATTTGTGGATAGAGGAAAAGTCTTCTTTGCTATGCGGTATACATTTTTCAAGTTCTAAACTTGAACTAATTTAGTGGAATTTTGTATAATACCATTGTGGTTTGTCTCCCTTGGATCATCATATCCAATGGTTACCATTCTCTATCAGCTGAGATGATAAAATAATTGGTGGCCGTTAGATGTCAATCCAACAGCTACAAAGCATACGAGTATCAATGCCAATGGAGATTGGACAAACATCCGGTTAGTACATATCTGATTACTTCTTTGCATCCTACCTTAAAAGAAGTTGAGGTTTATGGATGGAGGAAAATCCCTTCTCTCTGTGTGGTTGGCTCAAGCTCGAAACTTCCTGGAACTAGAGATGTTTATTCTCCTTTTGAGACCATTCACTTCCCTACCCTCAACTTTTTTCCTACTTAGTGGCAGTAGGTGTTGGAAAAATGAGGGTCTTAATCACTGTTTCTTTTAAAGTAAAGACTGTATAAAATGCAGAATTATGTGTTGCAGGGAAACACTTCTCCAGGGTCCCATGGGACTTTCGGCTTCGAGGGTCACCAAAGAGAAGGAACTCTTTTCTATAATTAAGATTCAATCCATTATTTCCTCATATGGTCATTGTCTTGATAATGATAGTGGGGAGGAGGTAATGCCTTCCCCCCCCCCCCTTTGCCTAAGAGAAGGAATTGGAATTGGTGGAAAGTGAAGCATTCTTCTCTTACTTCTAGCTTGCTTAAGCCAAAAAAGTTTCCCTCCTTCTCTTCTTAGTAAATCAAAACTATTGGTTTATGATGCATGTAGATGGCATCTTGTGAGGCACATAGCTATCAACAAAGTCAAAAAGAATGTGATTGTGTGTGTTTGTGACAGAACGGGGTGATCTAGTAAGCAATGTAATAAGGATGCTTGTTCTTTATGTCAAGTCCTATGCTTTGAAATAGAGACATGTCCGAAACATGTCTTTTGTTTGGAACTAGGGCTCCTTCTCACTTTTCTCCATGACCTTTAACCCTGGCTCTACTCCTAACCCCACTTACTGGAGTCATCTTTTATCAAGTTGTCGGCTTTGAGGTTGGAATGGTCCTCCATCCTAGCCCTCCTCCTCCCGGGGCCCTCTGCAAAAAAGGAGAGAACAATAGAGTATATAATTTTCCATCCCTATGTATCATACTTTAGTCATGGATCTGATTATGTCTTGCACTACTAGCATCACCTGTAACTTTCCAGTAACCATGAACATGATGATGCGGAATGCTGTGTGTGTGTGTGTGAAGGGAGACCAACTTGTTAAAACTCAATCTCAAGAATATATAAACACATCATGTAATCAAAGTAATGTGATATTCAATGAATGTTCTACCGATGCCAGCAAATACTTTCAGAAACATGACCTACTTGTCGACATTATGTCTGCAACCTAAGCAATTCCCACGCCCAAACTGCATAGATCACCTAGTAAATACTTTAGAGAAATGCAAACCAGGTATAAACATCAGGATGTATTCATCAAATTTTTTTGGGTCGAGTGATAGACACTTTACTTCATTAATCAGAGGTATTGAGTTTGAGTCATGGAGAAAAAAGATTTGAAAAAACTAACCCTTTAATGGATCTCACAGTATTAAAATCAAATTAATAGGACAGAATTTGGATCACGATTGGTGAAAACCCAAAAAAAAAATAAAAACAAATCAGGATGTATTCAAGTAGAACAAAAGTTACCTGTGGGCAAAGCAGTCCAAAAGAGGCATCCACACCGACCAAATATTGAATCAGATTTCTTTTGGTCTGGGCCGGATAAACAAAACAGAAAGGCTTACTTTTTTGGTCATCCAGCACAGGTTTTGAACCACAAGACCGTTGTTTTGGGATTGGTGTTAATTTTGGTTATGTGAATCTAACTATTAAATTTTATTAATTAAGATCTCAAATTCAAATATCAAAAATAAAAAAAATAAATATCAAAAAAATCACTCTCTAAACTGAATCACACAGTATTCAAACCGATTAATAAAGGAAAAATAAATACTTTTTCCAATCTTAGATAATTTAACATACCATGACAATATCACACAGGGTGCTGCTATTTTTTTTTTTTTAAATGTTACTAGAAAAATTATCTGGATCACGTATGATAACTTCAAAACTTTTGTAGTTTGATATGCAATGTTTAAATAATAAATTTTAAACTTCGATATTACAATGTTAAAAAACCATCATTCGAGATGATTGAATATAGTGTGTAAGAAAAAAAAAGCCCCACATTAACATACTAACTAAACTCCCAAAATCATAAATAGTTTTACAAACCCTAAAAATGGATTTTTTTTCCCCATCCCAATACCAGAATTAGGATTTTCCCAACATTTTATGCCACATGTTCTTATGTAGAAGTCACTCCCAAAACAAAAGGCTGAAATAGTATTTCTGGGTTTACAAGCTATGACAACCTTGGCAACCTCAGATGTTCACCCATGAAAGCATTAAAATAGGTCCGTGGCCGGTCCGTGGCCATACTTGTGCCTTGGACAACTCCCGTTTGCACAAATGCCGCAACTAGGTACTTTAAAAGAGCCATTTGTAAAGCTCTCACAGCAGACGAGAGGTTAAAATTCTAAACCCACGAAAACAATCAGAATGGCTTTGGAGGAACTCATGGAAATGGAAATGGCAAAATGATGTCATCAACATCAAAAGCTAGCTTCCAAAGTCAGCAATCTTTACACGAGAGAGCATCACGAAAAAGCTAAACCCTAAAAGGCTAAAATTGAGGAAGCAGCAGGTCATGTATCTCATAGAGTACAAATGGAAGTCACTTAAGAGCCACTTAAGAGCCCTAATCATCAGACTCAATGTTTCCTCCCTTGAGATGCAAGTGCTTTTCCCTCTTCTGAAACTCTGTCAGGCCTTTACCACTTCCGGTCACACCTACCTTACCGTTAGGATCATCTGGAGACTTGAAGATGCTCTCTCGCTTGCGCCCTGAGAAGAAACCAACCTAGGAAAGTAACAAAAGAGTCAAACTTCTGTAATTTTCATCTAAGCAGATGAAAATATTAGACGAAAGCAAACAGCAATAAGGCCAAAGCACACAGATGATGGTTGGATTCTTTGACTTTGCAATCAAGAATTACTGCTCCCATCATGGGGGTTAAAGAATTGAAATCTTTTCTATCAAGGGATACATATTTATGTCAGTCCCTCCCGCAACAAATAAAGAAAAAAGAGAGGAGAAGAGAAGAATTCAACAGTATAACAGAATTCATTCTGTGCAATGATATGTGGTCCATCAGAGGGTTTAGGATAGGTCGGACTATAGACATGATCTTATGTCCCCAAGTTAGATTATTTCATTCTGTAGATTCTTGAGTATGATAGCTAATATCACTGATAGGAAAAGGAAAACAATGAATTGCATATGAGATACCTGAAATGGGAGAAAATCAGAATAAGTGGGTTATCATTTTTAACTCTGCGAATGCTAAAATAATGATCTGAGCATGCAGAAAACATACGCAACCAAGCTCTCAATCTCATCAAAAAGTGGGTATCAAAGGCAATTAGCCATACCTTTTTGGCCCGGCCCTTGGTTGTCTGGAACTGCTGCCAGGCATTCTGTCGCTTATTCTGTGTCACTTCAAGTTGCTCCACTCGCATCTTTGATTTAAAAGCATGTATCTTCTTACGCTTGGCAGCTTTCTGCCAAACAGAGTGACAAATCATGCACTTGAAATCGTAACTTGCAACTTCGAAATTTAGAACAATATGCAAATAAATGCATCGAAAATTGTGAAACTATGAGAGGGAAAGATAAAACAAATGTTCTCAAAATGCCAATAATAAAAGACGAGCAGCCAAAGAAAAGAGATGCCTCCTATTTTTCCAAATATTTTGAGAAAATCTCCAACGAGAACAGACACTAGAGTAGCTGCAGAACAAATCAATTTAAAAATTTTCAAGATGTTATGCTTGGCAAGTGCATTATCCAGTTTTAGAAAGACACTTACAGTAAGGTTCTTAACCTGATATTAATGCCCAAGACAGAACAGGCAACCCCATGATTTTTTTATTTTATTTTTTTAAACGTACATAGCTTGTCATTCTTCACCAAGACAAAAGTTCTAAAAGGTTTACTCACTACGTCTTCAGGGTCATCAGGCTCTATACGAAGTTTGGCAGGTAAACTTTTTGATTGAAAATCAGCAGCGGCAGCTTGTGCAATCTTTCTTTTGATAGCTTGCTTTGTAGCTTCAGCTTCCCTTTCCGCTTCCACCAAGGCATCAACAACCCCTCCTTGGATTGGTCTTATATTGTCAGGATCCACCTGAAGTAATTAATCATCAGTGACTTACCATCCTCCCAACATTTTGCACAATAAAGAATTGCAACATGAAGAGGGTATAAAATCAGATGTCAGGCTGCAAGAACAGATAGTTATCATGGAAATGAAGTGCATGAAAAATACCAATCCTAACTAATAAAAATAAAAAAATGATACTAAGATTTAGACAAATAATTAAGAAAACAAGTAGTTGAAGTTATCTGAAATTCCAATAGTCCATTTAAATCTATAAATTCAGCTCAATCAAGTCTCAAAGAAAGCATGTAAATAAGTGAGTAACACCAAGTTAACAATCAGAGATTGAATCAAATTGGCAAAATTAGAAGGCCAAATGCCAGATACAAAATTCTAGGAAGTACATTGATCATAAACTTCAAAAACCAACTATTATGACTAAAGGCGCAAGTCAGTCTCCTGAAAACCCAAATGACCTATGGAGAAAGGGCATATGAGTGGATTTTTGTCAAAATCTCAAGCACTTATCATCAACAAATGGTTGGCAACCCCAAAAAAGCCATGGAACTGACTATCTGTTGCAGGTCAAGAGAAACATTTCATAGCCATGACAAGATTGCAACTATCCGATAGTTTAAAGGGATGAGGTATGTGACATAAACTAAAAACGGTGCGAGGCCAGTGGGAGGGATGGGTTATGTTTATGAAGTAGCAATTTACATGAAAGGCTACTTGATAGAACTAAACAAGCATCGGGTATGTCTCAAAGTGAGAAGAAATGGGGATAGAGAAGATATAAAACGTAATTTTCCAAATATTTCCTTTTTCATTCCATCATACTGTTCAAGCATCAGTTTAGATCAGAACAAGTCTCTGAAACACAGAAGAGTAATGTCAGTCTCTGAAATTCTGAAGAGTAATGTCTTTCAATTCCTGGAAGGTATTTTTATATAGAAAAGGAATTTTCATTTAAGATATGCAACACGGTACAAAAGAGAATAAGTTATCCTTCCGGGAAAGAACAAGAACAATGAATTCATGAGAGAATTCCAATCCCTATTAATCTCCCGAAGGGAATTACTGTTAGTAAGAGATTTAATACGGAACCAATCAAGGAATCAACATCCAATTGAGCAAGTCAATTCGGAAATCAAAGGAATTCCATTAATCTACAAGTCAATTCAAAAATCAAGGGATTCCATCAATTTGTTTAATCATACCATATACATAATTAGACTACCAAAATTAGAATATATAGATTAGGAATAAGAGAAGATCACGATTGTAATTTAAAAACTTTTCTGAATTATTTCTGTACAATTTTCTATATATATAGAATAACAAAGGAGAAAAAACTCATTCAGACAAATTGACATGGTATCAAAGCCTTCTATCAAAATCTAAATATTCGTGTCATTGTTTTAGCCCTAGGGGCTCTCGAATATCTTTGGTTCAGTTCTAGGGACTTTAGTGTCCTTGTTTCAGCCCTAGGGTTCTCGAATATTTGGTCTTTTCCTTTGGTTTTAGTAGTTTTGATCTTGGAATTATTTCCAAATCACATATTGTGGGTTTTATTTCGGAGAGTTATAATTTTTTACACTTTTGAGTTTTTTTGATATCACTATGGCAACAGAAAAATTTTCTGTTTGGTTCAGCGGAAAGAACTATTCGGCTTGGGAGTTTCAATTCAGGATGTATGTCAAAGGCAAAGGACTGTGGGGACATATTGATAGGTCTTCTACTGCACCAAATGACAAAATTGGTTTTGCTACGTGGGAGACAAAAGATGCTCAGATTATTTCTTGGATTCTTGGATCTATTGAGCCACACATGGTCAATAATTTGCACTCTTTTACAACAGCCAAGGTAATGTGGGAATATTTAAAACGTATTTATAATCAAGACAACAATACAAAGCGTTTTCAGTTGGAGCTGGACATTGCAAATTACAGTCAGGGTAATCTTTTAATTCAAGAATACTATTTTGGTTTTCTTAATTTATGGACAGAACATTCAGCCATTATACATGATAAAATACCACGAGAGGCACTGTCTGTCCTCAAAGAAGTTTATGATACTAGTTGACGGGATCAGTTTCTCATGAAACTTAGACCAGAATTTGAGGTTACAAGGGCTGCTTTGCTGAACCGAGATCCAATTCCCTCTTTGGACGTGTGTGTTGGAGAATTACTTCGGGAAGAGCAGCGATTAATTACTTAAGAAGGTATGGTACAAAACAAAATCACCTCAGAGTCCGTAACAGTTGCCTACACTGCTCAAGGGCAAAGAAAAGGAAGAAATATGAAGCAGATTCAATGCTATTCATGCAAGGATTTTGTGCATATTGCTCAAAATTGCAGTCGAAATTCTGCAACTATTGCAAACAACGTGGTCACATTATTAAAGAATGTCCAACACGACCAGAGAATCGTCCAACCAAAGCCTTCCATGCTGCGGTTCATTCCTCTTCCCCTACAGAGCCAGCAGATCAGAGTTCCATGACAGCACCTCCGGCAGTCTCTAATCAAGTTGTCTTGAGTCCAGAAATGGTGCAACAAATGATTATCTCAGCATTCTCTGCCTTGGGCATTCAAGGTAAGACTAAACACACTCTTCAACCTTGGTTTGTTGACTCTGCAGTTTTGAATCATATGACTGGTACTTTTGATTATTTGCACAATATTCGACCCTATTGTGGTGCACAACATATTCAAATTGCGGATGATAGTTCTCTTTCTATTGCTGCTATTGGTGATATTGATTCATCTTTTCGTAATGTGTTTGTGTCCCCTGGACTTTCATCAAGTTTAATTTCAGTTGGTCAATTGGTAGACAACAATTGTAACGTGCATTTCTCTCGTGATGGTTGTCTTGTGCAGGATCAGGGATCCGGGAAAGTGATCGCGAAGGGCCTAAAGTGGGAAGATTGTTTCCTATACATTTCCTTAGTCATGGTATTTTTTCTTTGGCTTGTAACACTGTAACGAGTCTAAGTGAGGTCTGGCATAAACGTTTGGGTCATCCTAATTCTCTTGTCCTGTCTCACTTATTGAAACATGAACTCTTGGGCAATAAAAAGTCTTCCTCTTTATTTTTTGATTGCTCTACGTGTAAACTTGCTAAGAGTAAGACACTACCATTTCTTTCTTCTAGTCATCATGCAGAAAAGTATTTTGATATTATTCATAGTGATGTTTGGGGTGTTTCTCCTATACTCTCTCATACAAATCACAAATATTTTGTGACATTTATTGATGACCACAATCGGTTTACTTGGATTTATTTTCTTCACTCTAAAGCTGAGGTCTTTTCCGTGTTTCAAAGTTTCTTGGCATATGTTGAGAATCAATTTTCTACTAGTATTAAAATCTTACGATCTGACTCTAGGGGAGAATACATGTCAAATGAATTTTAAGTTTTCTTACAGCGCAAAGGTATTATTTCACAGCGCTCTTGTCCTTATACACCTCAACAGAATGGTGTTGCTGAACGTAAAAATCGACATTTGTTAGATATCACTCATGCCTTACTACTTGAATCTTCTGTTCCTTCTCGATTTTGGGTTGAGACCATGTCCACAGCTGTCTATCTGATTAATCGTCTTCCATCTCAAGTTTTGAACTTTGACTCACCATTTTTTCATCTCTACGGCACTTATCCTAGTTATCACACACTTCATACTTTTGGGTGCGTCTATTTTGTTCACTTACCATCTACTAAACGTCACAAACTTGGTGCCCAAGCGTGCGTTTCTGGGTTACAGTACCACTCAAAAGGGATTTGTATGTTATGATGCTATTGCTAATTGTCTTCGTATCTCTCAAAATGTGATTTTCTTTGAGAATCACTATTTTTTTTCAGTCTAATGTGGTCTCTTCTACTACTCCTCATATACTTCCTCACTTTGATGATGTTTCGTGTCCTATTAAGCGTTTCAAACCAAGTGGTATATACGAGACGTAAAACCATTTTAACTCCTTCTGATACTGACCCGCCACCTGAGCCTGTACCTCCGGCACCGGCACCGGCACCGGCACCTCGAAGATCTACACGTGTCTCCCATCTACCAGATAGGTATGGGTTCCCACATACATCTCTTAATGTAACTTTATCGAACATTCTTGTTCCTACTTGTTATTCTCAGGCAGCCCAATATGCGTGTTGGAAACAAGCAATGCAAGATGCGCTCCAAGCACTTCAAGAAAATCATACATGGGATATTGTTTTATGCCCTCCTAATATTAAACCTATTGGCTGTAAGTGAGTATATTATGTGAAATTGAATTCTGATGGTTCTCTTGACCATTATAAGGCTCGGTTGGTTGCTCTTGGCAATAGGCAGGAATATGGGATGGATTACGATGAAACATTTGCTCCAGTAGTCAAAATGACTACCATCCGAACTATTATTGCTATTGCTGCTTCTAAGGGATGGTCACTTCATCAAATGGATGTTAAAAATGCGTTTCTGCACGGTGATCTTAAGGAAGAAATTTTTATGACTCTTCTAGGCTTATTCTCTTCTTCTTCTGGTATGTACAAATTTAGACGTTCTCTTTACGGCTTGAAACAAGCACCTCGGGCGTGGTTTGAAAATTTTCGTTCTACTTTACTCGGCTTTTCTTTTACCTAGAGCCAGTATGATTCTTCTTTGATCATTTACAAAACAACGGATAGTGTTGTTCTTCTTCTTGTCTATATTGATGATATTATCATCACTGGCACAGATAGTGTTTTGATTCAACAACTTAAACAGCAGCTCCAAACTTCATTTCATATGAAGGATCTTGGTACTCTCCACTATTTTTTGGGTCTTGAGGTTCGTTTGGATCGGTAGGGTATTTTTTTTGCATCAACACAAATATACAGAGGATTTGATCTCTTTAGCTGGACTTCAATCTACTTTTCCTGTTGACACCCCTCTTGAGGTTAATGTGAAATTTAGTCGTGATGAGGGTGACCTTCCTAATCCTATGATATATCGTCAGTTGGTCGGAAGTCTTAATTATTTAACAATTACACGTCCTAACATTTCTTTCGCTATTCAGCAAGTCAGTCAGTTTATGCATACCCCTCGACACCTTCACTTAGCTGCTGTTCGTCGTATCATTCGCTACCTGAAGGATACTTCTGATTGTGGCTTATTCTTTCCTATTGGATCCTCCCTTCGATTAATTGGTTATAGTGATGCTGATTGGGCAGGCTGCCCTGACACCCGACGCTTTGATACTGGTTGGTGTATGTTTCTTGGCTCTGCGCTTATTTCTTGGAAAAGTAAGAAACAAGCTCAGGTATTCAAATCTTCCACCGAATTGGAATATCGTGCTATGTCTACTGCTTGTTCAGAGATTATTTGGCTTCGCGGTTTATTGACTGAAATTGGATTTCCTCAATCCGATCTCACACCTCTTTATGCAGATAATACTAGTGTTATTTAGATTGCTGCTAATCCTGTTTTTCATGAACGCACCAAGCACATTGAAGTGGATTGTCATTCTATTCGTGAAGCTTTTGAAAATCAGATTATCTCCCTACAACATATTACCTTAGAGCTTCAACTGGCTGATGCCCTTACCAAGGCACTACCTTGGCCTCGTCACCAGTTTCTCATAAACAAATTGATACTTCTTGATTAGCCGCATCAATTTGAGGGGGGATGTTAGTAAGAGATTTAATCAACGGAGCCAATCAAGGAATCAACATCAAATTGAGCAAGTCAATTCGGAAATCAAGGGGATTCCATTAATCTACAAGTCAATTCGGAAATCAAGGGATTCTGTCAATTTGTTTAATCATACCATATACATAATTAGACTACCAAAATTAGAATATATAGATTAAGAATAAGAAAAGATCACGATTGTAATTTAAAAACTTTCCTAAATTATTTCTGTACAATTTTCTATATATATGGAATAACAAAGGAGAAGAAACTCATTCAGACAAATTAACAATTACCTCTAAGGGATCTCACATCTGAAAGCGCAAAGTGAACCTACGTCAACTAATCTAACCCGTAGTGACCTTTAAAATCTTATCGTTTCTTTCCAACTACAAACGCTATAAAGCTGCTTCTTTTACATCCTCATCAAAATGAATATTTCAAATCAAAAGGCAAAACTCTTTTAGAAGACTGTAGATCGTCATCAAACATGCTTGATATCTCCTAGAAGGATTAAACAGTTAAATGACATAATACTCCCTAAATTCCAATGCCCTGGGGTATGGATTGCTTTCTACCAGAATTAATCACCTTTTAGCAAATTAATCTTAGCTTGAACATCACAATGAAAATCTAGCTGATAGCATAGTGAACAAAGAGACACTCACACGGAAATTGTTACACTTATAAATTTTTTAAGTATCGAATGGTGTCTCTGTGAGGATGGACATGGACAAGATTGCTTTTAAAAGTATCGAAACAACATAAATATCAAATACAGAATCCACTCAAAGAATCTGAATAATCAATGAACAAGTTAGAGATAATTGTACCATCATTTTTGCCACTTACCACCCCAAAAACATAGGCTATTAATTTAGATTATCATTTTTCTACTTCTCCTGATGACGAACTAAAGGAAATAAATAACTCTGCTTTCCTTACCCAAAATAGATTCCTATCACCAAAGGGCCATTTCTTGCATTTCTCATCCTCTCTCTCTGTCTTACACACATACATACACAAACACATGTTCATTTCTAAGTTTTTGGGCCATAAAACTCTAGTCCTATTTTTGAGATAGAGAAGAGTAATATATTTGAACAGGAGTATAGAAAGAAGAGAAAAGTATCCACTTGGAAAAAAGAAATGAAAACAGAAACCAGGAGAGCCATCTGACAAAAGTTGATTAGCTTTTTCTTAAATTTTTGTGCCCTAAATGATGAGAGGTGAGTCAACCATGTCCCAATCACGTTTTGGCAATTTTTTTAGCATCAGAATAAAATAAAAGTTTAAACACCTGTTTTCCTTGCTCTCGTGGCATTACAGAGATTATCGTTCTAACACTAGAAATGAAACCCCAAACTAAAACTTGATCATCATCTAAAAGTAGCACATATGTCCTCCCCCATCCACCAAAAATAAAAAATGGGGGCATCATGAAACCATAACCGATTATCACAAATCTCTTTCTAGATGACACAGGATAGAAACAAAGAAAGGAATTTGGAAAATTCTGTAATACTTTTAAATAACTGAAATGATTTAATACATACCTCTTCCTTGTTTCCCCATCCATTGTAGCAAACAACATAACCATTTGGTGTAAGAGCCTCAATAGTAGCATCGTACCTGGATGGTCAACTAGTCAAACACATACAAAGAAAGAGATAATGATAAAGAAAATGAAGAATAAACAGAACTGTTATGACAACGTAAGTGGAAATTTCTTTCACATACCATTCCCCGTCTTCACTCCATACTGCTTGGACTTTTGTTCCAACAGGAAACTGCTCATACTGATCAGCATAGTGACCTGACTCCTAAATCACGAGAAACGAAGAGCAATAAGATCAACCTTTTCTGATAACAAGGGTCGGTGTAATATATTCCACTGGACAAAGAACTAATTGATTAACAAAAGCAAACTTTTTTGAAACACAATGGCCAAAAGTGGATAAAAAAAGTACCATCAAAATCATATCACCGTAAGCTGTTAAAGTTCTTGCAGTAGCAAAAGGAAAATATAAATAATAAATAAATAAATGAACGAGATGTGATGCTTAGTACCACTAGTCGGTGTCTGAAGATGCAGCTACAATGATGCTGATGAAACAAGTGATGCACACATTTTCTTTAATCCACGCCTAAATATAAATAAAATTTGGTGAATTGCCAAATTGTCACACGATTTGAATAAGATGCTGGTTGACATGTGCAAACACCAATATATAGGGATCTCAAGAAGACATTGTTCTCTCCTTTTATAACACAACCATGTGGCAAAAGAGCTAAGCAGATTAATTTTTCATTAAAATATGTCTTCAAATGCATTTTCAACATCAAATAAGATGCATGACAAACACTAACATCCTATCTGAGAGGTTAATAAAGGAACACGAAAGTGCCATCATAAAGACACCCCACAGCAAATAACATTTGCTTCCATGTATAAAAGTTAGCAACTTGATGGGGGTGTGTTTGTATATTTACAGCAAAAATTGACAATGTTGTCTTGGAAGTAGGTGGATATTCATTTTCACCTTATAAATCCAGGATGAAGAACTTGAAAATGCTAGTGTCGAAATAAAAAGAAATTTCTGTTCTTATCAGGTACAGATATCCACTCTGCAGAACTGCAGTTGTATATCAAATGTTCTTGTCCAGAGCCAACATCAAACAACTAGCGAAGCATATAAGATATAGTTACCCATTCATAGAGTGCATAAAGATATGGAAGGGGCATGAGAAATGATTACAGGTTAGACAGGACACTTACCATTTCATGCTGAGAGTTGCCCATAGACTGGCGCAAACCAGGAGATGCAGCAGTACCAGCTCCTATATTAGATTCAGAAAACTCATTCTGTTTGGCCGTTGCCAAGAGTTCCTCAGTCAAAGCAATCACCTGCACATAGCCCAACACTAAATTACTAATCATAACCATAATAACAGAAAAGGTCAAGTCATTGTTTCAATATTGAACTTAGAATCTCAGTCTGAAGATCTGAAATCAGGAGAAGGGTGCAGGCTGACCGTCACGAGACATAGCAAACCTGCAAGGAACCAAGATACAAGTGATGGGCATTTGGATGAATTCTGAAGTTTAATGTACCATACACTGTTGAAGTCTCTCTATACAAGCTCCCTTTTACAAAATAAGAATTTATTACCTCAGACATCACCATCTTACCTCTGTAGCCTGAGAAAGGAGCTCCATCAATTTTTTCTAGCAACTAGCTATTCTTTAATTTTCCATCTTTACAAATATAGTGGCACATTTAAAGTGAAGAGGGGTGGGCTTGAAGATTAAAAAAAAAGGGAATTTCAACGACAACAGATGCAGCTTATCAACAAAGGATCATCTTTGATCCATTTGTAATTCATAAATAACAGATGTGAGATGGTTAGCATCAAAATGCCAATGAAATGTTTAATCCATAATATAAGAAAATTAAAAAGAACAGAAAAACAAGAAGAAAATCGCTCATTCCCTATGGACTACCTCTTCAAGCTCCTTCTCCATATCGACATATTCAGAGTTTCCAGGGTCATCTCCCAGTAGCTTTCTGACCTGAGGAACCACAGATCTAATTATCAAAGAGAACATGACAAGACATTGACCAAAAAGAGATCACAACTCTTCTAGTCTTCTCTCTCTTTCCCACTCTCACATAGAAAAACTATAAATATATGAAAAGGATTTGACTGATTTCCAACCACAACCACTCAACATTAAGAATAAAAGGGAAAGGAAGAGAATAAAAAGTAACAAATAATTAAGATTCACAAACCAGCAAACTAAACTCAAACGATCTCTTTTAAAACTTATAAACAACAATGCAACAAAGCAAATTTGATCACTTAGAACACCCTTTTAGAAAAGTAAAGCAGTTGCAGACACGGAAGTGGACTGAATAATAATGATGATGATAATAGCAATGATTATCACGATAACAACAATTTTATTTAGAGCATTCATTTGAAATTTAAACCCCCTCCAAAAGAGAGAGAGAGAGAGAGAGAGAGAGAGAGAGAGAGAAAAGGAAAAGGTGTAAAGTAACTGTGTGTGCTCTATTCAGCTAATTATTGCCTTGTCCCTTTTCTTAAATGTTGAAAGGAGAAGATATTCAGAGGATGAGAATCATGGCAAAGAAGATAAGACATCAACAACAACAACAATATAGGCCTTCTAAAAGAAGATAAGACATCATTCTACAAAAAAAAAAAGGAGGAAAATATAACAATTCTTGGGAGGATTTTCAAATATCTCACAACATCCTCTAAACTACAATATTTGGAACCCCTAAAGCATGAGACCATGAAGATGCAAAGAATGCAATCAGATCCAAAGGAAAGGAGCATTAGTTTGCAGACCCTTGAAAAGCCTAGCACTTCCCTAAAGCAATTTAGCTTCATTTTCTTGTGTTTCTAAATCTAAACCTCAATTCCAGCCCACTTTCTAAATTCGAAATGAAACCGACACAACAGGCAAAGAGCATCCAAAACCGAGACACAAGTAACAAAATTGAGATATACTAGTAATAGTATTTTCCTGAGATATAAAGCACAGAAACTACTCATTAAGTATCATAGACTCAACATGTCTCGAAACTAGACAAAACGTTCTAACCCTCTAACTCCTGTGTAAGACAGATACTGATTCTCACTAGATTCCAATAAAAGCATTCAAGGAAAACTTTGGCTCCTAGAAAACTAGATAAATGAGGCCGTTTCTCTAATTATAAGAGGTGCGAGTGTGTCCATACTTTCACACTAATTGCTGGGAAGGCACGCTAGGATACCAAAGGAGAAAGTGCACCTTTTCTTGCCTCTGTTGAATTTGAAAGTGCTTGTTTCTATTTAATGTGTCTAGAAATGTTTTTACCTCCTTTTTCTTCTTTTTACTTTCTAGGACGATATCTTATCATCATTATCCTCATTATCTTTTTTTTTTATTTTATTGGTCTGGCACAGACATGTCATCTAATTTGAATGTGCGTGCATTCAATGTGTTGGCGCAAACATGTTGCCAGCATGCCTATGACATTTCAGTACATGTCTGAACATAAAATAATTAATTTTAATCTCAAGACACAGCATGGGCACAGCTTGAACATGCTGCCAACATGACTAGGACACGACACAAACACAAAATCTTCACACTTCCAAACATGAGATTATTATACACTTCAATTATACATGCTTGAATCACAAAAGTTTTCATATGACACTAATAATGTGAATTTCTTTGGTATTTTTATAATAAATTTTAATTATTATATTCTATATTTAATGTGGTAACGACATAGTGTAATTCACAATTTTTTTTTCTAAATTTTATATTTCAGTTCATTATATGTGCAAATATATATATATATATATATATATTCATTCATTTTGAATTCATTTTTTCAAATGATATATTTAGATTTCTCTTAATTCTCTCTCTCTCTCTCTTTAGGATTAGATCCTAATTATCCACTAGTTATTATGTGTTCACTTCTTTGTTAGGATAATGTTTGTATTTAGTTATTCAAATAGATAAATAATTTTACATATTATTTATGCATGTATAAGATCTGATGGTCGATGTGCATGACTTGTGTATACAATCAAATTGATAGAGCATACAAAAAATATAAGTTATAATTACATCAATCTAAAATAAATAGTTCATAACCGATTGATAAATTGAACATTTTATCAAGATTTAAACTTGTATTTGTGAAACTTCTCTTTAATCTCTTTAGTGATCTTCCTAATAACAACATTTTCATAATTCAAATTATCATTTAATATGCACTTAATTTTCTAAATTTGCACAAAATATAAGATTTTGGTAAGTAGAACTGGACATCGAGTTTATTGTATCTAAAATGGTTCTAAAAATTCACATGTTTTCTTATCTCTCCTCCAATCACATCAACTGTTAAGACAATAATTATAATGTCTATTAACCAAATCAAACTTTAAAAAAGCTTTTACATACTTGATTACATTCTCAAACACATATACGTAGAATTCCATCTGGTTGATTTATCAAAATGCAATCAAAATCTATTATTAATACCAAATTGGGATACATAGAAATTTTATCATCATCTCACATGAACATTTCATATACTTGACACTATCTCTAATGTTTTTTTAAAGAATTTAGAAGCTACTTTCAGGATAGATTCAAGAAATGTTTTTATTGCCTCTGTTGAATTTGAAACTGCATGTTTCTATTTAATGTATCTAGAAATATTTTTACCTCCCTTTCCTTCTTTTTACCTTCTAGGACGATATCTTATCATCATTATCCTCATAATCTTTTCTTGTTTTTATTGGTCTAGCACAGACATGTCATCTAATTGAAATGTGCATTTGTTCAATGTGTTAGCGCAAACATGTTGCCAGCATGCCTATGACATGCTCAGCACACATCTGAATATAAAATAATTAATTTTAATCTCAGACACAGCATGGACACATATTGAAAATGCTGCTAACATGACTAGGACATGACACAAACACAAAATCTTCACACTTCCAAACATGAGATTGGTCAAGTCTCAAAAGATTATAGTCTTCTTATTTCTATATTTAACCAAATAACCTGCATGTCACACTAAATGCAGGAGAGAAGCTAGTATCACTGAGCCCCACAGATTTTAAACTCCAAGCACAAAGGGGTGCAGATTTAGCTTAGTTTGAAGTTTGAATTCTTCCACACAAGTTGGGAATGACAAAGCACAGTTTCCATGAACTTTTTGAATAGTCCAGCTCTTGCTCCTTAAGGAGTTGTTTCTGCGACTTTTTGGAGTTGTCTATGAACAAACAGGCTTTGGTGAGCTAAATTGTCTCCTTCAAAGGAAAGCAATACTACAACAATGTGAATTTCATCAAGCGAGCAAATGATTGGGAATTAAAGAGTTTCTTAGCTTTTTTCAATTGTTGAAGTGAATTTGGATTTCAGTACAGATAATATGGTGATTTGCAGGAGATTGTTGTCTGGTATCTTACAGGTTAAAAGCTTCTACAATTGGCTTATCACAACTAATTGCGAAGAAAGGGTAAGCCATCTCCCATTGAGGTTCATCTGGAACTCCATCCATCTGGGAGTGGTCTCTTTAGCGTAGGAGGCTGCATGGGGTAGATTTTGACAAAAGATAATATTCATAAGAGAGGCATTATCTTGGTTCACAAATTTGTTTTATGTAAAAGCATTATGGAGTTGATAAACCATGTATTGCTTCATTGTGCTTGGACACGACCATTGTGGGAGAAAATTTTTTCTTTTATGCAAATTCAGTGGATGATGTCCCGATCTGTATAGGGAGAATTATGGGATTGCTAGAGTTTGTATAGTGAGGAGGAGAATCTTTTGGACGTTCAGTCAAGCTGTTGGTGTGGAGAAAACAAAATAGGAGGGTCTTTGAGAAACTCTTACTGATTCTTGTGGACAATTTCCTAAAGTGTTTGCATCATTGGTCTGCCTAAGTACTTTGAGAATCGTAGATTCCTTGAGGTTATAATTTTGGGGGGCCAAGAACTTCTTGATCTCTTCCCCCTGCGCTGTTATCGTTTGTGAATCAATTTTTTTTTCCTTTTTCTGATCAATAGGATAAAGACACGTATAACTTCCACCACATTGATTTTGTCTCTTTTCTTCTCTCTTGCTAAGCATGCTTACCATGTTAAACATGATATGATGATAATGTCGATTCAACAGCGACTCAATCTAATGCAATTTGGCAAGCTCTTTAACAGATATTTTATCCGCATAGTCACAAGGATCTTGATGTTTAATCAACACTTTTTGCTAATAATTCCGTCAGTCAAATGCCATAAATTGATTGCTCTGAATTGTTACCGATATCAAAAGGGGGGTTTTCCCAATTCTGCGTTTTAAAAAACTTCAAAACCCTAGCTTCACTCGCAACAGACGAAGACCCTAAAGTCCGATAATTTTCGAAACCGTAATTTATCACAGATGAGAGAATTGGAGAGCACAAACAAACATCAATGACTTGCAATTGAAAGGAAAACACCTAAAAGGGTGAAGGATACCTGGAGAAGTTGATCTTTGTAAGTGGAAAGATTCGAAGCGAGTTCATCTATGCTAACCTCTTCACCGCCCCCTTGCATGTTCTATAAAGAGAGAGAGAGAGAGATTGAATTTCAGAGAGGTGTCCGAGCGTGCGGGGAGAGAGAGAGCGAGAGAGAGAGACACAGACAGAGAGAGGCGCGACATAATAAAACTCAGAACGAAAGCAAGAGAGCTTTAGTTGTCGTTCGGGCCCCTGTTTTCTTTCGAGACTCGACCCAACGGTTGGGCTAACATGCTCGTGTTAGTAAATGCAACAGCCCAAGCTCAGAAAGGTTAAATTGAAGCCTTGTAGCTATTATTATTATTATTATTTTTTTGATTATAAAAAAATATAATCAAACGGAATCAAATCAAAAAAGAAAAGATAAAAATAGAAAAACTCTACCGCTTAAACTGGTTGTAGCCATTATATTCAAAATGGTAAGAAAAACAGAGTTTGAAGAAAAATATAGGGGAGATAGATGATGATTGAGATGATAACTGTTTTAGTTGTTGGATATGGATGAATTCAAGATATTAGTATTAGAGAAAGAGGTTAGAATGATTATTGAATAGAAAAGCCTCACACTGGTCGGTGCAGGTCGAATTTTTAAGGACAACTTAGGAGAGCAAGTGGCTAGATTTGTTTGTAGTATAGAGAAGGGGTAGGTCCTATTGGCGAAGTTGTGGGGGCTGAAGGAGAGCCTTCCATGGCCAAAAGAAGGTGCTATGAGAGATTAGAGGTCGAAGTTGATTCGAAAGTGCTAACCAAGCTGCTCAATGAAGACCTCGGGAAGGATCACCTACTTAGTTTTATCTTGTAGAAGTACAAAAATCTGCTAAGCTGTGTAATGTGGACCAAGTGAAGCATATTTATGGAGAGGCTAACTCTTGCACTGATCATCTTGCTACTATAGGTCAGATTGGTAATGTGAGGATGATGGAGCTAGACAACCCCCAACTCCATCCTTCAGCTAATTAAGGAAGTTAAAGAAGGTGTGGAGAGAGCCAAGGGGTAAGCTCTTCATAGAGGCTAGTCTGTGCTTTTTTTTAGTGCCTTTCTTGTATCGTTTCTCTCCCAAAAAAAATGAATAGAAAAGAGATAAGTAGGGACAGAGAGAGAGAGAGAGAGAAACAAAACAGAGAGAGAGAACTCAACAACCAAATTCTAGTATTGATTCTTGATTTTACATCTTTTATACATTTATTCCATCAATTCTAAATGTTTCAACACCTTTAACAACATTCAATTTGTTGATTGATTGGCTAACTGAATTCAACAATTTCCATCTACCTGAACTAGCCATTAATATTCAAAAAATAGTTTTCGGTCATTATAACATTTCCCCATTTGAAGACCATCCTTGTCCTAAAGGATGAAATGTCAGAACTGTGCATGAATGGAATCCATATCCTCCTAGGTTGATTCTTTCGAGCTAAGATTAACTAATTTGATCAGTACCTGAGTTACTAAATTATTGTTTTTCTAGATAACATGTCTTTTAAGTGCTGCTTCGGGCTCCACGAGAGCTTGTTTGTTAGTATCAATTAAGGGTGGAGCAAGTATTGTGGATTGACTACAACCTGGTTTCTTCTTTAGTAAAGACACGTGAAAGATTGGATGAATTTTTGAACCAGGAGGTAATTGTAGTTTGTAAGCTACTTTAGTAGAACTTGGAGGATAATTTAAGTTATCTTCTAACTCGACAGATTGCTGTCCATATAGTTAGAGCTTCAAATGGACCATATCTCCAATCTGAAACTCTCTTTCAGATCGGTTCTTATCTCCATATAGTTTCATTTTATTTTGGGCCTGAATAAATGATCACACAATATTTGAATCATATCTTGTTTACTTTTGATGAATTCTCCAATAGCAAGAGTAATCGTATCAACATAAGGACTTAGGGGAATATATCTAAGTTGACACCCATACAAAGCCTTAAAGGGAGACATCTTAATACTATTATGGTATTTGGTGTTGTATCACTATTCAACCAAACTTAGTCATTGTAGCCGAAATGTTGCTATGTCTGATGTCATACACCTTATATATCACTCTAGACATTGATTTAGTCTTTCACTTTGTCCATCAGTTTGAGAGTGATATGTATTGCTAAGCTTCAACTTGGTCCCCCATAAGTATGAAAAATTTCTTACCAAAACAGACCGGTGAAAACTTTGTCATTATCTGAGATGATGGAATTAGAAAGACAATGCAATTTGAAGATATTATCTACAAATAACTAGGCTACTTTAGTAGTAGAGAAAAGGGTGTTGCAAAGTTATAAAGTGGCCAAACTTAGTAAGTGTGTCAATGACAAATAAAATGGTGTTATAACCCTGAGAATTATGTAACCTTTAAATGAAATCCATACTTGTGACCAAACCTAAGTTGGAATTCGTAGTGGCTGCAACAGTCCTGGTTAAGGAGTGTTTTCATGTTTATTCTTTTGTTAGATGTCACATTCTTGTACCAATTTGTTTACTGTCCTCTTCATCAAAGGCCAACAGAATGCTGCTTTTACCCTATGTAATGTCCCTTGCTGCCTAGAATGACCTCCAACGGCTAAGTTGTGCATTTGTTGTACTATTTTCTCTTTGAGAGCCACTTCCTACCATAATCTTCTTTTTATAGTTCAAAGTTCCATCCTGATATTGGAAATCAGGTTTGTAATCTGGTTAAAGGGTTAGTTGAGCTATTAGACTTTTGCAATCATCACCATTCTCATAGCTCTGTAGTACATCCAGAATCCATCTAGGATGGACTATAGAACCTGCTAAGAGGTTAGGTTCTGAACATTCTTCTTCTTGAAATTCTCTCAATGAAAGAACATTAGTTATCTTGTTCTCAACACTTTTTTTATATTGAATTTCATAATCCAATCTTAGTAGCTTTGCCAACCATTTATGTTGCAAGAAGTTGGTAAGTTTCTGCTCCCATAAATATTTTAAACTTTGGTGATTACTCTTTATTATGAAATGGTAACCTATCAAATAGTGTTTCCATTTAGTCACTGTTATCATCATTGCAAGTAGCTCCTTCTCATATGTGGATAGCCCTTTGTTTCTGGGTCCCAAGGCCTTGCTCAAGTATGCAATGAGTTGTCTTTCTTGCATCAGTACTACTCCCAAACCTTGAGAACAAGCATCAATCTCTATGATAAACAGAGTAAGCATTATTCTCAATAACTATCCAAACTTTAACGAAGAAAAATTATATAATATGTGCCTGATTTTAACATAAATATCTCATACTTTCGCTGCTTATGTTTCTTTGCATTGCTTGACAATGAATATCCAAGTGCTTCTTAAATCTTATATATAAGAATGTAATATCATTCAAGATAGAAACAAAAATTTTTTGTACAAATTTGAAAGAAATCATTGTTATTGTTATTATTAACTAAAGTAGCCAAATAATTATAAGAAACTAAGAAAAAATTCTAGAAAATGCTAGAAAGAGTGAATTAGTTGTCATATGGCATGGGATGTCAGGAGGGAGGCAGTCAATGGTGCAGAGTGCCACTGCCTCGTCAATGTTATTAGTGTCGTTGGTTGCGTTGTGTTCAGTAAGAGTAGGAGCCATCTCTACTTGTTGAGGATGTTGAGTGATCTATATTAAGAAATCTAGTCTTCCACAGAATGCGACTGAGGATCAACCGCAGCAACTACATCATGGGAATGTGGCGTCAGTGGAGTATTCTCTTCTAAAGTAAGTCCAATTGAACAACATCCTCCCAAGTAGTAGTAGTTGGAATTGATGAAGGAACTTGGTTATTCTCCAAAGAAGATGGAGGAATGTCATTGGTGATGAGGGCATGCTGGTGTTGGCATCAAAAGGAATAGATGCCATTGCCGATGTTGCATTCTCTGAAAGTTTTTGATGTGTTTGAATGATTTTTTTCCATGAATAGTAACTTCAGCCTTAGCCACACATATTCTCAAATAATCAATTTTGGTCAAATAATTAATAATATATTTCTCTATCTTCTAAATTAAAGGGTCATTATACAAAATATAAAATCGTATTATAACAGATCCTATGTATGAGTCATGTCAGAAAATAAATAAATAAATAAATAAATAAGTAACATTTGTTCTGTAAATATCAATTTTTTTAACTATTTCAAAAAATTTAAGAGAATTCTTAATATCAATATGACTGAACCAAAAGATTTAATTTTAAGTTTTTCCTTTGAAACTCTACTACTATTATAAAAATAATTTATAATTGCAGAAAACTTCAATGATGGATTTGCTTAAAAACTTATTGGAGTAGCATATGAAATTTGAAACAATTTGGTGAAGTTGCTTAGGAAATAAAACGTGCAAGAATTAATCAAATTTATGTGTTTCCAAATACTCCTAAATATTTACAAAAATGTAAAGTTTTATCATGTTTATGGTAAACTTGGAGTTAAATAGGTTTAATTTTGTTATTAGAGATTAAATTTTGAATTTTAGCAAATTAGTTTTCTCTCTGTCTATTGTCACATTAAAACATAAATTTTTAAACGGTATTTATTCAAAAATATCACTTAAATCCCTAAAAGAATATGATAAAAGTGTTTAAAATATTATTAAAATTATTTATGATATTATTTATTTCTTAAAATAAATTTTTAACTTAACTTTTATTGACAATATCAAATTTAAAGTTACTATAAAATGCACTTTCTTTTTGCTAATAAAATTGTATTATAATAGTTTTAGTTTTAAAATTTTAACTTTTTTAGTATATATAATGTAAAATTTTAACTTATAATATTGTTTATTTCTTTTTGCTATTTTAATTTTTTTGCTAAAAATGGGTCATATAATCAATATTACTCTTTTGGAAAGCCTTAATTTGTTATAACTCTATCTCAAGTCATATCAAGCTAGAAGTATCCCAAGGGAAGGTCACAGCCTCCTTCCCTCAACCATCAGATTAGAGGTTCAAATCTGGTGTAACAAATAAATAAATAAATAAATAAAGCTGGAAGTTAAGGGCGTGTCATGTAAAGAAAAGAACCTACAAATTACTGTTTGTTAAGGGCATGGCATATGATCAATGATATTCTCTATCAAGCAGGAAAATTTAAACATTTGAGAAACTACAAAATACAATCAAACTAGAGAACAATACCAATGGTGAAATTTTCTTACATGCGCAATGCATATCATTGAAAAATATTATCTTAGAAAAACAACATAATAACAATTTAACTGTTTTATTTTAAAATTTGGAGTCAGTAATTTGAGAGACAAATATTGAAGGAAAAAAAAAAGAGTATTATTTTAATTTATATGGATTCTTCTACGTTATTTATTTCTATCTAAAACTATATTATCAACTAAATCCATAACTATCATATCTTTACAGATAATTTACGTCTATTTTTTTAACGATTTATTTCTATATTTTACTCAATCTCATATATTTAAATTCTCGATATTTGTTGTACATACCTAACAGGTGCGTCCTTAGATATTCGTTGTACATACCTAAACCACCTCAACCGATACTCTTATATTTTATCTACAGTTGAACTAACTCTCAACTTATTACGTATCCATTCGTTTCTAATTCTATCTTTTTCTAATTTTGCCCCACATCTAAGCATTCTCATTTCAGGTATAATCATTTTATACTCTTATTATTATTTAATGATCTAACACTCACTATCATATAATAGCATAAGTGTTGTTGTGATTCTATAGAATTTTCTCCTTAAATATAATGATATCGTGCGATCGTAGAAAATTTCAAATGTTTTTCTTCATTTCATCCAATTTACTTGAATTCTATTATTCACATTCTCATCTATTTTAAGAAAATATTTAGAAATTAGAAACGATAAAAGATTTTAGAAAAAATAGTAGTTTTTTTTAGTATCCTTTTGGAAAAACTTTTTTTGGATTTCACTTTTCTTCGTAACAAGAAATCCTGTCAAGCAAAACTTTTTCTCCATAAAAGTATCTTTTTTCTTGTTATGAAGAAAAATAAAAAAAAATTAGCTTTTAAAGAAAAGTTTTTGGGAGGAGCTTTTACTTATCTTTTTTTTTTTTTAATGTTCTGGCTTTTCAAAAAATATATATTTTTATTCTATTTATATTTTCACTTGAATGATATAAAATTTCAAAAATATTCATACCATAAATATATTCATAAATGCTATATTTGGGTGGATTTAAATATATATTTTTTTAAATTTTAAATGTGTTCATTTTTTATTCCACTTATATGACTTGAGTATTCATAAATATATATTTATATTATTTTTGAATTTTTGAATTATTTATATTATATAGAAATGATTTTATATTTATAAATATTTGATTTTAATTGTTTAGAAAAATAATCAATTTATTTTTATTTTAATTATTAGTATTTATGCATTTTATTTTTAAAATTATCAGTTATTTGTATTTTTGAATTCTAATCAATGGTGAAAAAATTTATAGTTTATGTATGACCCTGTATGGTAATTTAATTAAAAATATAGTTCATAAAAAATATTTTACCAAATAGCTAATTTATAAAAAAGAGTATATATTTTGTTTTTAAAAATAAAAACGTCAAACAATTGTTAATTTTATTTTAAAAGTTACTAATTTCTACTTCTCTTTAAAGGAGAAGATAAGGGGGAAAAAAACTTTACCAAACATGTTCTTAGTTGATAATGATTTTTTTTAATTAATAGTTATTTTAATTTTAAGAATTTTTTATACAAGGAATGATTTTTAAGATTTGGTTTTAAGAAAAATTCTATTTTATTGTAATCGCTAATTTTCTCTATTTAAAGAGAATAATCATAAAAATAGTGTAGTAGGAAACTTGTTAAAGAACAAGTTCACAACCGTCAAATCTAAAGTTTAGAAGACAGAAAAACTTTAGCAAAGGAAGAGAAGAATTCTCTACAAAATATTCATTGCCCAGATCGTTTATTAGGATTCATATCAATTTCCACTGCTGCAACTTGTTTGTTAAGTCAAGGGCATGTAGCATAAAGATCTTTTTACAAAGGTTATAACGCGACTCAACTACATCTAACCATGCTATGCTATTTAAAACTAGATAAAAAAATTGAAAACGACTCACCAATATTTATTTCCATTTTTCTCTATTAGAGTCTGGAGAAGTCTTGAGTTTGTACAAACTTATGTTGTTTCAATATATTGGTACTGTACATAAAGTGGCATGACTTGGGACTTACTGCAAGAATGGTGTTTCTTCCATACATGGAGGAACTTGAAAGTCTTATTTGAGAGCATGGCTGTAGTCATGGTAATGGAAAGTTTTGTAGATGAACTGAGACAACCACTTGGAGGCTCCAAAGCATAGAACTGCCATACAGACCAGTGTAGTCCTTGTAGCTGCAGACATGAGGTCATGTTTGGCAGCTGCAACAAACCCAATCAAAGCGACCGAGGTGAACTGGAGTACAGCTTCAAGGACGTTGAGACCTTTCAGCGCAGTAGTGCAGCTGCGGCAATTCACTACATGAGACCAGTACCTGAAAGGCAGGGAAAACAAATCATTGGACCTTTTTGTTTTGTCCCATCAGCCATTCTCTTACCAGGCTAAATTATTGTGACAGCAAGTGACCCCAGCCAAGTGATTAGTTCAAATTCCAAAAAAAAATAAAAAACTTTAGGACATTTTGTTGTGGAGGGCATTGGCATCACAACGATAAGGTTGCCCCATAGTGACCTATTGATCATATGGTTTGAGTCATAGAGATAATCGCGAAAAAGCTGTAGAGCTAGAACTTACCAATCTCGAAAAAGTTAATTATGGCATTTTCTAGGTATGCCAAAGGAGTTACAATCCAAGTCAAAATCTTAGAAGATTCTAGAAAATTACCTATCCATGAGCTGTTCTCTCGGAGGAGTTGGGGGAAGGGCTCCTGTGAACTTGTTTCTCCAATCAACCTGACCTCCAGCATACTTATTTAACCATTGTCTGAACCCAACAACCAAGGCATCGGCCTTTGTTGGGACAAAACAAGCCTTTAGCCAATTGGAAGGACCAACTTCCATAATTTTATGTTCCTGCAGAAGACAAAAAGATGAATTTTTCCCCATAATTCATGACAATACTGGGCCTTCAAGGTATATGTCCTCCTGTATTTTCTTTAATCATGCGGAATATTAATTCCTCTGCATTTTCACCTACCAAGCTAAACTTATTGCTAAACAAACTTTTGAATGGCAGAGGAGATTAAATTACCTCAAGATGAAGAAGATATAAATCTGAGTCCAAAAGCAGGTTCTGACCCACATGAAACACCCATTGCGGTACAATGCGATCAATCCAAACTCCAAAATTTCTTGGGTTAGTCCATATCAATCTGCTTTTACCCGGACTAACAGGGATACAGAAAAAAATAAAAAGCAACTTTTTTGGTGAAACGTGAGAGGATGGCTCCTGAAACCAAAATTTTGAACAACTCGGATCTTCTACGACTATTGGAGCCAGAAGAGGAAAAACAAACACCAATAAATAAAAGAAAGCATATTCAACCACTCCGTCACCTTGTTGCCATTGGCTGATTTCAAGGCGTCATCCTGGGACTGAAATATTTTAGAAAAAAAGAACACACAAGGTGGAAGGAACTTGCAAACTCCAGATTCCTGCTTTCCAGTAAAACCATTTACATCTAACTTCTGTACACTAATTTCCAGTGGTCTTCCCCCTTCTCGGTCTGCCTTAGGAGTGAAATAAGCCTTTTTTAGTAACATAAACCAAGGCATTTAAGGAAAATTGTAATGTAAGGACTGTTCAAGAAGATCTTATCTGTTTTCGGCACTTGGAACATGCATGATTCCATAATGTGAATAAGGAACATGAGCTGGGTCCATAAGATTTTCAATCAGAACCTCGTATCTGGAAATTTTACTTTGCATGCTTAGAATTATAGAAAAACCACATTCATAGATACAATAAGCTTCTACAGTAGTCAATCAATTACTCTAATAATTGGGAAAGGTGGATAGCTGTTTAAAGTCACAGCAAAGAATAATGACAAAATATTATTCAGAGAAATTAACAGAAAACTTTTAACAATTCAATTTGAACAAGAAGGATGAAATCACTGAGTGCTACATACCCATAATGTATATCTCTACTCGCTAAAACCTTGGTATACAATGGATCCTCCAATTCTGGGATGTAAGGCGGTCTTTTCTTTAGGTGGATGTCTTTGTACTGAGGGTCCGTATTTGGCAAAAACCAAACAATATCATGTTGCACAATGCTGGGGTAAGGAGCAACACATGCTTTCTTGAATGTATGAACCTGTAGCAATTTTCAGATATTCAGAAATCACAGTGATGACATGATTATTCAAATTTGTGAAATCTTCCATAATGTCTTCATCAATTTATGAATCTTTTCCTCTTTACTGACATCCTTGCAGTCAAAAGGCTCGTTATCTTGCTAATTCAAAGTTCAACATCTGTTGCTCTAAAACTGCTTCTAACATACCTAGACTACAATGGCAGGAGGATCAAACTATGAACCAGAATCATTTTCACATGTCACGTGGACAGAAAGATGTGAATATGAAACTAGACTCTCCATTGCTTTACAAACCTGTCCCTCCTGCAGATCCGTTTCTATTTCACAGTTAGAAAGCTCAGAAAGTACTTCCAGCACGAATAGACTATAAATGACAATAAAAATAAGATGGACTGATGTAAGTTTGATTTCTTTTTAAGTCAATTTCTGAGCTCAAATTTACCAATGGAACCATTTGATTCAGATGATAAAATTAAATAGTACTTAAAATTCTGAATGTGATAATAGATTATCTTAATTTTTCCAAAAGAAATAATAATAATTTGTGGTCGTAACGATCACACAGTTACAGGCTGAGAAATTTGAATATACTCTATGCAATTTGATCTTTCTGCCTTTTGGTATCTCATGGTTGGAATTGGTTGAAGGAACCGTAAGAATCTTGAAGTGCTAACCAATGCATTATTATTACAATTTGGCATGCAATGAGAGGTTGGAGTATAACATTAAGCACTGTGTTTTCCATGCTTAAAGCAATGTTTGGCCTCATATTGCATGTGGTATTTAGTTGTTGATGTGCAGCATCAGATGAGTTATAAATAATTTGAATTAGTCCCATTGGGTGTAGTGGTTTCTTCTCTCACGGTAGAATAATGTGAATGCCAATTCCGTTTGGCCTAACATGGTAGGTGAAGCTAAAAAGAAGCGGGATTAAGGGTTTAGCAGTCATTACGTTCTAATTCTGCGACACCCTTTGTGCTTCCTGGATCAACTTTGCACCTAGTACGTAAGAACAATTCCTGGATCATGGTTTGCTATGGTAGTGTGTTTAAATATGGGAATTTTAGGATGAATACAGTTAGAATTTTTTTCTTTTTTAACATTTTGGTTGGGCCGATACATTTTTGGAGGCATCATTGTACAGTTGAAAAGGTATCTTCCAAAAGAAATGATACTATCTTCTTTTTCTTCAGAGCATTATCTTGCCAACCAAGGCAAGCACCATGCTGTTCTCAGATTAGCAGAATAAAGAGGTTATAACATTTTTTTTTTGTGGCTAAAAATTACAATTCAATGCTAGTTCATGGGTGAAAGGTGTAAAATCATTATCTAGATAACCCAAAAAAAAAAAAAGAAGACACAAGCATATTCTGTATCAAGCGCCACTCAGCTAAACATTTATCTTCAAATTTATTATTTGAAATAAATCATACTATGTACAATTATGTGCTTTTCTAAGACCAAAATAAATTCCCACGATAGTCACATAAAGAATAAAAGGGCACTGAAAAATTCATTTAGTATGCGTAACATCTAAACCAATAAATAAATATCTGAACTGAAGACGGAAAAAATTACCGGTGGACCATCAGGAGCAGCTTGAGGAATAAATTTACAGTCACCAGCCCCATTAAAGCACCAACCATGATACACACACTGCAGTCTCCCCCATTGATCAATCCTTCCTTCAGACAGAGGAGCCAATCTATGAGGACAACAATCATCAAACACTTTCCATTGATTTTCATTTCTATCCCACCATACGACCACATCTATACCCATCACTCTTTTCCCATGTGGGACTCTCTTGTCAAGATCACAAACTGGCATAATAGGATACCACTGAGCATACCAATCAAATTTCTCATCTGGGTTTTGAATTTCAACCTCAGTCTCAGATGGGTCTGTGGGTTCTGTCGAAATTGTTGGAGATAAGGCTGTGAAAGTCTCGGAGGAAAATTTTCTGATTTTTGGAGAAATAGAAGAGAGCGAAGAGTTGGTTCTTGGCGTGAACTGAAGATTGAAGATGGGTGTGTTGGAGGAAGTCTTGTGGAGTTTGGTTGTGAGCGTTGAGAGGGGAATTGAAGCTCTGATAGCTTCCATTGGCAGAGCACTTCCTGCCAAGAAGAGAGAGAGAGATGATACGGAATAGGAAGTTGAATAGCAAGGTGATTTGTGTGGCTTGGACGATACGTGAAAACAGGACCAAAGTAATGTTACGGATATTTGATGATCTACCTACAGACAGCTATTCTTATTATATTCCAAAGCAAAATCATACACCGTCCAAGGCACACAATTCAATGAATATTATATTTACAGAAAACAGGACCCAAGTGAGGGAGAAAGAAAGCGGGGTTCTCCTCTTGATGTGGACTGCGGGACCCGGCCAGGACAGGCTTGCTCGACTCCGATGAAACGGCTCCTACTTTTCAGCACGTCATCCGTCAGTTTGCTTTGTATCACTTTCATGATCTTGTGACTCATGGGAACCAGAAATTTCCACTTTTAATGACAATAGTGTCCATCACATTATCCAATGCGTACCATGATTTTTGTAGTCCTTAAGGCAAAGCTTTTTGAGTTACTGATTTGAACATCACCAACATCAAGGGAACAATACTGGATTAATTTTTAAAATGTTGTGATTTAGAATCTAATTTATTAAAATATTATGTTTTTATTTAACTCTCAAAATTAATAAAATCGATTCTGTGAAAATTGGCTTCATTCTACCTGACATTTGAAATGAAGTCGATGTCGAGAAATTGATCGACAGGGAGAAGTGGGGAATGCAGATCATAAATAATGGTGGGACCGAGAGAGAGTGAGAGAGGTTCTTTTTGGATTATTTTATTTTATATTTTTTTTTACGGCCATTATTGTTAATAATCCCAAGAGAGATTGGGAGAGAGAGAGAGAGAGAGAGAGAGAGGTGGGAAATGAAATGCCATGGTGGGACCAGAGAGATGGGGATGGGACCCAGAAAGGCCAAACCAATTCCATGTGACAGGAGGTGAAAATTTAAAGTAGATTTTGTCAAAAATTCACTCTTATAAAAATCATAATATTTTAATAAACTAACGCCGTTACGTTTGCAATCAAAAATTGAAATAAAAAATTCCAACCATCTGAATTTTTTATTTAATTTAAATTCTAAAATAAATATAATTATCATTATTATTATTTATTTTATATATCTTTTAAAATTAAGAATCATGTAATCATCAATTTTATCATTAATAAAAGTTATTTTAAAATTAATATTTTTAAAATTTTATTTAATTTTACTAAAATTAAAACTACAATTATCATATATTTTATTTTTTAATTTTATTTTATTTTTAAAAACTAATGAAAGAAAGAGAAATATGTTAAATTGATCCTCATTGTATTGTCATTTCTCCTTCTTACGTGCATAACTAAGACTCAGCTGCATTGTCCTCTTGATCCTCATTGTATTGTTTTTATATTTTATGATTAATTGGAGGATATAAAAAATTCATCACATACTGCCTTTTCATGTCAAGAAGAAGAGTGAAAAAAACATCAAACTTATGAGACTCGGCTCTAAAAATTTTGACTGCATAGTTAACATCACCACTTGTGAGCTCAAGATTCGGCGACTTATTTTTCCAGTCCAATGCTAGTTGTTCACGTTTATCTTCGTTCACCGCAACGGTTGCCATTACAATAAAGTTAATTAGTAGAGTTATTCTCAATAAAAGATCTAAATTTACCTGTAATTTGTTGAAATTATGTTTTAAGACTCAGTGGAAGTGCTACTGTTATCAATTGTTTAAATCAATTTTTAGTAGGAGTATTGTTCATTTTTTACATCTTTTGGCTCCTCATGCTTGTTAAGGTAACTCAGATAGATTTCCTAACAGAATTTACTTCATCTTCATTTTTATTGTTATCATATTCGTCATCATTTTCTTCCTTTTACATATCCAAATCTTGAGCGGTCTTCCTTTTTATCATGACATTGACAATATCTTTTATGATCTTTTCATTCCAGTTAATTCACAACAAACATCATACCACTATACCAAATGGTACTTTCACTAAAAGTACACATCAAAGAAAGGAGGAAAAAAAAAATCAGGATTCTACTCTTCTAGGCGTAAAGGTGCTCATTGTTCTACCAATTCTCATAAGGGGGATAAATATGGATGACAAGAAACCAACTGACCATTCACTTAGATTATTTTCTCCTAAGTATACACTGTGGATACAACAATTAAGGTGTTTACATACATAGCATTACATAAAAATGGTTTTGTATACACCAAAATAAAAGTTTCATTTGAGAGTGTGATACTAATCATGATGATGGAAAGTTTTGTGGATGAAATAAGACCATCTGGACGCTGCAAAAGATAGAAAAGCCAGACAAACCAGCATAATCCTTGAGGATACAGACATCAAGGCCTGTTTGGTTTGGCAGTTGCAATAAACCCAATCAAAGCAGCAGAGTCGACCCGAAGTATGACTTCCAAGGACATTGAGACATCTTACAGCAGCCTCCGAGCCAGAAAATCCATCTTGACGAGTCATAAAGTAATAATTAATAAAATTATAAAATAAAAATGCATTAAAAATTCACATAAAATTAATTAAAAATATAAAAATAGTAAACAAAATAAATAATTTATAAAATTTATACTTTCTGCTTCTTTATTGATTCAAATTTATGTATAATCGATTCTGAAATAAAAGCACTGGCGATTTTTCTTTTTGCACTCAAAAATTGAAATCAAAAATTCCAACCATCTGAATTTTTTATTTAATTTAAATTCTAAAATAAATATAATTATCATTATTATTATTTATTTTATATATCTTTTAAAATTAAGAATCATATAATCATCAATTTTATCATTAATAAAAGTTATTTTAAAATTAATATTTTTAAAATTTTATTTAATTTTACTAAAATTAAAACTAAAATTATCATATATTTTATTTTTTAATTTTATTTTATTTTTGAAAACTAATGAAAGAAAGAGAAATATGTTAAATAGATCCTCATTGTATTGTCATTTTTCCTTCTTTCGTGCATAACTAAGACTCAGCTGCATTGTCCTCTTGTGAACTGATCCTCATTGTATTGTTTTTATACTTTATGATTAATTGGAGGATATAAAAAATTCATCACATACTGCCTTTTCATGTCAAGAAGAAGAGTGAAAAAAACATCAAACTTATGGGACTCGGCTCCAAAAATTTTGACTGCATAGCTCAAGATTCGGCAGCTTATTTTTCCAGTCCAATGCTAGTTGTTCACGTTTATCTTCGTTCACCATAACGGTGGCCATTACAATAAAGTTAATTAGCAGAGATATTCTCAATAAAAGATCTAAATTTACCTGTAATTTGTTGAAATTGTGTTTCAAGACTCAGTGGAGGTGCTATTGTTTTCAATTTTTTAAATCAATTTTTAGCAAGAGTATTGTTCATTTTTTACATCTTTGAGCTCTTCATGCTTGTTGAGGTAACTCAGATAGATTTCCTAATAGAATTTACTTCATCTTCATTTTTATTGTTATCATATTCGTTATCATTTTCTTCCTCTTACGTATCCAAATCTTGAGCGATCTCCATTTTTATCACGACATTGAAAATATCTTTTATGATCTTTTCATTCCAGTTAATTCACAACAAACATCATACCACTATACCAAATGATGCTTTCACTAATACCAAAGGGGGGAGAAAAAAAAATCAGATTCTACCTTCTAGGCGTAAAGGTGCCAGCCCAACTGGGGATAAATATGGATGACAAGAAACCAACTGACCATTCACTTAGATTATTTTCTCCTAAGTATACACTGTGGATACAACAATTAAGGTGTTTACATACATAGCATTACATAAAAATGGTTTTGTATACAGCAAAATAAAAGTTTCATTTGAGAGTGTGATACTAATCATGATGATGGAAAGTTTTGTGGATGAAATAAGACCATCTGGACGCTGCAAAAGATAGAAAAGCCAGACAAACCTGCATAATCCTTGAGGATATAGACATCAAGGCCTGTTTGGCAGTTGCAACAAACCCAATCAAAGCAGCAGAGTCGACCCGAAGTATGACTTCCAAGGACATTGAGACATCTTACAGCAGCCTCCGAGCCAGAAAATCCATCTTGAGGAGTCATAAAGTAATAATTAATAAAATTATAAAATAAAAATGTATTAAAAATTCACATAAAATTAATTAAAAATATAAAAATAGTAAACAAAATAAATAATTTATAAAATTTATACTTTCTGCTTCTTTATTGATTCAAATTTATGTATAATCGATTCTGAAATAAAAACACCGACAATTTTTCTTTTTCACTAAAAATAACTAAGTTGTCTGCAATATACTATCTTCCATCATGTTTTCACAGCCTTTTTTTTTCAAGAATGCTCTTGACCAGAGAAAAATCTTGATTTTTTAAAGTTGAGTTATTATTTGAAACGTTGATAACATTTTTATTAAAAGAGGAATAGATTGTCTTTTTTCTCATAAATGATTTTTTTATCTGTCTCTTTAAATCACTAAATGAGAAAATAAAGAAAATCAATAGCCACCGGAGAAAAAATTCAAAATAAAAATTTGAGTGAAATAAAAACCCTATATTTTTATTAAGTTAGGTTAAAGTTTTTATTGAAATGAGACCACTCTATATAAATTTTGATGCAAACTCTAACGATAGATAGTATTATTTGATTATTGGATTTACCAAATAGAAAATATTGTATTTACCTAATGTAACGGATAAAATATTTAATATATCTAAATCATATAGATAAAATATTGGCAGTTTAATATTATACCAAAAGAATATTAATCATACCTAAATATAGTAATAGAATGATGAAAAAATATTAATTAAATTATGAGACAACTAAACATTATACAATAGGCAAAGGTTTTGATAAAAACATGTAAAGTTGGTAAGAATATAATATACAGTAAGTAAAAATTTTGATAAGAATATCTGTTGCTCACGACCTGAACATGAAAAAAAGGAAAGAAAAAATTGTATAAGAGTGTGTCGATATAAATTTTTAAAGGATATCTTAAAAATATTTGTTTGCTCTTGCCAACCATTATTAGTTAGGTCTTTATAACAACCAAACTATTTTTCTTTTTTGGGGACAATTGATGGATAGATATTGAGAATAAAAGTATCATTTTTAGAAGATAAAAAAATGATCATTTTTAAAAATTGTATATCATATATATATATATATATACATATTTTAAATTTTGGGATATCTCCGTGAGACCTTATAAAATCCAGATATCAAATATAATATTGTTTTAAACTTTTAAAATATAAAAATTTTATTGTGTTCGACATTTGGATGGGTTAAAACTTTTTTTTTTTCCACAAAGTTTAAAAGATAAAATTTTATTTTTAAAAAAATCAAAAGTCCCCCCCCCCCCCCGGGGGGGTGTTCCAAGACTATAGGTGGCTTCGCCCGTGTTAGAGCAGCACTAGGCTACACTTTCAGGATATTTCAAGAATTCTATTACTATAAATCTCGAAAATGCCAATTACCATAATCCCTCAGAGTGAAATAAGATGTTCCAAATTACCTGTCCATGAGCTGTTCTCCGGAAGGAGATGGGGGAAGGACTCCTGTGAACTGGTTTCTCCGGTCAACTTGACCTCCAGCATACTTATTTAACCAATTTCTGAACCCAGCAACCAATTTATCGGACTTTGTTGGGACAAAATAAGCCTTCCAGCGATTATTTAGCCACGAAAATTTTAAAAAAATTCATCGTTAAAATTTTTAACGACAGAAAAATTTCTATTGCTAATAATACGTCGTAAAAATTTAACAACGGATTTGGTGTTCCGTCGTTAAATTTCACATTTAATTTTTTTATTTATAGAACCCATCTGCCCACCCACCGGCCGCCGCCCACCACCTCCCCCACCCCCTATTGCTTGCCCACCCATGCCCACACCCCGCTAGCCCTTGCCCGCCCGCACATGCTCACCTTTTGCTATTTTATTTTTTTTTACAGAAAATATATTTTTACCCAAATTCGAACCTGGGTTTAAGGAGTTGTCTGAAACGCTCTTAATCACTATGTCACATTAACTTATCTGATATACTTTTTTTTTACTTCTATACTTTTTTTCAAACTCTCACCATTAAAAATATAATTCTTTAATCTAACAAAAATATAAAATACAAAATTATATTTAATAAAAATACAAAATTATATTTAATATAATTACAAAATTATCTTTAAAAAATCATAAAATTATATTTAATAAAAATCGATACCCTAATTTAATAAAAATATAAATTAAAAATATATATTTAATAAAAACATAAAATTATATTTAATAAAAATATAAAATTATATTTAACGATGAATAGTTAAATCCATGGCTAAATTTAGCGACGGATTTTGTTTTCCGTCGCTAAATTTAGCAACGAAATTTTTTTCGTCGCTAAATTTAGCGAAGAAATTTTTTTGTCGCTAAATTTAGCAACGAAGAAGGAAATTTGTCGCTAATTAGCGACGGAAATATGAATCCGTCGCTAATTTTAGCGATGAAAAATAATTCATCGCTAATTAGCGACGGAGTTTGATTTTTATCGCTAAATAGCGACGAATTTTTTCCGTCGTTAAAATCGTGTTCTTTTGTAGTGTATGGATCAACTTCCATATATTTATGCTATATTTATGCTCCTACAACAGACAAAAAGAAGCATCCAAATGCATTTTTCTCCGGCATTTACAAATTCATTGATAACGTATGTATTAATGCACTAAACTAAACCAAGCTACAAAATAAACTTTTGAAAGATAGATAAGATCAAATTACCTCCACATGAAAAAGACACAAATCTGAGTCCAAAACTAGGTTCTGACCCATATGAAACATCACTCGTGGGACAACACAATGGAGTCAAACTTCAAAGTTTCTTGGGAAGGTCCATATCCATATGCATTTACCGGGACTAACCGGGATACAAATGAAAATCAGAAGTGATGGAGGTGGGTTTTGTCTATAGATACTTGTCTCGTCTACCTGAGTGGGAGTTTTGGAACCAGAGATGATCCGAAGAGTGTAACCTACAAAAAGCTATCGAAAAGTGCTCCGATAGAGGAGACTCTGATACTCAAGTCAGAAAAAACGATTTTCACATACAGTAAACAGACAAAGAAGAACCTCGATTTTGGAGTAACAATATATATGTTTTTTGTGTTTAGTTTCGAAGAACTTTCCTGCGCGATGGCTGTCTTTCTGCTTATATATCTACCTTCGTAGGAGATGCCTTAGGGTTTAGGGAGCTTCTTAACCCTAGTTCCTTTCAGGGAGATTGAGAAGAATCCCTAAAATTACAGGAGTTATCATTTGAAATTTCATGGAGATGGGGTGCCTTTGGCGTTTAAGGGAAGTCTATAATCATGGGGACTTCCTTCTTTTGTCGATATGGTTATTAGGATAAATATTTGTATTTTGGAAATTACTTAGAGATTAGTGGAGATTCATATCCTCATATGGGAAGTTTGAATTTGTTTGAAGATTCAATTATTATTATTATTATTATTTTTTTGCAGATTACCTTGAATTGTATTTATCTTCTTAACCTGTTCGCTTACGGGTTTAAGGCTATCTTACTGAGAAGTAGAGTGATCGAGGAATGAGAATGTCAAGGAAAGAAATAACCAAGGAGCTACAAGCAGCCTTGAGTGCATGCCTGTGGTTATGGGTGCCCAAAGGGTGAAGTTCAGATTCAATTAGTTTCTGGGCCATCTAATTAGTCTTAGAATGGGTATTATCATTTGCCCTCAACTCCTAAAGTTAATTTTAGAAAGGTGATGTTAGAAGTATAGAGGGGGTGTAACTTCTTCCTTTGGACACGGAGGGGAATTAAGGAGAGAGGAAGAGAAACAGTCAATTAGCTTTTCGAAGAGCGTAGGAGTTATTATGGAGTGAGGAAAGCAAAAGGCTAGGCCATTTTTATGGAAACGAGGAAGTTATTTCTAATATTTAATGTGGAGATGGTTGCTTTGTCTATTGGGCTACCATTAAGGTTTTGCTTATAAATGGTAGGGTCTTGTCATAAGATTGCGTAGGATATGGTGCAACTTGGATACTGTTTATCGAATGACAAAACATAGTGCAAAAATAGGGTTATCCAGATGTAGAAATACGAAGCCTATTGATCAGAATCTATGGTAGTTTTCAATATTTTTGTGGATTTAGACTTTGAAATGAGGGATTTTGTATGATGGTTTTTCTGTACTTTTTGAACGCTGTCGATATGAGATTCTATCAATGGTAGGGAACTCTTGATATGAGGTCCTATCACGGTGTCGGATGGCCCAACTCTGTGATGGTTGGGTTTCGACGCCCTTTGAGATGCTTCGTATCTGATAGAGTTCTCGTCCTCCTTTTGTATTTCAAATTGGAGGATCAGAAAATCCCTATTTTGTGAGACTAAACATAGACGGTTGGGTATGTTCGGTGTTGCATCCAAGGAACAAAGAGAATGAGGGAGCTATATTCAAGATATACGTCTCCCAAAAGGGGAGGAGAATATTCAAGATATCGTCTCCCAAGAGGATGAGAGAACTTGATATTGAGAAGAAAGATTTCTACCTCTTTTCGTTTCCCTAACCATCGTCTATGTAAAATTTAGACTATTATGTGTTGATATATGTTTTGTTAAAAATGTGTAAAAAAAAAAAAAAAGACTTTTCCAGGGGTGCTCATGTAAAGACATTATTGTGAAATGAATGAAAGGAGATTTCTTTTTGCATACCGTGCAATTTTATGCGATTTGTTCTTGTCGAGGCATTTAATGCCTACTTCCTTTCCCATCCTGTATTGTCTAGGAATCATGTTAGATGTGTTGTAGAAGATATGGAGGGATGAGCATCAAATGTACTCAGAGACATTGTGTTTTAGTAAAGCTCAGCTTTTCTGGCGTAGCACCAAGGGTAGTCAGAGGTGTTATGCCTCAGAAACATTTTAGCATACCTGGTATTGTGCTGAGGGTATTTGGAGACGTTGTGTCTTAGGAGAATTAAGCGTATCTGGCATTAAGCTAAGGATATTTGGATGCATTACGCCTTAAGAGAATTAAGCATATCTGGTGTTGTGCCAAGTGCACTCAAAGGCATTGCCCTTAGGAGAAATAAGCGTACATAGCGTTACGCCGAGGGCACTCTGAGGCATTATGCCTTAGGAGAATTAAGTGTACTTGGCATTGCACCGAGAGTACTTGGAGACGTTGCACCTTAGGAGAATTAAGCGCACCCAGCATTGCGCCAAGGGTACTTGGAGGTGTTGCAGCTTAGAAGAATTAAGTGTATTTAGCTTTACACCAAGAGTACTCGGAGGCTTTGTGCCTTAGGTGAATTAAGCATACTTGACGTTGCACTGATGATAGTTAAAGGTATTGCGCCTTAGGAGAATTAAGTATACCTGGTGTTGCACCAAGAGTACTCAAAGACGTTGTGCCGTAGGCGAATTAAGCGTATCCCTAGCATTGCGCTGAGGGTACTTGAATACGTTGCGCATTAGGAAAATTAAGTGTACTTGGCTTTGCACCAAGGGTACTTGGAGGGCATTGTGCCTGAGGAGAATTTGATAGGTATCTTGTTTTTGGTGACAGGTTGTTTAGCTATAAAGTGTAGGCTCATTCATACCGAAAATGCAATCTTTGCGATTGATAACTTATGGAACATTTAATATTTGAAATGAGAGTGTAATAAAACTCATTGGTGATAAATGTGTAAATTTGTGAAGTTCCAAGTACATGGTATATTTATGCCGTTTAATTGGCTGAGTCGGTAAGTCTCAAGATGAAGCACTAAACATATCACATATGAGCCTTCCCAGTTGGGTGCAAGTTTGCCCCCAATAGGGGTTGTCCAGTGGCTTCCACTCTTCGAAGTACAAAGTCTCCAGGTCTAAATATCCTTGTTTTGACTCTCTTATTATAGTATTGAGCCATTTGCTGCTGGTAGGTAGCCATTCGAGTAGAGACGGTATCTCTGAATTCTGATAAGAAGTCCAGTTGTTCACGTAGAGCGGATTCATTTGGTCCCGTCTGGTGTCGTTCCACTCGCAGGGAATGAATTCCTATTTTGATGTGTAAAACTACCTCTGATCTATAAGCTAGGTTGAATGGTATTACTAGTGGCTCTTCTAGGCGTCGTCCGATCATCCGCTCATTGACCTTGTGTTTCATTTAGTGTCATCTTAATTCTTTGTAGGATAGTTTGATTTGTTACTTTAGCAAGGCCGTTCAATTGAGTTTAAGTGACCAATGTCAACCGATGCTAGATTTCTAGTTTATCATAAAATTCTTTGAACTCTTTGTTATCGAACTGTCTTCCATTATCGATGATCAGGGATCGAGGTAGTCCAAATCGTGCAATTAATGATGACCAAATAAACTTCTAGATTTTCTTGGTTGTAATTTGGGCTACAGAATCAACTTCTACCCATTTGGTAAAGTAGTTAATGGCAACAATGAGGAATATTCGTTCTCCAGTGGTGTGAGGGAATGGACCGAGTATGTCTATCCCTTATTGTACAAAAGGCCAGAAGCTGTTGAAGGGACAGAATTCAGTAGAAGGTTGGCAGAGGACCAAAGAGAAATATTGACACTTATCACATCTCTCGACGAAGGTCTATGCATCAGCCTTCATTGTAGGCCAGTAGTAACCCTGTCTCAGGGCCTTGTTTGCCAGGCTCCATGCTCTTAAATGGTTTCTGCATATCCCCTCGTATATTTTTCTGAGAGTGTGGTTTCCTTCTTCAGGGGTTAAATACTTGAGATATAGATGAGTGAAGCTCTATGTCTAATCTTGGCCACCTTATTTGGTGATTCAGGCAGCTGTCCATTGTTTAGGTAGGCCTGTATGGGGTTCCTCTAGCTCAGTGATTGGCATGTCGACAGAATTTGTTCTAGCTCGTCAATACTAGGGTAGGAAAGACTTTCTACATATATTGTTCAGCTATTCACTAATGCATCAAAACTAGACAATTTGAACAGTGTGTCGGCCCTCGTGTTTTCTAAGCTAAGGATTTGCTATATGTCAATCCTCTAGAATTCTTGCATTATTTCCTGTAATTTGGCTAAGTATTTTGCCATCACTGGTTCTCTTGCCTCATAGGTGCCTCTGACCTATTTCACCCTAAATTGGCTGTCTGTGAACACCCATATCTCTCGAGCCCCTAGTAAAGCTGCTATCCACAGTCCAGCCAAAAGTGCTTCGTATTCAACCTGATTGTTAGTAGCTTTGAATTTGGAACAAAGTGCATATTCGGTTTTGAAGCTGTTAGGAGACATGAGGATGAGTCTTGCCCCACTTCCTAATGAATTAGAGGATCCATCCACTTGCAGTGTCCAAGGTGGTAGTGTACATTCTTCTTGGAGATCATGAGTGTTTGTTGGTTATTGCTCGAAAGCGTACACTCCAAAATAAAGTCAGCGAGGGCTTGGCTTTGATGGCGAGTCTAGGTTGGTCGAATTCTCTCAATTCTATACTCCATTAATTAGTCGACCTGACATATTTGCCTTGTGCAGTACTTGTTTCAATGGCTAGTTAGTTAGGACCACAATTGTATGCGTCTGGAAATATGGGCAGAGGCATCAAGTGGCTATGATATAAGCAAAGGCCATTTTTTCTATGGGTATGTAATTTATCTCCGCTTGGTGGAGGATGCGACTGATATAATACATAGATTTTGTGCATCAGCATCTTGCCGAACTAACGCTGCACACAAGGCATGGTTCGAGACAGAAAGGTAGAGATATAATTTTTTGTCAGGGATTGGTTGGGAAAGTAACGGCGGTGATGCCAGATACTCTTTAAGCTTGTCAAAAGCCGTCTGGCACTCGGCTCTCCATTCGAATTTTCGGGATTTCTTCAAGACGTTAAAGAAAGGCTTATAATTTTCTCTAACTTTGGACATGAATCAACTTAAGGCATCGATTTGCCCTGTAAGGCTATGTATCTCCTTTAATATTCTGATGGATGTCATGTCTATAATGGCTAAAATCTTTTCAGGGTTTTTCTCGATTCCCATATTTGTGATCATGAAGCCGAGGAATTTACCATAGGTAATTCCAAAAGTACACTTCGTCGAGTTAAGCCTCATGTTATAGCATTCCAAGGTTATGAAGATTTCTTCTAGGTCTACCACGTGACCTTCTAGGCTGGCGCTCTTGACGAACATATCACAATATAAGCTTCCACGTTTCTGCCAATCTGATTGTAGAAAACTTTGTTGACTAGTCTCTAAAAGGTAGCTCTCGAATTCTTTAGGCTAATAGGCATTACCTTATAACAATAAGTACCAAATTTCGTAATAAAACTCGTCTTCGCCTCATCCACATGGACATCCGGATCTGGTTATAGCCAGAGCAAATGTCCATAAGACTAAGGAGTTGATGACCCGAAGATTTGTTTACAAACTTATTGATATTGGGAAGTAGATAGCTGTTTTTTGGGCAGGCTTTGTTGAGGTTGATAAAGTCGATGCATATATTCCACTTATCGTTGGCTTTCTTTACCATAATCACATTTGCCAACCACTCGAGGTATTTCACTTCCCTAATGAAGCCAACCACCAAGAGCTCTTGTATTTCCTTCTAGATTGCTTATTGCTGTTCTAAAGCAAATACCCTCTTTTTTGCTTGACAGGCTTTCGGTTCGGGTTGATGATTAGTCTATAAACGATCACTGAGAGATTAATTCATGGCATATCTTCGGGTGACCATGCAAAAACCTTTGAGTAACAGTAGAGGCATGTGATAATTGTCTCATGTAGAGACGATGGCAGTTTGGCCCCAATTTTGATAATCTGTCAGATCTCCAGTGAGTAAAATCTCATCCACTTCTTCGGCAGGTTGAGGCTTGTCTGTCAACATAGGGTCGTCTCTGAATTTAGCTATTTATATCGAGAAGCCTTCTCGGATTTTCTCAAGCAGGGGTAGTTGCGGCGCAGGGTCACAATTGATAGTTGCAACGCCTAGCGCCGTTTGAAATTTAATCATCATGTGCTTAGTACTGGGCAAAATTGTCACGCCCCGGTCCTCAAATTCGAGGCCGTGAACAGCCGCCGTTACCTCATACACTACCCCTCACAGTAGGGGTGTTCATCGGTTCGGTTTTCGAATTTTTCGATTAATTCAATTCGGTTAATTCGATTTAACATTTTTTTAATCCCAAACCGAAAACCGAACCTAATTCGTTTAAATTTGAAATTCGGTTTTCGGTTTAAATTCGAATTGAATCGAATAAACCAAATAAATCAATTTTGATTTTTGAGATCTAAATTTTCACATAAATTCAATTTAACCAAATTCAAATTGATAAAGCAATAAATTTTTTAACTATTATTTTATTACTTGCTTAAAAAAGAAAAATTACCAATCAAAGTTTGAATAAAAGGAAAGAAAATAAATAATAAATAATCAAAATAAATAAAAAAATGGGATAATTAAAAACCCTAATTCGGTTTTCGGTTCGAATTCGTATTAAAAATCTCAATTCGAAACTCGAACCGAAAACCAAATTGGGAATTCGGTTCTAACCGAAAACCGATTCGAATCCAAAAATCGAATTCAAATTTAATTCGATTCGATCGGATATTCGGTTATCACCAAATATTGCACACCCCTACCTCACAGGACACACATACTGAGATAACAAAGGTTATAATCAACACATGTATAAAACCTGTTTTTCATCAAAATATCAATTTCCTAAGTAAAGAATATAAAATGCAAAACATTTGTCTCAATGCATAAGTATACAATACATCTGAGAGATTCAATTACATTACACAACATAATTACAATCATCCTCAAAAATGTATACAATGGTCATTCTATAGACCTCAAATGTACATATATATCATCCAACATCATCAAATACATCACTGCGGAAGAATGGTTGATATCATACCCAAAGTCTAAGGTTTTCAATTCAAATCAAATATGTCGAACTCTCTCGACACATCTTCCTATTAATCTATCTTTGAAATCAAGGAAAGTGATGGGTGAGTATTATGGGAAAATACTCAGTGAGTAAGGGGATCGACAATATGTTCTCAATATAAGTGTGAGAATGGAGTGTCAAAGTACATTTCAAAACCAATATGATATCAAAACCGAGTATGTCATGTCCAGAAATCAAATGATCACATATCACACATAATAATATCAAAATATGCATCCATTTACATTTCCGAAATCAATTAGAGTTTGCCAAGAAAATAACCCTAGCAGTGGTCTATCTCGCTCAATGACGGGCGCATTGGGGGTTTTCATATGCAAATATATAAAATTAGCTCTCTACTCCAACGTTGGCCACAGGCCTCACCAAATGCTAGACAGTGGCGTAACACATGTCCTCTCCATATTTGGTTCAACCGGTTAGTCCGTGTCTACACGTATAATCAACAAATTGAGTATAGTACCTCACTCGGAGCTAAACTGTGGCGTAACACACGTCCTTCCCAAATTTTGGTTCATCTGAAAACAACTATACATATGACGTTTGCAGATATCTCCTGCAGAAGTGTATCCGGACAACATGTGGTGTCTCTACAAACGTCCTTCATAGCTACGGAATCCATCAAGGAACATTATCACGTCATCATATCAATCTCATCACAAGTAAGCATCCGGCCCACATATGTTATCAAATCATATCAAAACCATGTGCCAATATGTTTCATCAAAACATTTCAAATCAGTGCCAATGCAATGGTAGCATATAAATCATATCAAGATTTCAAAAAGTGACACAATATCATTTCATTTCAAACCATGGATGCATAACATTCGAATCAATCATTTGGGACACTCCAATGAATCACAAAAGCTATCATTTATAAAATATAGTTAAAATCATATGCTTTCACTCATGTCATAAAATATGTCATTTGAAAAATCATAAAACATAAATTTGTTCAATCAAAAACATAATATCAAAATCACACTCACAGTATACGGGAGGGTACGTCACTCCTTAAAATATTCCACAACAAGCAGAAAGAGGCTCCCCTCGTTCGATCACCAAGCAATCACTAACAATGCTACATATAACATATATAAAAATGTCATAAAACTAAGTCATTATATTAAGTTTGTATTACAAACAAGACCCTAAATCTAAGATCAAAATCTAAGGCAATTTCTAGATAGGTGTTAAATGTTCCTCATGTCGTGTTAACACTACAATTGTCACTTTAACCACCCAACCATCATCCTCACATTCCAATAACCGTTACACCTACACAAACTTATGTCAACTCTTCTCGTTCCATCCACTTACCAAACTAGCACACAACTTTATCATATTACGTAGTACACCAATGCTACTATAAAACAACATTTCTTAACATTTTTAGCATAAATTTACTTAACATATACAAAGGCATAAAAATCCATTCTAAGAAATCTGAACTACAAAATTTCTAATCTGCGTAGTCATGAAAAACAGGCTATAAATTTCACCATATATATCCAAATCACATGATTCTTATCTCAAATTAAAGATAAGACATAGATCTACAAATTTTATAACTAAAGCTCATATTGGTTCAGACCAAAAGACATCTCAAAATTGAAAACAACTCTACGGCCAAAACAGGACAGGACAGGTATTCCTCTGCAGAACACCTAACTTTGAAAAATAACCAAAAATCCAATTCTCTTCAGAATCAAAATAATCATATCTCATTTTAAAGCTATGGAAGTCTAATTTCATATGCAGAAGACATCACTCAATTTGAATTTGTGTAGAAAAAGTTATTATAGAAAGAATACAGCTTGGTCAGTTTGCTCTGTTTTGCAGAAATTTAAAGTTTCAATATTTACATTACCAAAGATACATAATTCAAACCAACCAATGTCACTCTAATACACCAAAGTCATCGTTTTCAATTTCACCAAACACACTCTCATACCTCAAAATTTACATAATAATTTCACTTCCAATCTCTTCAACACTCTTGGTCAAGGTTCATACACACACTCGTACTCATATACCTTTATTCAATTCTCTCCTTCAACACACCAATACAACACATATACATTTCTCATACATGCACATACACATATTCTTCACACTTTTTTGTCTCAATTTCATATACATTTATTCAATAACATACCATAAAAATCTGCACATATTTCAATTCTTTTCCCTCACATTTCACTACACAACTAGTGTGAAAATGACATCATTGTTATTATTTTTAGTGTAGAAATTTTTGCACTCTTTTCTTCTTCATTTCAACCAACTATTCTCATACATTTACATCATATAAATACTAAAACTTCAGCACACACACTAATGCATTAAATCTACATTTTTAACACTATAAAACACATTAATTCCATCCAAATTCTTGGCCACAAATTCAGAATTTTTCTGCACACTCGTCCTCATAGTTTTTCACCCCAAATTGTGATCATTCAAGGCTTAAATCAAACTTTCCACATGTTGAAATTTTCTGCACACATTCTAGGGTTTATTTACTTGATTTCTACCTCTAAACTAAACTAAAATCAATACATTTATCACACTCTTACAAGATTTTCAAGTTTAAATAAAGTGCAGAATTTTTATGCCTCAAATTTAGGTTGTTTCAGTCCAACCAAAGTTTTTCCTCCAAAGATCAATCTTCCTCTTTTACTCTTAATTCACGGTCAAGGTAAGTTCACCAAGTTAAACACTTCTTTTTGGCTCCAAATTATATATGATATACTAGAAGATGAGAGAAGGTGTTCTTACCTAAAGTTGTTGAAGAAAAATTAAAGAACCCATAGATCTATTCACTTGAACCTTACCATTTCTATCCTTGAATCACTAAGCTAGACTTCTCATTTCCTTCCAATTTTTGGATATGTTGTTTTAGGGGTGATGAGTGTTTGATTTATGTAAAAACATTGAAGGTTGTTTGAAGGATTCAAGCTCTTGTTCAAGAGAGGGTCACGGTCATGAGAGGATGGAGAGGCTTTTGATTTTTCCTTTCTTTCTTCAACACTCACGGTTTTGAGAAGGTAGTGGAGGCTAGGTTTTCTTCTTTTATTAAGTCTCATTCACTTTACTTAAATCCAATCTCAACCATCCATGTTTTCAAGACAATTTTCTAACCTTTAGATCACATTTAATATAATAAGACTAGTCTCTTCCTCTCTCTTTCTCTCTATCCCACTCACTTACACATTTAGTTAATACATTTTTATTCCCACAATTTACATTTTCATTAAATGTGTGTGGGTCCCACTATTTTGATCTAAGAGCCCAAATCAATTCTCCTCTCTTCCAATAAATCTCCACCCTTAGATCAATTCCCCAAAAGTCAATAATTTCAACTCTCCTTAATTAAACTCAAATTTGAAGAAGTCAATTTGGATTTTTCTTCCTTTCTTGACTATTGATTTATTCATCTTCAAATCCTCACCATTGAATCAATTTACTAATAAATTTCATTTTCTTTTTACTTCTTAAATTCATGAAATATATTTTAATTACTACCCAAATTTATTTAACTTGACCATTTATTTTCCTTTCTCTTATTTTCCTAGAAATTTCAATTCCCTTGACTTATAAAATTCATTTTGATTCCGAAAATTCTCAAAATTTCATAGTAGACCCAAACTCTCGTATTAGGTCTAATTAAATTGACCCCACGTCAAAACGAGGGCGTTTAGCCTTGCCGTACAGCTTTTGTTCCAAATTAGGGTTTCCGGGTAACTTTTACAGAAATTCCTGATTTGACTCTACGAAGTATGATTTATCTATATTTGAAGTTCTTATGTACTTCTAAGGCCATTCCGATTATTATTTGACCCGCAGTGGTCATTTTGGAAATTTTTCATCTCTTGCGATTTTAGCCGAAATTTTTGAAAACGATTTTATCGGAAAAATTTCTGAGTGGATTTTCTATATAGGAACTGAGGAATATTATATATTTTCATGAGTACGAGTACAACAGTATGGACATCGTAGTGTCAGTATTACATTTTCTAACCCCCTAAAAAGAAATTTCGTCCTCGAAACTAAAAGACGATTACTCAATGAAGAGCTGAGGGTACTATCTCCTCATGGCTTCCTCGGGCTCCCAAGTCTCCTCCTCGACCTAGTCACTCTTCCATAAAACTCAAACTATGGGAATTTCCTTACTCCGCAGCTTCCTAGTCTACCGATCAAGGATAGTCACTGGCTTAATTGGTAGACTTAAGTCTTTACGCAACTCAACTGGCGGAGGCTCTAGAATGTGAGATGGATTAGGTAGGTACTTTTTAAGTATCGAGACGTGGAAGACATCGTGGATGCGTGAAACCTCATCTGGCAGTTCTAACCTGTATGCCACACTTCTGACCCTCTCAAGGATACGGAAGGCTCCAATATACCTAGGTTTCAACTTACCCCGCTGCCTGAATCGAATTATCCATTTCCAGGGTGATAAAGGAGAAATCACTACGAATCAGAATGAAGTGTGCGGACTTGGTAAGTTTATCGACGATCACCCATATAGCATCATGCCGTGTTGAAGTTCGTGGTAATCCCATCACAAAATTCATCGTGATGTGTTCCCACTTCCACTCTGGAATGGGAAGAGGCTGTAAAGTGTCGGCGGGTCGCTGATACTCGGCCTTCACCTGCTGACAGACCAAGCATCGAGTAACAACTCTGCGATTTCCCTCATCACACCAGGCTACCAATGACTACCTCAGATAGTCCAATACATTTTCGTACCACCCGGATACATAGCATAAGCGGAGGAATGAGCCTCCTCAGGAATAGCTCTCCGAAAATTGCTGTTGGCGGGAATGCAAACCAGCTTTCGGTATACCACTAGTCCGTCATCACGAACTTAGAAATCTCTGCTATCACCTATGCGGATCCTATGAAGAATACCTCAGAGTTCCTCATCTAATGGCAATAATGGCCTACCCGACTGTTGAGCGAAAGAAGCGCTCACATAAGAATAATTGTACCCGGTGTCTATAAGAACACGGACATCGATTTCGAATATTTTTATAGTACCTAGATGTGAGAAATTAAAAAATGAACCAATTTATAGTACGCAAAGGATATTTGTATATATATATACACAATTTCAAAAAGAGGATCGAAATAGTTAAACTTGTAGAGCTTTAACTAGTCATAGTAGTACATAATCATCATGATATATATGATTTCAAAAAGAGAAGCACATAAAAACTCCTAAACGAAGGGATCCACTGGCGGATTACCCATTATCACATCTGGGTTCACCTGAGCGTCCTCCTGAGTTATCGCATACACGGTAGACTTTCCAAATGATAAGAACTCCAAATTTTTTTGTAATATTTGACTAAGAAGTCTCGAGATTTCAAGACAACCATACAAGCAAACTAGAGTTACAACACTCCGAATATACACGACTCTTAGAGGGTCCAACATATCAAAACATTCGGCATAACAATCCCAAGTACGCTTTCTAATACCCAAACATTATACACATAACAAGAGGGCTATTAGCTCTCTTTCTGTCTCTCTCTTCTTTGTTCAGTCTGTTTTCTTCCCTATTAAAAATTACTCTTTCTGATTTGAACATCGAAATCTCCTTCACTGGAGTACCCTCTGACAGTATTTTGAATGTTTCAAGTCATCTTCCGAAGCAATCTTTCAAGTTGAAGGAATCATAATCTGTGAAGTCGAAACCCACCTTTAATAGATTGGCGTAGTCTATTGGAAAACAGGCTGACTCTCCAGACAAACGTACCATCTGCCCCTTGCCACCACTCAGAATTTGACAACAGTCAAGAGAAAAAAACCAATCATTGGTTTCAACGATGATGATCTAATCAAAGTCGACTCTAATCGTAACGAACCTTTGGTTATCATCATAAGAATGGGGTCTCACGTCATCAAGAGAGTTCTTATCTATCAAGGAGCAAATTGCGATCTCCTCACTTAGAACGCCTTCTAGTGAATGGGTCTTAATTCATCTCACCTTCAACCTCCTACCGGATCCTTCAAATGACTTTCTTATGAATGTATCTATCTAGAGAGAGTTATTCCCCTCACTATAATCTTGGGAACTCCTCCCAACCATGTGGCCGCTAAATTCTTCTTCCATGTGGTGAAATTATTTTTACTCTACAATGTTATCCTGGGTCGCCCTAGTCTGGAAGAACTGGAGACATTATCCAGTATAAAACACATAAAAATCATGTTCAGATTACCGAAAGGAATCGTTACTCTCCGTAGCGATTCCCAGTCCATATGCTCTTCTAGCAGTCAAAGGTGGACAAGAGAAATTTCTTATTGACACCCTAGAGTTCAGGGACGAGGTTGAACCAATGACCAAACTGGAGCTCGTCGAAAAAGTGATTGAGATTCCCCTAACTGGTAACCGTTCGACTCGGGTCTAACTTGCCAATGCATCTACGAGAAGCAATTATCAATTATTTGCGCTGACATTCAAAAGTTTTCTCTTGGTCTCTTGAAGGCATACCAAGTATTCACCCTTCGATTATAGTCTACAAGCTGACCATTAATGTCGGATATAAGCCGATCAAACAGAAGAAAATGATGTTTACACTAGAACGCTAATGCATCATTCAAGAAGAGGTCAAAAAACTGTTGATGGCCGGATTCATTCGTGAAGTCAAGTATCCTGAGTGGCTAGCCAACGTAGTATTGGTGACAAGACCAATAGTAAATAGAGGATATTAATGGACTTCACCGATCTCAACAAGGCATGTTTGAAAGATAGTTACTCGCTTCCCAACATTGATAAGCTTATAGACAACTCCTCATACCACAAACTCTTGAATTTCATGAATGTCTATTTGGCTATAATCAAATGTGAAAGACCAATAGTAAATAGAGGATGTTTATGGACTTCACTGACCTCAACAAGGCATGTCTGAAAGATAGTTACTCGCTTCCCAACATTGATAAGCTTATAGACAACTCCTCATACCAAACTCTTGAGTTTCATGGATGTCTATTTTGGCTATAATCAAATGTAAATGACGCCAAAAAATGAGGAAAAGACAAGTTTCATCATAGAATTCAGTACATATTGCTATCAGGTCATGCACTTTAGTTCAAAGAATGCTGGAGCAACCTTCCAATGGTTGGTTAATAAAATCTTCAAGGACCAACTCGACAGGAATGTATAACATATGTTGACAACATGCTTATCAAGGGCACCAGTACAAAAGCCTACGTTGCCGATCTCAAAGAAACTTTTTAGATATTAGAGCGTTAAAACATGAAATTGAATCCGACAAAGTGCATTTTTGAAATCGTATTTGGAAACTTTTGGATTTCATGATCACCAACCAGGGAATTAAGATAAATGCCAAAAAAATACAAGCCATACTGGACGTGTTTCACCCCAAACGTTGAAGGAGGTACAACGCCTCATTGGTAGAATATCGACTCTAAGCCGATTCATGTCGAAGGTTGAGAAAAAGTACAAACTCATCTTTGACGATCTGAAGAGGTCCCAGAGGTTTGCATGGATAATCGAGTGCCAGAAAGCCTTCGAGCAACTTAAAAAATACCTCATGTCGCCCTCATTGCTCTCTCGTCCCACTTCTAGCGAGAAACTATACTTATACCTCTTTATCTCTTGTGAGACAAGAGTCAATCATGTAGAAACCAGTCTACTATATCAGTCGAATACTTAAAGAATCCGAGGTCAAGTATCGACCGATCGAAAAGATAGTCTACACTCTAGTCGTCTCGGCCAGACACCTTCGGCCATACTTTCAGGCCTATACCATCATAGTGCTCATCGACTAACCATTAAAACAAATCCTTCAGAAAAGAGAAACCTTAGGCCTTCTCATCAAATAGAGTGTAGAGTTGGACGAGTTTAACATTCAGTACTAACCGAGACCTACGATCAAAGGTCAAGCCCCCGCAAACTTTATTCTTGAATGCACCCTTACGGTTCCAACCGAGCGTGAGTCCATCAATAGCCATAAAGAATGGTCACTACCAGATTATACCTTATACATCAATGGATCATCAAACTCCTCAGGAAGTGGTGCTAAACTCATATTGATGGGTTCAGACAATTTCAAAGTAGAGTACGCTCTACGTTTCGACTTCATGGCTAGAAAAAATCAAGCAGAATATAAAGCTTTGTTGAGGGGATTTCGAATCACATCAACCATGGGGGCTCGAAACTTTTGAGTATTTACCGACAACCAGCTAGTTGTCAAACAAATCAAAAGAGTCTACGAGACTAAAGACCCGATTATGGCCAAATACTTGAGCAAATTACGCAAAACGATGAGCAAGTTAGATAAAATTGACATCCAGCGAATCCTCAATCAAAGATCGCGTGGGATAACACACTTTCTAAGTTAGCCAGTTCAGACTCAATCGCTTCTAGCCGAACGATCTATATCGAGAGCCTACCATGCCTCAGTATCGATGAATTCAAAATGATCTTTACAACAAACTAATCTCTTAGCTAGAAAGATCCCATATAAGCATATTTAAAGTATGATGGTCTATCAATTCGACATTAGAGGCAATGAAGCTAAAATAGAAGGCTGTGTACTACGCAATCATTGATGAGAATCTATATCGAAAGTCCTTTACTCACCCATGCCTGAGGTACCTAACCCCTGAAGAAGGAGATTATATCCTCCAAGAGATCTATGAAAGGATATGCGGCAACCACTTGGAGGCTCAGAATCTAGTCTACAAAACTCTACGTCAAGGGTACTACTGGCCAATCATGAAAACCGACTCTAACAATTAAGTAAAAAAATGTGATAAGTGCCACCATTTCTCCTTAGTGCCACAACTACCTTCCACCAAAACTTACGCCCATAGAAAGCCCCTAGTCATTCGCCGAATGGGGAATGGATATCTTTGGACCATTCCCACCAACCACCGGACAGTGAAAATTCCTCCTAGTAGCTATCGACTACTTTACTAAGTGGGTGTAGACCGAAACTCTGGCCCAGATAACAGTATCCAAAGCTCAATCGTTCGTATGGACTCATATCATTACTAAATTAGGCATACCCCACGTCTTCATCACAGATAACAGGAAGTAATTCGACAATAAAAGTTTTCAAGAATTTGTAGCAAGTTGGAGATTCATCACCGATTCTAATCAATCGCCCTCCGCAAACCAACGGACTCGTAGAGATAACTAATGGAATGATTTTACAAGGGCTGAAGACAATGTTGGATAAAGCCAAGGGACGATGGGCAGAGAAACTTTATAGTATTCTCTGGTCATACCATACCACATCCCGAAGGGCAATCAGCAAAATACCATTCAATTTGACATACAGAAGTGAAGCTGTCATACCTATGGAGATAGGAATCCATTCGCCCTGAGTATTTCAATACGATGCTACACGAAATGAACCTGCCTTACGAGAATGATTAGATCTGCTCCTCGAATTACGGGAATTTGTATATGCTTGAATGACTGCATACCAATAACAGATGGCTCAATATTACAACCAAAGAGTTAGAAATAGAATGTTCAAACCCGACGAACTGGTCCTAAGGAAGGTGGAAGCAATTGGCTAACCTCTACCCAGGGACAAGCTCACGCCCAATTGGGAAGGTCCATATTAGATACGTTTCATAGTCCGCCCAAGGACTTATCATCTCACATTCTAGACAGATCAGTCCTGTCCAGGATTTGGAATTCAGAGAACTTGTACGTCTACTATCAGTGAGTCTCATCGTCTCCCATGGTCAAAAAAGTCTTCGCTCAAGTAAGGCTTCTAGACTTTTCTCTTCTATTTATTCTATCGATTATTTCTTACTAGCCTCATCATATCGTTTACTTCCTATTGAATGCAACTTGTCATCAATATGGGATATAACCCCTAGACGAGTAAGCATGACCCATCTTATCGTTTGCTTCCTATCGAACACAACGTGTCGTCTATATGAGATATAACTCCCAGACGGGTAGACACGACCCATCCTATCATTTGCTTCCTATCGAACACAACATGTTGTCAATATAAGATGTAACTTCCAAACCAGTAGGCATGGCTCACCCTATCAGTTGCTTCCTATCGAATGCAACGTCTCTTCAATATGGGATGTAACTCGCCAACGAATGGGCACAACTCATCCTATCGTTTACTTCCTATTGAACGCAACATGTCGTCAATATGGGATGTAACTCTCAGATGGGTAGGCATGACCTATCCATTCATTTGTTTCCCATCAAACGCAACATGTCGTCAATACAGAATGTAACTTTCAGTCCGGTAGGCATGACCCATCCTATTAGTTGATTACTATCGAACGTAATGTGTCATCCATAAGTAACATGACTCCCTGACGGGTAGATATGGCTCATTCTATCGTTTAGTCCTTAACAAATATGATTTCCAGATAGTTGAATTTTCTATTGCTCTCCTATCGGCCGAAACGCATTAGTAAGAAGTGGATGTATTTCCTGGTTAAGTGCACCCTATCTCACCGGTTAGACAAACAAAGGAGAAGTCGTCCTTGCAGGCAAATGAGATTAATATTCACTAAGGCATTCACATCCATGATTAACTTTCACACTATTCGACGAGTCCATTACATGATCGCTTTGACGATTGCATCATTCAGCTGTGCACACAACGCAATCGGTAAAAATTTGATCAAAGGCAGAAATCGATAAGGAAGTAAAGTAAGACTCTTCTTTTATTTCCATATAACGAATACATATCAGATTACATAAATAGGCATGGTTTACAAGTCCCTAAGTCAGACAGATTATATTGAGAAAAATACAAAAGAAAAATTACAGCATTATTTCTGGACAAAGAGACTACAATGCCACAGTCAATTGACAACAATGGAGAGTACAAAAACACTAAAAAGAGAAGAAGGAAGAAAAAAAATTTAAAAATGTCTGTAGTCAAACTTGGACAAGAAAACTGCAAAAAAGGGGCTAAGAAGGGTATGAGATGGCAATGAAGAGACTGTAAGGATGTATCAATATTCAAACCCTTTGTCTTATACAGCTCCTCACAATCTATCGACTCCTCTAGTCGCCTAATCCGGGAAAACATGAGCCACACGACGAACTCAACCCAGAGCAAAAGCATATCTGAAACTCCCCTTTAAAATTGAGAAACCTAGTGGGAACCTTGATGGAGCCCACCATGACGTCCGAACATCGAGTAGCATGACGAGACCTCGCATCAACAGTTTCACTCTTGATGAGACCTTACATTGGCAAAGCATTCTACACTACTGAGCCTAGTGACCTAAGGCGAATCGAAACATCTCTCAAAAAACTAACTCTCAATAGAAAAGACTTGCAGACAAAAAAATGTACAAGTTTCGTCTGAGGCAATATAGGGTCATGTGATCTCTATTTATAGCCGCAAGAGAAGAAGATCTTCGCAAATCACTGAATAGATGGAATAATTCAATGAAAATCGTGCACAATGAATAAAGGTTTAAATCCTTTCAACTTCTCACAAAGAATTTATTTCGAGATTACTCATTCAAAGGGTTGAATACATTAACACTCTTGGGAAGACAGAACAGTTGAGAGAAAAAAATGATCATCTACAGTCCGTTTCAACTTTGCGTTTTATAAAGCGTATTGAAGACGATTCGCTTGCTTTTCGCATTAAGGACTTCACGCCTTTCCAATTTTCAAAGGATAGTCATTACTCATGGCATCTTCCTTACGAAACGATACCATGAGTCAGGGGGCAAATGATGAAATATGACCTGAAGGCCCATCGAGACAATGCCCAAAGACCCGAAGGCTAATAATTAAGCTAGCATTTTGGCGTGACCACAACAAGAGATTGATCTCTCCAAAGAGCAAGCATAAGCTGACCTCTTAGTTAATTCCTAACGGTGGCAAACTGATCAATTCGTGGAAGCATTCGGCAATCTCATACTAATGCCCCTCTTTCCTTGACCAGTGACCAAGAGCCTACTAAAGAATCCATTGCTTTGCTCTCATCGGCTAAAGGTAATATTTAACTAAGTTTCATATTAGTCTTTGTTTCCTAACTCATCACAAAGCACATTCCCTATATAAGAAAGGAAATTATTGAAATCTAATCGATAAGGAACGAATCTCCCCGGCACAGTATACTTTCCAAACGATAAGAACTCCAAATTGTTTCAGAATATTTGACTGAGAAGCCCTCAAATCTCAGGACAGACATACAAGGAACTTGGGTTACAAACACCCCGAATACACACGAGTCTTAAAAGGTCCAGTATATAAAAACATTTGACATAGCAATCCTAGATATGCTCTCTGATACCCAAACATTATACACACAATCATAGGGCTATCAACTCTCTCTCTCTCTGATGTGGGACAAATTGCCACAAATTATTCAGGTGGCTCAAGAAAAAGGAAAGAAATCAATTAGTTTCTAATTGATATAATTTCTTAATTTTTAAAGTTTCTTAATTTTCTTAATTTCCTAATTTTTCTAGTTTTAGTTTCTTAATTATTCTAGTTTCTATAGTTTCTTAATTTATGGGATTTGCATTCCCTATAAATACTTATAGGGTTTCATTATTTTGGCATTCATGAATAATAATATTTTTCCTTGAGAGTGATATTTCTCTTTTGAGAGTTTAGGGTTTTCTCTTTTCAAACCCTGTTACTATTATTCTATCTCTCCCGCGTTAGGTGGTATCAGAGCCAAAACTTTCCCTTGCAATGGTCAACCAAGCCGGTGAAAGTAGTACTCTTTCTGACGTGTTCAGAAAGTTGCAAGCCATAACAGCTACAATCCAAACTTTGTCTGTTCGAATGGAGCGGTTAGATTCACGAATGGAACAGATAAATACGAATCTGCAGATGTTGCGGTTAAACCAGGGTAATATAGGAGGTGAAGGTGGCGCCAGGAGAATCGCTCAAGGACCTCACTTCAATCCCATATTATCCCAACAATCTCGTATGATTCAGATCAATGATAATAATTTTTTTGATGAAGATGTGTAGACTCTAATGATAGCCAAGAAGACGGTGGTTCCAGGAATACCTATTTCGAATGATTCCTTTGTTGAAGCAAAAGGCAATCCGGAAGCACCAGACAAAAAGGATGTAGAGAGAGAGGATACTGTGGAGTTAAAGGACAATTTGAAAGGATACGAATATGTTTTTAAAGACAAGTTTGATCCATTCGAATTGTTGAGAAAGGTTTTGTTCGGTCGGGAAAAACGATCTCTTATTGAAAGATTTGATAAAACTGATTCTAAAGATCAGTTATTGGAACAAAATTGGATTTATACCGATGGTGAAGATGTTGATTTTTCAAAGTTCCATGAGGATCAAAACTTTCTTAAAATTATGGGGAATCCAATATTTTTAAAAATAAGTGAGTTTACAACAGCATTTGTTTTGATATTTGTTATACTCGACGTAAACTTTTGGGGAAGAAAACCAAAGGAGAGAGTTGAGGATATGGATGGAGACATTGAAGATATCACTCGATGACGAATTCTTTTCAGGAAGGGGGGACTGATGTTGGACAAATTGCCACAAATTATTCATGTGGCTCAAGAAAAAGGAAAGAAATCAATAAGTTTCTAATTGATATAATTTTCTAATTTTTAAAATTTCTTAATTTTCTTAATTTCCTAATTTTTCTAGTTTTAGTTTCTTAATTATTCTAATTTCTATATTTCTCTAGTTTCCTAGTCTATATAATTTCTTAATTTATGGGGTTTACATTCCCTATAAATACTTATAGGGTTTCATTATTTTGGCATTCATGAATAATAATATTTTTCTTTGAGAGTGATATTTCTCTTTTGAGAGTTTAGGGTTTTCTCTTTTCAAACCCTGTTACCATTCTTCTATCTCTCCCGCGTTACACTCTCTCTCTCTCTCTCTCGTTCAATCTGTTTTTTTCTATCAAAAATCGTTTTTTCTCACATGAGTATCGAAACCTCCCTGCTAGAGTACCTTCCAACGGTATTTTGCAGGTCTCAAGTCATCTTCCAAAGCAATTATTCGAGTTGAATGAGCCAAAATTTATAGAGACAAAACCTACCTCCAATAATATCAATCACAATATCTCATCTACGTTTAAAATCAGCATGCAATTGGAAAATCCTACATATTTAGATCACTATAGAAGCATACTTAGGAAGGAACTAAATGACATGGAAGAATAATCTGCTGATTGTGCAACGTTGGCTGGTCGATAACCATGATTGGAGGATCTTATGAATGAAAATCATGGCATTTTCTAAGTGGAATAGAAATAGTAAATGGTCACAAACCGACACATATGCAGCTGTCCCCTGACATGGCTTTTTCAAACTAAACATGAGAAATTGAAATCATTAGTCGAGAAACAGATCACATATATTATGTTACCTCTTTCATTCAGCAGCAGCGTACTGTTTGAAATGATCCCAAGTCTCCTACTTTCATCATTTGCAACCGCATCAAAAGCGATCTCTGCAAAGCAGCTGCTGTAGATACAGAACTGGAGCACTATCAATGATTCCACATCATCACTGCTTCTTAAACAGTGGCCTCGCACATTTCATCCATTTTAGCACCTCAACAGGTGATTACCAGATTGCTAATGCATGAGTCCAGGATCATATAAATATACCATAACAAAATTTAACATGAAAGAAACAAACAACAATTGACAAAGAAAGAGGAAGACCTGATGAATATGTTTCCGTTCAATGGAGCGCTGCCAAAGTGTAATCTTGATGTCTAGAGAGAGTGAATAGGAGCTTAAGTCAACAAATTTTAGGTCTCAGTGTAACAGTAATTGTATAGATAGTGTGGGTTTTAAAGAGACAGCTTTGCATTGATCCTACCAATTGTACCGAGGTAGCTCCTCTTGGTGTCTTTTACGAGAAAAGCATGCTTTTGACTTAAAAAAATATTAATAATAATAAAAAATTAAAACGACCCTGCGAAAAAAAAATTCTCTCTTAATGCTACATAATTTTGAAAACCGGCATTGTCATGCACACTGTTGTTCATATGAACAGTATAGTGAGAGATTTTTAAAATTTGAAAAACCTTTCATCATTCATGTCGAGTTCTAAAACCCCCATTATATGTTCAGAAATAATTAAACAGCTTTTAAAAATTGAGTGCTAAAACTGAAAACCAATGTTGTTTTTTTTTTTTTTTTACGCTAATTTAGAGCATTTCTCGTCTTTTACTTACCAGGAAATAATAAATAACAAAATTAGTGGCGTAGATTTCTAAGAATCCTTCTTTCTTCTCCTTAGTTTAAACAATTGCAACAATTACCGACAATGAAGGAAAGATAATCAGAAAGGTCAATTCAGCAAACACTCCTGTTCAATTTTCTAAAGGTGTGCAAATTGGAAAAGGGAAAATGCTTAACAACAGGGCAACAGCAATCACAAATTTCGTGATGATTTTACATCATACCGAGTACAAGCCGCTGCAGAGTTTATTTGATCAGCTGCTATCTACACTATGGACAGGAGCCAACTAACACAAACACCCCAAATCCAGGAAACAGCTGAAATATTCTAGAAGAATAAGTATGAAAACAATAGGTCCAAAGTTCAAGAGAGTACCCAAAATATTCTTATAGGAAACAAATCATCCTCCACTTTCCCATCCAAATTTGAAACCGAATCCTTCGTATGTGACTAATGCATCGACAGTTGGCTAACCTTGTCGCTGAACTACTGAATTATTGGGGAGGATTTGCATATCTCAGTGGATCTTGCATATTCAATTACAATCAACTTCATCAGTACTTAAGAAGGTATTAATGGCGTGTTAATATAAGTAACATCAGAACACTACCTTCTTTTGCAATGCTTTAAGGGCTTTGAACACGGCATTTTTTAATAGCCAATCACCAATTGCTATTAAATTCCCAACAGTAAAGATGTTAAAGCATTCAAGACTATCACACTTTCCAACCTCGAAATCATTGGCTTCATTGGCCACAATAATCTGCTGGCGCAGATCAAAATATTAAAGGAAGTGCAGACATAATTTTCCCAGAAAAAGATGATTAAAGGGACTGCAATCACTTGCCTTCATAGCACCAGTCCCAGATTTTGGATGTACGAATATGGCCTTACAAATTATAGGGAGTTTTTATTCCATTAAATGGAAAATTTGCAAAGATTGCATGAATGATTACACCATGAGTCATCCGGATGTATAGCAATTGCAGTATTTCTGAGCATCACTTCAACTCTTGCAGTGGCTGCAATAATCTCATAAGCTCCACTCTTTAAGAGTGGGCAAACAACATAAAAACCCCATATCCCACAATTCATACCCATGAACCTTTAATAGACCCCTTACTTAAAAGTCAACCTAGTTATACACTTGAAATTTCTAGAAGATCATCTTTTCTGTCTTGCATTTCCTCTAGATAGACCCTGCTTCAGTTCAAATTTTATTTCAGAGCAGAAGGAAACATCTGAACTCTGCAGCTAAATAAAATTTCATGCTGAGAAAAGTATGGACCACAATGAGTCTTCAGAGTTTGTTGAGGTACACAATCAGAGCATTAGCATAAAGATCAAAATTTTAAAAACGTCAAACATTCAACCTCAACTAGATTTCAGCAGGAAAAATTTGCCCCAACTCATTTGATTAAAGTATTCTACAAATTCATGCTTGAGCTGTGTATGCTTGAATGTGTGTGAACCAAAAAGGAGATACATCCAACTCTCAGCCATCACAATGGACCCATAGGCAAGTAAACTTTTACATACTTGATTACACTCTGAAACACATAAACATGGAATTCTATGTGGTTGATTTATCAAAATGCAATCTAATTCTATTATTAATACCAAATTGGGATACACAGAAATTTTGTTATCGCCTCACATGATCATTTCATATACTTGACACTATCTCAGAAGCTACTTTCAGGTTGGATTCAAGATATGAGCATAACAACAAATATGAAAAAAAAGTCACAATTACATAACAAACCATTTTGCAAGTTAAGATGATATCTCAACATTTTTACCCCACACATCATTATAATAAATATTATCTCAAGTAATAGAAAAAAATCTTTTTATCTATACCTCAGCTTGTCAAGCAATCATAACATAGAGTAAGCTAATTCAATGCCACTATGGGAAGGCATGCGACAAAAATTTAGTATTTCACTACGTAGCTTCCAATTTTCATCAACAAAATTAGCAGTCAAATTAATATAATTTTCAGAATTGCCCAATATTCAAAATTCTGAAATTAAGCACACTCTATTAGAATTCCATTGACATTAGACACCAAAATATTCCTAGAAGGTATAATTGTCATCTGCATTTAGATAACGCACCCAAACCCTGATTTTATCATATTCAACAAAACAGAAAAGCAAATCATGTTTAATTACAGCTTGTGCCAACATCTCACGATCAACATAAAAAATAAATAAATAAATAAAATTCTCATGATAAATTATTTGATTGATATTTCTAGACTTTTTTTTTCCATCACGGGTATCCGGAGTCATGCTCCGACTAATCCAATTCAAATATTTGCGAGAGCCTTATTTAGGAGATGACTCTCCTAGTATAGTTTTTTTCATTCCTAAGTTTCAAACCCGAAATTTGGTTAAACGATCTAGCACGTCATCTTAAATCCTAATATTCTGGACTTTGCTATCCCATCTCAATTAATTATAATTTGACTCACATTATAAAAATGAGATTTTCATGCAAAATTTAACATTACAATGCAGACTTGATATCCTATAATTTGCTTGTCGAGGGCCGAGTCTAACACTAACTTTTCACTCAGTTTTACAAGTATTGCATGCTGCCCTCTCTATCCGATTACTTTCTTTTCGAGTTTTAGTAAAATAATTCCACATGTTGGACACTAATTCTTTCTTTAACCTTTCATTAAATTTTCTTCTAATTGAATGTTGGTGGTAGCAAACACAATATCATGTTTAATCACTACTTCACACTCTTTGATAGTTTTCATGATCTGTAATCAAATTTAAATATGAAACAATCAGCAAAATAACAAGAATTCAAATATAAAAATGTCCGAGAAATGTATTTAATTTTTTTTGAATTTCCAAACATAAAATCTGATTAAGCTCTGTGGATTTCATATTTTGAGAAAAATCTTTTTCTTAAAAAAATTCATCTCAAAGCTAATAAATAAAGAAAATAGAAAATTATAATACAATTACATATACTTTTTTATCACCAATCAATCAAAAATCGAGTATATACCCTAAATTCAAGTCAGAAAGTTGATAATATAAAAGTAAACAAGGCACCGGAAGGGAGAAAACAAGATGTTTACCTAATACAATTTTATTATTTTAAATTTTTAATATCTATTATTTTACAATCAATAAATTAAAAAATATTTTAGAAAATTTTTGATAGTTCTTCACAGTTTTAATAAAAACTCATCGGTTTGAACCGCTGGTTCCAATTTTTAAAGAAATTTTTTATACTTGATTGCTCCATATGAAAGTAATGCGTGATCCCTTAGGGACAGCTCAAGCAGGTGAAATCTCTTCATTTTCATCCTTTTTTTCTCGATTCGATTTCGTTTGATTGCATCTCCTTGTGTCAAAAAAAAAAAGTAATGTATGCACGTGCATATTTACAATTATCAATAAAGCTTAATTTTATGGTCCTTGCCCCACTAATAACACCTCTAATTCTTGTCGTTCTCAACTTCTATTGACATCTAATAAGTAGTGATTCCTTACTGATGCATTTTAAGTACAGATGTATTGTGGCTGAGGCTGTTGACAAACAAGGCGATAAAGGAAGAGAGAAAAGTTATTCTGAACCACTTTATTCGTAGCTTGAAAATTATGCAAAATTCCTTATTAGATTTAGATTCTCATCTCTACTACTCCATTTTCCTCCTATGGTTAACTCCCTACACTAGGAAGTCTTCATGAGTTCATTAGATTTAACAGTTGAAGTTCTTGATCTTTCTCCGAAGGTCACACCTGCGGATCTCTATAATTTCTTCAGCTATTGTGGGACCGTTGATGCGATTCAACTTCAAAGGTAATGACTTCCATCTCTCTCTCTCTCTCTCTCTCATGTGTTTTGCTTCTCTTATTTGATGGGGATTTTGTTGCAATCCCTCCTGTCATTGTCGAGTCTCATGGTTAGCTGACAGGACACCACGATTTCTGTTTTTGGCTTTTGGTGGTGGGCAGAAAAGAAGACCAATCTCAAGTGGCTTTAGTGGCTTTCAGACAACCGTATGCATTCCAAACTGCCCTTATACTCGATGTAAGCAAGCAAAAAGTAACATTATGGTGCAAAATATTATAAATTATATTTATAAAGTCTTACAAGCAACCATTTAAGTATATTTATGAAGTATGAAATCCTTGTATGGACTGAAGGAGTATTGCTCCTCTCACCCTTTCTTGTTCTTGTTCTCGTTCTCGTTCTGATGTTGTGTCTTACCCATAGATCAGAACAAAGGAATATAGAGAACAAAATGAGATGTTCACATAGCTGGGCTTAGATGATTAGTAGCAAAATATAGACTCCTGATTTTGAAGTACATTATAACACATTTCCTGGGAAGCACATTTATTCCATAAAAACCATGCAGGGAAGCACCATTGTTGATCAACCGGTTCGCATAGTGACGGCTTGTCCGCAAACCATTCCTATTGTTTGGGAGAAAAGGAATACGATGGACTTGGTACCTAGCTCAGCATGCCTATTTCAGGCAGTGGCTTCAAGAGGGCTTGAAATCATGAATAACACTAAAGACCTACTAGAGGAAAAAGGTAGGGCAATAGCAGAACAGACCAGACTGACCATCTCAGCAGCTGAGGAAGCAGCAGGTCACGTTGGTTCAATGGGCGCTCTCTGGCTGTCCAATGCATTCAGCAGAGTATCCAAGTTGGGAACTAGCAAGAGGGACAATCCCAACTCCAGGAAGCAGAAGTGAACTAAAAATAACTATCACAACCATAAGTGATTTTCCATACTCAAAATGTTGGTCTTGGTTTGCTTGTGTGAAATGTGATCATTTATGGTGAATTATCATAGGAACCCCACCTCACGATAAACCAAAGTTGTAAAACAGAACAGTTCCTCCGGTAAACCATGTTAAAAACCATTAGACAGCAGACTTTTCCACGAGCACAAACATTCCCGCGGGGGGGGGGGGGGGGACGCAATAGCCAAAACGAAGGCACAGCCATCTTACTTTGAGGCTAACATGTCTGGGTGGGAAAATAGTGCAAACATAGGTCTGATAACTCATTGCTATTCGCATGTAACTATCAAACACACTCGCATTAATTATCCTCTAGTTCAACAATGCAAGTATCGTCAACCATCCAAGGGATGAGTAAAAAACCCCCCAAAAATGGACAAAATAACAGGGAATTTTAGAAATTTTATGTAAATGGTTATGGTGATTACAAGAAAAAGGGTGTAAATGTGCAAAATGAAAAGGGCCAAACAGAGTAGTCCTTTACAGGTGAAACAGTGCCCAATTTGATGTGGAAAAACCATCATGTGGTTCTCCTTTTGTATAAGCATCTTCTCAAGCAGCAATTCTTCCTAATTTCCTCCTATCCTTTTTCTTCCTCTGGTTGTTCTTCTGTCACCCTTCACTATGAAGAGGAATTATAGGGCAAAATGGGCCCCTTTTTCCCTGAATGTAGATTGAATTGAAGCTTCTATCAAAAGGTATCAAGATCAGAAGTGAGCTATTTCACTCCTACCAGCAGCACAGCAAATATTATGGGAATGCCAGAATGGTCACAGTTAAAGCCCTACAAAATTTCGTCATATTATGGGAACGCCAGAATGGTCACAGTTAAAGCTCTACAAAATTTTTTCACTCATTGCGAATAGAACAATATTGCTCCCAGAGTGTGTGAGACTTCGATATTTCAGTCATTAGACTCTTGAATTTATGGCTACATTCTCCTCCACTGCAACACAATAAGAAATAAGTTACTACAATCAAGCACTGGACTCTGCAACGTGTTGGAGAGAGAAAGGAATGGAAAATGTCACAATAGCATAGAATATAGAAGGCAAGACAGCACAAAACCGCTATCAAGGAGCCGGATCTACATTTTGTGCATCTTTGTATGTTAAGTTAGTAGAGTACAATTTAAAGAAAGAGGACAAAACTAAGTCACACAAACCATTGTAGATGAGATGGATTTCATATTGTACAAAAGTCCAGATTAAATTTATAAATAGACATGTAAATAGAATCAAAGAGGGCATATGGACAGTGAAGGATGATACAATACCGTCCAAGCTAACAATCTAACACGGCAATTGGGACATTTGTGAAAGAAGCAATTACTAAGTACAAGCATACAACGAGTTCTTGCAGCTCTTTTGAGGCATGACAACCATTTTAAGCACTATAATCTTCGCACGATTCTCATTCTTATGGGAGCAGCTACATCTTAGAATTACCGAAAACAACTAATGGCTTTATATTCCAACGAGACAAGGCTGTTTGCACTAGCACAAATGGAGTAGAGCTATTTGTTTATATGGGACTTCCAAAATGTTCATGTAATACAGCTTGAGAGACGCACCTTATTCGATTTAAGGATGCAATTGCTCTAAGAGCACTCCGGATCATATCTTCATTGCGATCCACCTCTTGCTTAACAGCGTCTTGCTTTGGTTTAAAGTTGATTGTTTTCTGGAGAGGTTCAACCAACGAGTCCAAAACTGCATTTTGTTTTCCCAGAAAATGGGGGTCAAGGCATGAGATTATGAACTTTTATAGTGAGTTAAACATTAAAAAAAAAAAAGGCATGCAAAAAAAACTAACCTGCCAATACGGCAGATGGACATTTGTCCGCAAGTTTTGAGAGAATAAGATGGCAAGGCATTTTAACATCATAATGATCTGCAGAGAAACACGGTTCAAATAAATTGGATACATAATGGATGGACAAGTCTAATATACCAAAAATCTCCAAAGTAACTAAAACAGAGAAATGTCATTAAAAGGACAAAAATGGCACAACCCCCCCCCCCCAGGTTATTATTTTTGACGTATTCATAAACCCATCCAAGCATGAACAACAGAAGAAGTAACCATTCCCATTTATTGACCTCGTGAATGTACATGAAGAATTGAATAAATCCAACTAGACACAATTAATTACAGATAATGAGTAGGATGAAAACTTTATTAGGCCAATACAGATACCGACAATTGCCCTTCAATATATTGTTGTATCTAGGTGTATATATATTGAGACCAGAAATTATTTCCACAAACAAAAGGACCTCTTTCAACCCCTCCCACCCAAAAAAAAATAATAATAATAAATAAAAAAAATAAAAAATCCACCCAACAAACAAACAAAAATGAAAAAAAAAAAATATATCACCACCAAAAAATTCGGGTGTGTGTGTGTGTGTGAGAGAGAGAGAGAGAGAGCACATGCAGACTTGCACAGGCTCATAGCATACATCAAACAGGAAAGCAAACACAACAACAACAACAACCTAGACCTTCTATCCCAAAAATTTAGATTCGGTCATACGAGAGACAAATAATGAAATAAAAAAAAAAAAAAAAAAGGATTTAGTTTGTGCGAATTCTCCTACGCCACTCATTCCTATCTAAGAGCATCTCCTCAACTAACTCTATCACTATCATATCTTTACGAATACATTGCATCCAAGTTTTCAATGGCCTACCTCTACGTTTTATTAAATCTCCTATATTTAAATTCTCTACCTTCCTAACAGGTGCATCTTTAGGCCTTCGTTGCACATGTCCTAACAGGTGCATCTTTAGGCCTTCGTTGCACATGTCCAAACCATCTCAGACGGTATTCTCGCATCTTATCCACAATAGAAATGACTCCCAATTTACTACGTATCTCGTCGTTTCTAATTCTATCATTCCTAGTTTTGCCACACATCCACCTAAGCATTCTCATTTCAGCTACAGCCATTTTTTGCTCTTGTTACTGTTTAACAGCCCAACATTCAGTGCCATATAATAGAACACGTCTCACTGCGGTCCTATAAAATTTTCCCTTTAAATGTAATGGCATCATGCGATCACAGAACACTCCGGATGCCTTTTTCCATTTCATCCAACCCACTTGAATTCTATTATAGACATCCCCATATATATTTCCATCATTTTGGATGATGCAACCAAGGTATCTAAACCGTTCGCTCTTCGAGACTTCTCTTCCTTCTAATCTAATTGTTTCTTCATTATCCAGATGATTGTCACTAAACTTATATTTCATATACTCAGTTTTAGCTCTACTCAATCTAAATACTTCAGATTCTAACGTGTCCCTCCATAACTCTAATTTAGTACTGATACCCTCTTTAGTTTCATCAACCAAAACTATATCATCTGCGAAGAGCATACACCATGATATTTTATCTTGAATATTTTTTGTGATTTCATCTATTATTATTGCAAATAATAAGGGACTCAATGCCGAACTTTGATTGAGCTCAATGTTAATAGAAAAACTATCACTCAGCCCCCACAAGTCCTTACATTGGTCACAACTTCATACATATCCTTAATAAGGTTAATGTATTTCAAAGAGATCCCTTTCTTCATGAGCGCCCACCACATCTCTGGGGACCCTATCATATGCTTTCTCAAGGTCAATGAATACCATATGTAGATCTCTTTTTTGCGCTCTAAATGTCTCCAACAGTTGTCTTAACAAGTGAATAGTTTCAGTGATGAATCGTCCTGGCATAAATCCAAATTGATTCTGAGACACTTATCTCCCGTCTCAATCTATGTTCTATCACTCTCTCCCATAACTTCATCGTATAACTCATGAGTTTAATTCCTCTATAATTTGAGTAATCTTGCATGTCCCCTTTATTCTTATATAGCGGAATAATTGTGCTCTCTCCATGGGTATGGCATTTTCTTTGTCTCCCAAATTTTGTTAAAAATGGCCGTTAACATTGTTATTCCGAATTCTGCCAAACATTTCCACACCTCGATAGGGATGACATCAGATCCTATGGTTTTGTTATTTCACATTCTCTTTATGGCCTCCTTTACCTCATAGGGCCGAATCTTACGTTCAAAATCTCTATTAATCTCTTCTCTAGCTATCTCTACATTTTCTATATTTACTGTACTCTCAACGTTCAATAAGTTATTAAAATATTTTCTCCACCTCTTTCTTATATCCTCATTTCTTACAAGTATAATATTTGTTTCACTCTTAATACATCTAATCTCATTTAGGTCTTGTCCCTTCCTCTCGCTTAATTTGGCAATTTTGTAGATCTTTCTCTCCCCGGCTCGAGTCTCTAGTCTATTGTACAATTCCTTATATATTTTATTCTTTGATTCATATATAGTTTTTTTTACTTCTTTTTTTGCTTTTTTGTATTTTTTATAGGCCTCGCTACTACTATCATTTTTAAGATTCCTATAACACTCTTTTGATTCGGATCACGGTTTCTATTTCTTCGTTCCACCACCATGACTCTTTGCCTCTTGGAGCCCTGCCCTTGAATACTCCAAAAACCTCTCTACCGACACTCTTAATATTATTAGACATATCATTCCACATTGTGTCTTGAGTTATCATTAACAGACCAATTTATTACTCCAATTACTTTCTCCCAAAAAATCATCACATTTTCCCCTTTAAGATTCCACCACTTAATTTTTGGCTTCATATATGATTGACATTGCTTTTGTCATTTAGGCACTCGTACGTCTAAAACTAATAGTCTGTGCTGAGTCGTTACACTCTCCCCCGATATGACCTTACAATCTTTACAAATCGTTCTATCACCTCTTCCAGTGAGAAAGAAATCTATTTGACTAGCATTTGCTCCGCTCCTATAAGTAACTGTGTGACTTTTTTTAAAAAAAACGTGTTTACTAGTGCAAAATCAAACGCTACTGCAAACTCTAGAATTGTACTTCCCGCCTCATTCCTACTGCCAAAGCCAAAGTTTCCATGCACGATTTCAAAACCCTCATTTTTCTCTCCTACATGTCCATTTAGATCTCCTCCAATAAATAACTTCTCACTACTTGGTATGATTTGTATAAATTCCTCTAAATCCCAAAATTATTTCTTACTAATTGCATCTATACCTATTCGGGGTGCGTACACGCTAACTATAATAATTACATTTACTCCATTTACTAACTTGACCAACATCATTCTATCTCCCTTCCTTCTTATCTCCACTACATCTCCTAGTAAGTCTTTATGTACAATTATTCCTACCCCATTTTTAGTTCTATCTCTACATGTGTACCAAATCTTATGACCGTAAGACTCTATTACTCTAGCCTTCTCTCCCACCCATTTGGTTTCTTGAAGACACATGATCGTAATTTTTCTTCTATGAATTACTTCACATATTTCTCCTAACTTTCCGGTTAGAGATCCTATATTCCAAGTGGTTAAACGAATCCTATCCTCATGGACTATTTTATTTGTCCGCACCCTAACATCCCTTGGTAACTTGTCACTACACTCGGGATCTGATGTAGCGCGTCGCTGAGGAGGAAACGCCTCATATGTTTTCCTATAGTTGTCTCCCATTTTAGTTTGACAAAAGGTTTTTATGCTGGCTGTCAGCCTACCGCAACCCTACTCCTTTATCCGGGTTTGGGACCGACTGTGGCGGAGTTCTTCAAATAATAATCAGATAAAACGCCAAAATTACTTTAAAAAAAAAAACTATATCTATATCTATATATATATAATAATAATAATAAAATAATATATTTTATATTGCAACTATACCACTATGAGTAAGAAAGATTTTAAATTTTAATAGTTTTAAGTTCATAATAATTTATATTATATTAATACTAATCAGGGTACTAATATATATATATCTATAATATTAATATCAAACATGCAACAACAACAATAATAAACCAAATACCAATGATGAAAACAAACAAAAAAATAATAATAAACAACACAATAATAATAACAATTTTAAAATTAATGCAATATATTCTATAATAATAAATAGTAATATTATTAATACTAATATTAACAGATAACTACTAAGAATAACAATAACAATAACAATAATAATAACAATAATAATAATAATAATAATAATAATAATAATGTTATGCTGAGAATAAGAGAATAATAGCTAATGACAATTATTATAAGTATAATTATAATAATGATAATAAAATTAATAGGGGCTGAGAAGGAGACAGGAAGATGCAGATCCGATGGCTTTCGGGTTTCAGGCGAGCTTGCAGATCCGTTTGGGTGGCGACAGTCGGAGGAAAGAGGGTAGAGATTGGGGCGACGGTCAGAGCTAGATCAGCAAGGAGAGATCGGAGACGACGATCTGTGATAGATCAGCAAGAAGGGAGGAGGGGGAGAGAGGGAGAGAGAGAAGGAGCCGGTCGGAGAAGCAGGGGAGATAAAGAGATTGGCTTTCGGGGGACAGATCTGAGTTTTTCTGGCGGGGTTGAAGTTCTAGATGGACAGATTGGGCTTTTCAGGTGGGATTGGTGCTTGCGGGGGCAGATCTGAGCCAGGAACGATGGTGGATGGAGGAGGCGAGAGAATGACTCGACTAGAGACCCAGATAGGTAATAGGAGACGCGATACAGAGAGAGAGAGAGAGAGAGAGAGAGAGAGATAGGGAGATTGATGTAGTCGGCGGTCGGAAGATTTATATATGGAGGGAGAGTAAGATCAGTGACGCGAGGGGATTGAGAGGAAAAGAGAGAGAGACACTGGTGGGGAGAGAGAGAGAGACACTCAGGGAGAGAAACTACTTACCTGGTAGATGGTGCCCTGCGCAGTCGGAGACGACGGTTGAGGCGTCTACGACGGCGGGAGCCACTTGTCGAGCCTTACAGTCCAAGTGGATTGGAGCGGGGAGAGAGAGAGAGAGAGAGAGAGAGAAAGGCAAGTTCGAGAGGGGTTCAAACAGGAAAGCAAACACAGCACAAGGAAAAAGAAAAATGAAAGTGCACCTTCCAAACCAGATTTGAGGTAAGGAACAATGAAAGATGAGGGATTGACTTGATCAAGACAACTGTCCAGCAAAGTATCCACACATTCAAATGCAGCTTTCCGCAGTTCAAGGCCATCATCAACAACGTGCTTGAAAGGACCAAGATCAACTGTCCTTATTAGTTCTTGCTGTAAAATGTTTACCATTATATGTTAGAATAGTCCAAAATCTGTTATAAAGTGAAACAGGCAGCAAATATCAGCAACAAGAATTGAGCCAGGGCAACAATATCACAGGCTTTGAAGTAATAGGACAGATCAGAAGTCCAGAGTTGCAGTATCAATCCAAAATTATATTTATATTCCCATGCTGATACAAAGTTCCAGAAGCATAAGTTAAAAAAGCCTAACTTGCTCAAGTACTAACAGAAGTAATGCCATATCTCTTTTGACTTGCACAAAACATTCAGCAATCTAAAGCAGCAAATTTATGCAAAGGCATCATCCAGGATTTGGACATCACATCCATTTTTCATGCAACATATCCACAGATTTAAGATGGCGGCGACTTATCCTCTCGGTTGATAATGTATACCATATTTAATATTAATTCATGTCTCAACTAGCTTGCAAACACAAGATATGTTCTAGATTTCTCAAATAGAAACCAAAGATAATTTCTAGGTAGACATTTGCAAGCTATTTCCTTTAACCATAGTATTGTCAATTTAGCTGCCAAGAAAAGCTCGAAAGAATTTAGTTCAAATATTCAACTAAGGTCCATGTTTTTCAAAAGAGAGTACCATAGGTATGTGTTCATGTATCCCAACTCTTCATTATTCATTAATACGAGAGAAATTGTGTGACCATTAGTAATTTGCTCAATGGTTTACAAATACTACGTTGTTCCAGACAAATAAAAGAAAATTTGCAGATTGCAACACTGAATAATACCGATTCAATAAAACAAATATGTTTATAAGAACCAACAGAGCCTAATTAAATAAGGACACCTTTTATGTCACAACTGAATATTTGTTGCCAAAAAGAGTACATGCTCTGAAGATTGCATCAAATATCAAATTTTAGCAAACCTTAACAATTGTCTGATCGTACAGAAGTGGCAGTAGCTCTGGAAGAAACCCCTTAATGAGGTTTGGCTTGTTATGAGCTGCAGTGCTTAGAGCCAAGACAGCTGCTCGTCTAACATGCTGCATGATCAACACACCAACATCCAGAACAAAAAGAAGACAAAAATTAGGCAAACAGTTTTAAGAAAGAAAATTCATAAAGCACATGAAGAGAATTTTTCAAGAAACAAAACAGAAAAATTTGAATGGCATAACAACACATAAAATAAGGAATATTTCCTAAAGTCAATGACATACACGATCACTATCCTTGATCAGCATTAAAAATGATGCAATCTCAGGGTATATTATGTCATCTATCTTTTCTGGACGCTCAACTATAGAGTATTTTACAGCAATAACAACTGTCGCTCTTGTAAATGCAGAAGGACTGCTTGTTCGGACCTGTAGGAACACATGTACATATTCAGTGAATTACACAGAATGTCATAACAACTTCATCTAAGAAAGAGAATATAAGCCACTATGTTGATGGCAGAAAGTTACCTTCAGGGCAGGAACAAGTTCTGCAGGCTCTATTAGTGCAATTTTACCCAGACATTCAGCAACCACATTACGTACTCCCTCTTCCTCACTTTCAGAGTGATTGAATAACAGCTTGAGTATCTTTTCAACACTGGAATCCTGAAACTCTGCTTTGTCTACAGATTGCCTCACTATTACCTGAAAGAAAATTATTGGAGACGAAAAATTCAAGCAGGGAAGCAGTGTCTTCTAAGATGAAAAGCAAACAAATCCTTTGCCTCAACAGGTACCTCTTTTAAAGAATGAAGCAACAGGTACTGTTTCTTCTGTTGATTATCAATCTGGTCCAAGATAAATGGTAGATACTTTGACAGATTACCAACAGCTATATTTCCAAGAGCATATGATGCAGCAGATTTAATCTCTTCAAAAGGAGATTGGAAAGACTCAATAACAATGGTCTCTATGTTTGCATGCGAGCTTAAATCTTTCCTTCTCCCAACTTCTCCCAAACATAGCAAGGCAAGGTGCTGTTTAGCCTGAGTAAGAGTGCAAGTAATTCAGATGTCAAAGATTTACAAAGCTACAGCAGGACATCTCCAAAAGTGTATAATCTGGAACTAATGAGTACAACAGAAAAACAGTACACCACCGACAAAATGGTCCAGGAAAAGTTGGTCTACATACTCAATTCAACAGCACAACACAGAATATCAAAATGAAATTATCAAGCGAATCCACAAAGCCAGAACTGTTATAAGATAAAAAGGCATCTACCTATAGTTTCCGTAACTTGAAGGGCACATCACCATGTTGATACTCAAGCCAGTAAATATGTCATAATTACTGGAGTCTATCCATTGCATATAGACTTCAGAGCAAAACCAGACCAAAACTATATTTGTAATTAATACATTATTGAAAAAAATAATAATTCACCGGAAAAGGATAACGTCACTAGTCCTGCTGCAGCCAAATATATTGATGTCGAGCACATCAAGATGGATTCATCATTGTCTCCAAATATCTCTAATGGAAGCTAATATTACAAAAAGCATGAAAAGCATAATGAAGAAGTGTACGGGAAAGGAACTGGAGGACTATGGGAACACAATATTTGAGCTTAATGTGGTTTCAAACTAACCAAAATTTAAAGTTCACCGTGAGACAAGTTATGCTGTCAGCTAGTTTCAATTTTAACCAGTATCAGAGAAGGGGTCAAGTATAAGTTGTTGATGTAACACACGTTCATTGCATGAAGCCTATTGAATGAAAAATAACTTCTCGAAACAAATGGTACCTCCATACCAGAATATTCGTAATATATAAAGAAAATCCAAAATCCAGTCTCAAAACAGTCTATGGCTACAGATCCTTTTTCTTTTCCAGGGAGAACAGGATGATAGGATCAAGGGCTCAAGCATACCCACAGAGGGCAGGGCCTTCAAACAGGTAACCTTACAATGATACAACAAGGCCATAATAACCCACAAAACAGAAAGAGACCGACAAGAGGACTGTTGTAGAAGTAAGACGAATCTACATTGAATCCCATAAAAATGTAGCATGGTGCTACAGTAACAATAAATCAAGACCAAGACTTGACTGGAAGTACTAAAGAACAGCACTACAGGGAGAAGTAACAAAGAACAACACTACAGGAAAGAAACTGAAATAATTATGTAAACAAGTACCAAAGCTCCCTACCATACACCTTCCCTCAACAAAACAAGAACAATGGAGAACCTGGACGAAAGCGAGCAAGGCAGAAAACTTACAGAATTGGTACTGCTATCATCTTTAAGGATGTCAGTCAGCATTTTCACAGTAGATGAACATTTCTGATCACCAGCAGCAAGACAGAGAACAGCAACACATTGTGCTATAGAATACAGTGCCTGTTTGGAAACGCCACCAGACTGGGGAGAAGGTTTGGCGCTCGAAAGAAGAGAATCTAGTAATACATCAAAGCTTGTGTTTGCCGAATAGACCAATGCAGCAAAAAAGTTTTGCAAAGCCTAGAATTCACAGATATAGTCATAATAATGCAGAAATCTGCATCAAAAACACACTTGAATATGCATCTGAGAATGTACCAATAGAGCTTGGCCCTGCAACAACGAACTTCGGATTAATGTCAATGCCTGAGGAAGAACTTTGTTTCTAACAGTCAAACCAACATTTGGGCTCGATCTCCTGTCAGCCATCAAGGTGCAGCAAAGTTCTAGGGCTAGTGCAGTCATATGCAGGTCCGAGTCACTGACAACATGTGATTTAACGAATTTAGAACTCAGCAAATTTGAAATCCCAACTGCTAAATATAGTTCACCAAAGCAACCGAAAAGCGCCAAGCATTTGACAAAAATGAACTAGTGTAAAGAAAGACTATGAACATAGAACCTTATCAGAGTAGAGAGTTCCACAATGATAACTTCATATGAAGAGGATCCAATTTTATCACCATAAGCAATGATAAGGGAATTTAGAGTTCCCAAAGTTGCCTGTCTTAATGCCCGATTAGCCTGTTACAAAAATCACATGATAAAATACCTGATGCCAACTCTTCATTAGGTTTAACATCTATCCTTAAAAAAATAAAAAATAAAAAATAAAAAATAAAGTATAAAGTGCCATAGTTTCTGTACCTTTCGTAAAAATGCAGTTAACTCAGCCACAACATGCTCCAGCACACATGATAGGTCTATCTGTAATGGAGAGGCAGCGATGACAGCGAATGCCTGCAGAAGTAACTCAAATGACTATGACCCAAGTTGCAAAAACTTATACACTTCAATAAAAGTAAATCAAACCTAGTTAGTGTGACCACAGGAGAAGAAAAGATATCTTTTCGTCTCATCCCACAAGCATCTCTCACTTAGATTTGAGATAGCTCTGACCTGTATTGTATCATTTTTTTTTACCAAACTATTGCAGGTATTCTTTGAGGATGAACAAATTATTTCATCTTATTTTCACAATTGCTTCTCAACTGCACATAACTCTTAACAATACAAGTAAGGTTATTGTACATGTCTTCAAACACCCCAAAAAAAAAAAGAAAAAAAGAAAAAAAAAAAAAGCAGAAAAACGTGCACATTTCACTCCAATTTGATGCATGTTATGGCTGTAATCTAATCCTCAAGAGTAATATTTTAAACCTCCTTAAAACCAATTTCATTCATATGAGCAAACAAGGAAAGTCAAGGAGAGAAACATATATATATATATATATATATATACACATTGAGCAAAAGCTCTTCGTGTTCATGCCTTATCCTTAGAAATGTGAAATTCAATTCGCATAAATTATTATTTTGACAAGCCCTTCCCATTGTTAGGTCCTTATATTGTTTGTTATTTCAAAAGACAGATGCCCTGTATATTCTTTTTAGCATTATTATTCTATAAAACAGGTAATTCATCTACATAAGTATTTTATTATTATTTAATATGATGCCAGGACATAGGACACATAATATAACACAGAAGTTAGAAAATTTTACTCTACTTCAAAGATAAAAATGTCATATTGTCTCATGTCCACGTGTCCAATGTAGACACCTCCTTTCTAAAAGTATAGGGCAACTAAGTGTAGCTGATTTCAACAATCTAGTAGTCCATTGATCCCTGTACACTTTGCAAGGTTGATTTGGAGTCCCCCCAAACAACTTTACTTCGTTGCCTGCCCTTCTTGACGATTTATGGATATACTTGCTATTTTCAAGCACTTTTTTCTTCTATAAACAAGCCCAATTCAGTATTCTAGGATCACATTTTACCTACCCCCTTCTTTCTGAACCATAGATGAACACCAGAGTAGATGCAATCTAAATATCTTTCAAAAAATCTCTATTCTTACACATCCACAAAACAACATGAACAAACATTTGACTTCCAATATGTTTGATATACTCCGGTAAAGGGTAATTATATAAACACATGCTAATTTTCCACTTATGCTGTAGGATGCAGAAGGCAAGTTAGAACACTAACAAGACAGTTGATTTGAATTTTTAGCCTACGTCCCAAAAAGTTTCAAGAGCCTTTCCCTTCACTTTAGCAGTAGACAATGCAAGATGGAGATGATTATTCACCTACATAAAGGTCAACCCTTCAATTCTCCTTTTATTGTGGAGGGATAAAAACCATCTCAAAGAAGTCAAATGAGGTGGAGTCCGAAATCTTTGCAACAAATTTCAAAAAAGGGGATGGAGGGAGTTTAGAACGATAGGATCTTAATGGAAGAGGATTAAAAACTTGGACAAAAAGAATGATCATGGAAATGCATAGAACATGTTGAATTCAAATGAATGACCAACCTTCACGGCTGTAAGTCGGGTTATCTCATTCCCCATCCGATCAACTAGTACAGGAAGGCATGCAGGTAGCTCGGACTTCAGATTATCCCCAAAAGTTGAAATTACAAGTCCCATACAAGAAATTGCGCATTCTTTAACTTCCTGCAAAACGGGGTTTTCTCAGATATAGCTAACTTGTTGAGAATCTCCTAAGTTTGTGTGTCACTAACCTGATCTTGATCTTGGTTGGTCAAGCGTGACATAATAGCATCATATATAGGATGGACATAGGGTTTAAAATCAAAACCATACCCCTACATTTCAGGCAATTACATTATCAGCAAAGGATCTAACAGTATCACAAGGTTAATGAGTTACTAAGAAATGCAAAGGCAAATCTAACCTCAATATTTGGACGTAACACACGTACAAGTTCTCCACAGACTCTCAATGCCTCAGCTGTAACCTTATAATAACGCTCACCAACAGCAGATAGTACAGGAGTAGAAAGAGCCTGCAAACACATTTGTACATATCCAAGGAATTTAAAAGAAAAAAAAACATATTTTCCAGATTCTTGGAGAGATTTAAAGCTGAAGGACCAGCATTAACCGGGCAGAATGAAGAAGTTTCTATCACAAACAAATGGAAATGCCAGCACATCTAAGATATTGAAGCACATTCATATAATATTTTACACACCTAAGGACACATGCATATCGAGCTCCATGGTGCATTAGCAACATCAAAAATAACGTGTCAATGTTCTATATTCCAAACTTAGACATACAATGCATAAAATATGACAAGGTAAGAATTATAACTAACAAAGAATAGATTTTTATGAGTTATGCGACAGATGATTAGAACTTTCCCCCATTTTACAGAGTCTTTATGGATGAAATCAAGACACAGTTCTCTCCATATCAGCAGGTGCTTCACTTGACATCTTGACATTTTCTCCCAAATCTTCTGGCTTTAGTATTACTTTGGATAAACAACCAGAAGAGAGTAGATTATTTTGTCTTTCCCTATCATTTAGAGAATTATAAAATAAAATAAAATTCTAGAACCGTCCAGATTATCTCAACAATAGCCACAAAAAAGGGAGGAAAATTGTATTTTCACCTTGACGTAAGGGTGAAACACTGAGGGTGAATGTGAAGCCATAACTAGTCTTGTGAATATAAGAGCCTCAATCTTCAAATTTGAGGTAGCAGATTTGTCCTGGTAACACAATTGTTTGAAGAGAAGGAAAAAGAAATATTAGCCCCAAAAGAAAGATTACAGATGCCCATCCATCTGCCTTCAGATCATAAAAATGCCAAGAAACAGGGGAAATGGGGTAGACTCACAATCAGGGCCTTTTCAATTCCTGGCACTAAAGAGCCAATGTGGTCAGCAAGGCAATCCGGCAGCACAACTACAAGTTCTTTTAGAACAGAAAATGCACCAACCTGAGCATGGAAATAAATCATTTCAATTTGAAACAATGGATTACAATGCACAACCTTCACAAGAAACAGTAAAATTCAATTCCTACCTTTGTCTTAATAGATTTCTCACGTAGCTGCCTATTTATGGATTTGACAACTTTGGGAACCTCTTGCTTCAATAACCACCTGGGACTGCACAAAAAAGACATGTTTTACAACCACACCTACAGACCAGCAAGGAATGGAACTGCAGGAAACATTTTACTTTCGAGAAATAAACAAAAGCAAAAGACATTGAGACTCCTCAGTAGCAAAAAACTAACCATCCAGATAGACAATGTATTTCTAATTTTCAGCTTAGATTATCGCAAGCCATACGCTAAAAACTGGCATTTGTTCTTTTGGGAATAGTATCATTATCATCTTTACAAATAATCCACAGGAAAGATGAATGGAGGATAGGAAAAGAAAGACCAGACACTCCACAGAATATAATCTTGATGCCCTGCTTTTTGCATTTTTAGATAAATGAGAGAAAAATTGAAACAAGCACCAAGAGGATGAGCCAATCAACCTAAGGCAATACATGATAATCTTCTCATTATCATCTTTTAAAACAAAAGTGAGCTGCATCGGTGTTTCATGCCATGACCAGACACGACACTAGTTAGATACATGCCAGACTCAGCAATGAGGAATATCCAATTTTGCTTTATTCTTTTCAACAGCGAATACTTCTTAGAAATTTGTAGAATTTTTATTGACTCAGATATTTATAAGACTCTGAAATCTAACAAACTTATTAATGACAAACAATCGAACTATGTTAATTACATATTTGATTTTGTGAACATGCATAAAAATATCATTATTTAAATGTAGTCATGTTCACATCATGTAGTCATGCATAAAAACAAGCACCACGTACTTTTTCTTTTTACAGAATTTCCATGTAGTCATGTTCACATCATGTCTAGAAAAAGGAAAGAGACTATTTCCTACCTAATTTTTGTGATTACTAGGAATATGGAGAATATAACAAATTCTTTAGAGCTCTTCTGAGGAGATAAGACTCTTTAGTAGATTTGCATATGCTGAGCAAGAAAGTTTTATTGCATGTTAAACTTACATTGAAGCAATATCCTTTCGGATAAAAAGATACACATATAACAAAAGCACCAAGATGGTGTATTGTTCACCACTGGCAATATGGCCAGAATCTCTCTGATGGGTTTTTGAGGTTTAAGTAAACTACTTAACTACCCAAAGAAGGGTCGAAGATGAGACAAGGCTACCTTCTAATGAAGGTCCCCCCGACAAGGATTGGCTTCTTCCCATGTGTCAGGAAGGATGCAAGAAGGATGTTGAGTTCAATAATCACATTATGCATTACTGCACATGGACTAGCCTTCTACTAGTGCTTGACTTTAAAGTGCTGTTTTATCTGCAGATAGCGAATTGTGCACCTCGAAGGTTTTATAGTCACAGAACAACGAGAAGAATCACCAAAATCATCCCAAAGGCAAAATTTTCACCATCTAGCAACTTTGGCTTATTTTTTCTTAAAACACCTCCCTTTTGTTCATTCTCTGATCTTACCTTTGACGTAGATACCAATCTTGTAGATCTCTTATGTGAAAAGCACCCTTTGGCTCTCACACACACTGGGTGTCTTTCACCCCCCCCCCCCCAAAAAAAAGAAGAAGTAGCAACTCTCAGTTTCTTAATGGTATTGAACATTGTCGCTCTCTATTTTGGATAGATATGTGCATCATTATGGAGAAATCCATTTTTAACAAATAATAAATAAAGAGATAAATATATAAAGGGCAAAATACAAGAGCAGATGAGGCCTCTCCAAAGAAGAGTAAAGAAAATGAGGAGAGAGATGGCAGCTAGGCAAGTAATTTGTGTCAATCAAGCAGAATGTAAGAATCACACTTAAAAGCCCTCCAAGCTAACCACTCCAGAATCAAACAGGAAAAAAATTAAATATATATATATATATATATATATATATATATCTCAAAAATGACTTTTGTGACATACTACTCACTAATTTCCAACTTTTTACTTCCCACTGATAAATATAAACATGTTTAATACACGTCCCTCGCGATTAATATTTGAAAAGACATTTACACCTACACAAGAGGGGATAGAAACCCAACATATATACAGTTGAGAATAGCAGAAAAGAAAGATCAACTTGCCTTAACTCATCAGCATCAAACTGCCCTTTGGAAACATTTCCAGTCTGCCGCAAAAGCTCAATGAATGTATTGAGGACATCCATCTAGAGTACATGAAGATCACATAAGAAACCATTTGAACAGGACCAATATATCCAAAATCACAAATTTGCCTTACCTTAACATTCTCTTCCCTTTCTTTAAACCTATCAATCAACTTTGGACAAGCCTGCACAATAACGGAATTCAAGAAAAATCAGGTTGCAGCCATACTATTTGTTACAAAAAAGGGAATAAATGGCACAAGATACCAATTGAAATGAGACAAGAGTCTCCACAACAAAAGTAAAAACAACAGCATCATGCTGTTGGCTCAGCCGGCCTACAAATAATCCATACTCCAAGTTCCAAAAGGATGCTATGTAACTGTCAGCACAAAACTTTCACAAACAACACAAAGAAGAGGATCCCTGCACATAGAAACTCTCAAAACCCTAGGTTGCCTCGCATTTACTCTAGAGAATCAGATTACACCACAAAATGATGGAAAACCATTTTTACTTGCAATGACAGCAGGAAATGATGCCGAATAAGAATGTGTCTATTTAAAAAATTTTGAGCTTTAGAATAACTTCTAAATTTTGTCTAACTTTGATTTGATTAAGTTTTTAATTGCTTGGGAACTGTATACATCTACTGTAAGAGGGGCCATGATAATTAACTATTAGGTTGATTACTAAATTTAGTTTCTTTTTGATCCCTTACTCCGCGATCGCTCCTTATGAATTCTTGCCATCTCCTGAATCTGGCCTAAGACCTGTTTTAAGCTCTCATTCAACTCTCATCATCAACTTGGACAGCAAGTGAGAATTTTACTTATCGGGAAGGAAGATGTATATAAGACACAACAAGAACCATCAATGGAGTGCTCCCTCAACAGTCTAAAGAGAGATATCTGGGACAGTGACAGATCAATCTGAGAGGAAAAGATCTGCATCCATAGTCCATACTGAGGGTTGCTTTACACTCCCATGGTACCTTTCTGTATTATATTTCACTAGACCAAAATATATAAATAAAGGCATACATCAGAGCAACCACCTCCTTTTTATTATGTGTATCAATGTTGATACAAATAACTATGCGAAAACTATTTCAAACAAAAGACACCAATTGAGTGTTAATGGTCTGAATCCGGATGACATTTGAAGCCCATCATTTCTTATCAGTTATGAATGAAAGTGAAGAACATGAAAGGTACCTCCTCATACAACTTTGATAGCATCTCAGGTCGAGAAACAATAAGGGCTGCTAAGCATTTCGCAGCGGCTCTTCTAACTTTCCAGCTAATATCTTCATCATCAGTGTATTCATTTTCACTCTCACTACAAAAACAAAAGAAATTCTGTACATTAATAATGATTCACCACACAAAAACAATACCTTTGTAAGTTTGTTTTAATAAAACATAAAATAACATACTCCTCTTCCTCTTCCTCGTGACTCTCATCATCAGTATCTTCTTCCATGTTATCAGTGAAATTTGGATCATAACTTAAAAATTCTAAAGTAAGATGAAGAATCTCATCACTGTATGAATATATATCTCTGGGGCACCTAAGCAGAAAACTCTCTAATGCCTGCAAAAATATAGAAACACATTCATCTATATAAATATCACATGTAAATACATAGATCTAACTTGCACACAGAAAAAAGATGCCAACGGGCAAAATTTTGAAAAATGAAGAACAAAAATGGCCACACCTTAACATACCTGCAAGCTATATTCGCGAAGTTCCTCATCATTTTCAGATGCAGTAGTGCAATAATTTATAAGCACTGGAACAGTGTCTCCAAGATGCGGCCCAAAGCGATACCCAACAGCACGACTAGTAGAATGCCATCACAATAGCTCATAAGGAGAAGATCAATGATATCTTGAACAAATACTTAAAATAGCAATTTTGGTAGAATTTGGAATCAAAATAATCAAAGCTTGTGCGGAAGAATTCATATAAATCATACTGACCTTAGAGCTCCAATCATCTGAATGTTTGTCCGAGTCATTTCAGATTTTGTTCCTTTATTTTTCAGAAGTTTAACAACCTCAACTGTTGCTTTTGCCAACAAATCGTCGGACAAGCTTGAAGCAAGAGAGGCTGGAAAGAAAAATGTGTATTAATAATAAGAACCTCATAAAACATATGCAGTAGAATGACTTAAAAAACCAAAATGACAGAAATACATCCGCATAAAAAAGATGCAAGAAACAAAAGAAATCTTTGAAAAAACAAGAACATTTCCAAACAATAAAAATAAAAGAGGCATTCTGATCTATTCTCCAATTCCAATAGATAAGCCTTTGAACACTTCACTGTTGGAAGCCTGGACATGTGAACTTAATAAAAGTATTGAAGTTTCCATGTGTACTTGGTTTTTCTCTTCATTAGTCCAAAGTTCCACACCCATGTTCAAATAGCAGGTGTTTCATTAAATACATGACAATGGTTTAGCTGCAAAATGATCCAGAATCCATCACAAGAAAATTGATGCAGTGATTTACACTATATTACCAATGCATGAAACAGTCTTCTTCCTGATACTGGCTTGATTTGAACTCAACTGGGACAAAAGTGCACCAAGTAGTAGCTCATGATCTTTTGCCATCAAATTCCCAAATCTGTGAAGAACATCACATAGTATATCAAGACACTCACATTTTATTTCTGTATTCATTCCCTGCATCCCAATCCAAAAAGAATAAATAAATAAGCCATTAATAAAATAGGTAGAAGAAACCAAAGATAGCTAACAGGCAAAACAAAAACAGCAAGGAAATGCCAAATACACAACCTTTTGCAAAAGCAGCTAGCACAACAAAGATCACAAAATTAGTAATCACACCTTGAATGTTTCTAATAAGAAAGAACTTCATAAAGGCAAGCCAATTTTTGTAAGGTCAAGGAAGAAGAAAGCATAGACTAAAAGGAGAAGAAATCAAATAGAAATAACAACAACTAGCACAGGTTTAAGGTCACATTCAGCTCTGGATTAATATTACAATAATCAATCAAAACCCATAAGTCCATGCAATTTTCATGAATTTACCACCTTAAGCGTTTAGCTTCATATCTGCATCATCAATAAGCGTGAGTCTGGTATTCATATGATTCTAAATACAATCCTGATAGGGATCGAGTTCTAAGGAAAGAACGAAGTAAAACATAATCAATCCCTTGTTTTGATTAGGTTGGGTGATGCTCATGCCCCCTCTTCTTCCGGAATTTTATTAAGCTGTTAGAAGTTATATTGACCGTTCACAGTACTGTTGCGGTACACCCCTCTTGACTTTTGTTGATTTATTTTGACTTCAACATGTGCCATTTTGGTTCTTCATACCAAGTTAGAGTGTAAAGTATTTTAGCATAATGCATCTTTATTTAGTGATAATGCACAATTGCAGTACTGTCAGTGTTACTTGTTAGAAGTTCTTAGTCACTTTCTATTTTATCTCAATGTTTAAATATTTAATATTTTGTCTTTATTATTTCTATATTGTTCAAAGAGTCAATCTAGAAGTATTTATAAATTTCTAGATTTGGGTCTACATACTAGTTTCTATTTATTTAAGGTTAATAGTCCATGTAAAGGCTTCCTCATTATAGTTGAAAATTTCAGTTTTCCGACAAAAATATTTGAGTTTCCTCAAAACCTAGAAGGTGTGATGCTTTTCTGCCCAAGTTGTGATGCCTAAGGATCAACTAGAGTGATGCTAGTGACCCCATCTTCTTTCTTCTTGTCCATGCTACTCTCCTTTCAATTTACTTGTCGCAGTTTGTTTTGAGATAAGTCCTGGAGTAGTTATAGATTTATGTAATATTAAGCTTTACAAAAACCCTAATTTATTTGCCCTCAGAATCCCCTAAAATTGTCCTATGTCAAATCCAGCAAGTCATGAAGCGTCAATGCACAAAGATGGATCCAATATTTCCCGCTATTAGAATCCATTTACCTTGACATGCATCAACAGGCAAATATTGGACACAAAGCAGCATGACATTAGCTATCTTTGTAACCTCTTTATGCTGAAGACAAAAATATAATATTGAGATAATAAGCTTCATGATCATAAAAGGTTATTGGGTAATGCAGCATCATTATGGAGACAGGGCAAAGGCTAGAGATAGTTTTGCAAGTTGATCAACGAACTAGTGTTGAGTAGATTAAATTTAAACTAAAATTGGTCATTCTAACAAATACAATCCTAACAAATACACTATCACCCTAAAATGAAACGTTTTGCCCATATGATGCATACAAGACATACTTCCCAAAGTGCATGAGAAGCATCCCTATGCACTTGTTTTGAATGATTTGAAAACAATGTCCCTTTCAAGGAACAAATAGGTCCAGCAAGTGTCACTCATACATTAGATAGCTAAAGATACATGAGCATAGAAAACTTGTCCAATAAGGATGCCATTCACACCGGATTAGCTAAAAGTACAAGACTCCAGTGAACTTCCATCAACATATCATACATGTTTCCAAAAAAGATCCATTTGAAAATAATTTTCAAATGTCTCATCATATCTTAGCTTTTACATTCTGATTTTTGCTCATTCACCGTAAATATTGTCGGTGACAACAGTTTCAATCATATGTAAGAAATTTTCCAGCTTGGGTGGTTTTGATTATGCAAGGTATAACACTATTTCTTCAGACGAAAATACTCCAATAGATACGGAATTAACTCACTTTCACCTAATCAAAATTCAAAAGCACAAGTTTATTCGAGATATAGACCAAAAGGAATTCCAAAAAATGGTGCCCGCTAACACTTTCCGGGACATGACTATGGAAAGAGATTGCCATTGGAAAATTTTGGATCCAGCAGAAGGTTAAGAAACTCACAGGGCCAGTAATCCCTTTTATCAACTGCAGAGAAAGAGAAAGAATAACACATTGTGCAACAGATGATGACGTGACTTCTGAAACAATCGTCTTCAAGGCAATGCTTGCAATATCTCGATGCTGATCTCTACCATTAAGCAGTTTGTCACACAATTTATTAGTCATCTCCAGAACCCTCGCCTCACTAACTTTCTTCACCAATGGAGCAAGACTGCATATCAAACAATGGCAATCAAGTGAATAGAACTATATTACAAATATGTGAAACCAAATATCAAGGACATATAAAGTGCATAAAAATCCAGCGGTGAGTAGGCTGTAGGAAAAGGAATAGTAAACCAGGTACAAAACAAGTAGATAAAGTAGAAGGATCTACAAAGAAGTTATACAATTGATCAGTGCAGGCGTTCCAAGGAAGCAACTTACACAAAGAAAGCGGCACACACAAAAGCCCTCATCCTACAATTAGCTCCCTGTGAAGCAGGTCTCTTATCATGGCCCAGGACTATGTTGAATGAATCTATGAATAATGTTTCACATCCAAGCAGCCTAGCCTTAAAGACAGCCCCAACATTCTGTCATTATTCATAGCACTATAAAGCTTGTCAAAGAAGAGATAAAACATCTCCTCTCCCCAAGCTTGAGCATTTGATTGATATTGCACTTCCCACATCCACCTCATCAGAATGAACAGGAAACGAAAACCAACTATAGCTTGTATATCTCTAAAAAGCCAGAGAAGGGGCTTGATTGTGGATCTAAAATCAGTTGCTAACTTCTACAAGACTATTTTACAACCGTTTTACAGTGTTTACCATAGGCAACCCTATGCTAGTTTTGCCACATCAATTAATCTCTAAAAGCATTTTCCAAAAATAGCTCAATTGAATTTATTAATTTATTTTATGCCACAATCTACACTCCAAAACGAACCTTATCTTGATAGGACAGAATTTACAATTTTAATGAACCTTATCTTGATAGGACAGAATTTAAAATTTTAATTAGTATAAAAGCTTTGCATTTGACAAATAATAAGCAGCCAAAACAACATAAGTTCAGCAAATAAACAAAGGGAATAAACACAAAAACGCGTGCTTTATCTTGAAAATAACATATAGCAATTAGGGATGGCAATGGGGCAGGTCGGCCAGGTTTTCATCCACCCCAAATTGTTGGGTTGATACCATACCCACCACGAACCCAAGACAGGACAGAGACTTTATCCCTGACCCTGCCCCTATCGGAAGTGGTGGGGCAAGGTTAGGTTAGATCACGTACAGAAATGAGATCAATGAAACTCAAATTTTCCAAGGAAAAAAATCGTAACAGGACAATTTTGTGAATCAGAAAAATTGAACAAATTTCAATCTTAAGTCATTAAAATTGTGATCAACATTCTAAACAACAAACATCAAACAAATTCTACCATTGAACAACTGAAGAAAAAATCAAACTGCCACATTATGTTGTCGGCTATTGAGAAAAGGAAAAAATCAATTTCCTTTGCTTAATTGCAGTTGTGGCCAATTGAGAGAGAGCGAGAGAGAGACAGAGAGAGAGAGAGAGAGAGAGAGACTAACAGCAGAGAATAAAGTAATCAAAGTCCAAAGAAAGTCTGATCTAAATCCAACTGATTTTGTCAGATTTTGTCAGCGAGAGAGAGGCCAGTTTGAAGGAAGAGTGAGACAAGATTGAAGAAAATTCAGACAATATTCTAAGTCGAGAGTGTAATTGAATGTCAACCAAAGACTCATCTATGGTTGATCAAAAGGAATTGAAATCAGAGAATAAGGGGAATTTGTGTTGGATGAGTTAAGACAGGAAAAGAAAGAGCAACGAGAGATCTGAGGAAAATAGGAGAGAAAGCCCTAAATTAATTTCTTCACGGGGTGCGATGGGCGGGTATTTAATAAAATACCATACCTGCCCCATCCTGACACAGGTATTCATTTACTGTACCATACCTGCCCCTATTCACTAAACAGGTACACCCCCCAAACCAGATTATTAGGGGCGGAGCAGGGCAGGCCTGTTGGATTCAGGGTGAAAGTGTCATCCCTAATAGCAATGACCACAGTTTTACAGGTAAGTATGGCATCAAAGTCTTTCAACATGTTTTCCTTAGACCACAATGAAAAGCACCACAAAGACTAAATCTGACATAAAAATAACGTGAGCATGAAATCGTAAAGATGAAAGACAGTATATGATATGACCAATTCACAATAAAAAATAAAAATTTCTGTATTTTTTCCACACAACATATTGTAACAAAATTGTGACTTCTGAAACAGATTCTTCTTTAATTTATTCATGACTTGCAAAATAGATAAAGCAATAGCTCATAAAAATGCAATAAAATAAATACCCATGAAGGAAAAGAATGCAGTGTTCGTGACACACCATTTCACAGCCAACCCAGAAACATCACCGGCTGCATCATCTAGTTGCTGAAGGACAATGTTGGACAGTTTGACTTCTAGATCTGCATCAGCTTTGAATCCCTCTTTGCTTAACTCATTCAGCAAATCAGAGGTTGCCATATATCGGTAATCTTTATCCTTTCCCGTCATCTGTACAGATAATTAGGTGAGAAATGAAATCTCCGGGCAGATAGAAGGAAAGTGAGATAAGTTTCTTACCTTCTCCAGTATACCCATTATAGTTATATTTGCCATTTTCAGGGATAAAAGAAACTCCTTTCTGAGCCAATGTACCAGGTAGAAATGCTAATCAGAATCTAAGCAAGAACAGATGCATAGAAAAGAATTCAGCAGTCACATAACTATACAAGTAAAAGAGTTAGACAAATATGAAAAATGTTAAACTCATCTAAATATGGGCAAAGAGGAACCATCAACAGATGAACACAGTAAAAAACAAGGACAATACTTAATTCTTACTGCAATAATTAGCTTATGCAAAGGGAGACACAAATAAAATAAGGACGGAGCAACAAATGAAAGGGAAGGGATCTAAAATGCCATAAAAATGTTGATAAAAGGGCCATCTTGCCACCCAGCACCAGCATTTAAACACAAATAAAACTATGAAATCTTCTTCGAGTTTGTAAAAACAATCGCCAAAGAATATTATCACATTACATAGAAGGCAGCATAAGATGAAAAATACATGGTAGCTGATGAGAGAAATACAAAATTAAGCATCATCCTATAAATATAACTTAATATGCACTAAGCTGTGTGCTATACTGTTTGGTACCTTTGCTTCCCATTTCCTGGAGAAGGTATTGTGAAATAATACTGACAGTAGCCTTAAACTTAAATCTATGGACAAAAAAACATGAAATATCGTCATAATAGGGGCTCAATGGCCTCAAATCAATATATCCATTCAAAAGGCTCAATAAGTCGGTTTGAATGCTTATGACAGGGAGAAGACTTACCGGAACGAGCATTATACCTAAGCATAGACTGGATCTTACTAGCATGTTTTCTATGACAATCACGTGACCACCACTACATAGGGAAAACCAGCCTCAAGAGCTCAGATTCTCATCATGTTGCGAATAAACTAATCATAGAGAGAAGCTTAGAGCTGACCCTCTTGATTAACTTCTGGAGAAGGTTTCATCACTCTCCCATGGAAATCTAAGACCTTGATAATGTTCACAACTTTCCTTCCATATTCTTGGACCATCTAATTTTGTTTCCAAATACTCCTTCAACTAGTTTTATTTGAAAATTCAAAGTTCTTTCCAAGTTTATAGCTTTCACCTTTTCCATTACTCTCAATAAAATTAATTCAAGTGGCCATCTATAAAGAAGGAGACCTCTCAAAACTCTTTCTCCAAAATATTTGTGTTTACTGTCAATCTATATTGAATCAAACGAACATTTACATTGTTTTTTTTTTAATATATATTTTGATTTGTGGAATGAACTCTTAGTGTAAATGGCAAGCATTGAGTGTGTTTGGAAATACCAACAATTTTCGTGTGATGAATCTCAGGTACTTTGCTTGTAACAACGAAGCTAAATTGTCATGGACCCATAATTCAAAACCTTTGAAGCACATAGCCGGTGAGGGCTGTTAGGATATTCATAACTCAATTCATTCAGCTTGCTCCCATATAATTTCTTTTAATGTGCCTTCATGCACAAGGTGCTCTCAAAGAGGTGGATGTTAAATGGGATTGGAAAGCAGTATTCTATTGGAAAGCACCCCCTTCCAAAGTTTTTCTTCCCTTCATGTAAAACAAATTTCTTTGTCCACTTTCCTGTACTAATATTTTCTTTTGACAACACCTCCTTATCCTCCATGCATTATCTTCCTCGTTTAAGCTTCAGTAATTCAAAATTGCTATTCCAAGTGCAAGCCAGTAGACAAAGCTCCCAAATTGTGGGTCTTGGGAAGCTCGTATGCTATGTTACATGGACTCACCTCCATCCCAAGAGAAAAAAGGACATGATACGCAAACTCATTGACAGGAATACAGTTCCATGTCATACAAGGGCATCACACCTAATTCGACAGTTTTAACTAAACCAAAGTGCCCAACAACCATACCATGTCATGTCCAATCAACAAGGGTAGGCTAGGCCAGATGAAGATTCCATGTATCATAGGCCATATGTAAACATCTGAAACCTTGACCCCATGTCATATTAGAACAGTTTGCTCTGGCCTATCCTATATTCTGGCACTTAATGGCCCTTCTTTCATTCTCTCTATGATGTATTTGAGAGATATATACACCAAGTAAAGTCACCAACATCATCATGTTATTGCAAACCCTACACCCCCATTGAAGTTAGCCATGTCACCAAATTGACTTTGGATTTCAAGTATCTTTAACTCATCATATAGACTCAGAAAAAGCAATCTAGAGGGACAATTAATCTTGTTTGAATCAGACCTAAGAACCAAACAGTATCATAAATTATAAAAACCACATCATGACCATTGTTACCAAATCCAACATAGTGCAACTTCAATGGTGTACTAATACTAGATGATTCTACTACATGCTTTCAGTGATCAACAAAACATATGCCCGCTTTGAATTTTGTCAATCCGATCATTGAATTTTTTGATCCTATTAGGATTAATCCACGTAAATAATTTCGCGGAAAACCTTCAAAAAGAAGGCACAACCTTTATATACCCACATTGATTTCCCTAAAAT